>VBSM01000662.1:1748884-1916981 GCA_008086735.1 Cheirogaleus medius
AAAAAAAAAAAAAAAGGAATAGAATTGGCAAGCTGTAAGGTAAATCATTTGAAATTACCCAATGGTAAAAACAAAAAGAAAACAGAATAAAGAAAAGAGTAAAGAAAGCCCATGGCACTTATGAGACACCATCAAACAAGCCTATATCTATCTATATCTGCCTATCTATATCTATATAATTGGAGTTCCAGCAGGAGCAAAGAAAGAGAAAGGAGCAGAAAGCATATTTAAAGAAATAATGACAGAAAACTTTCCAACTCTGGAGAGGTAAATGAACATCCAGATCTATGAAGCCAAAAGAACCCCAAATAGATTAAATATCAGGAGCTCTTTCATAGGAAACATTAGAATCAAATTATCAAAAGTCAAAGAAAAAGAGAATTTTGAAAGCATCAAGAGAAAAGTGACTCACCACATACAAGGGGCCACTTCATATTGTATGTGGATTTCTCAGCAGAAACCTTGCAGGTCAGGAGAGAGTGAGATATTATATTTCAAGTACTAAAAGAAAAAAAGAAAAACTGTAAACCAAGAATACTTTAGCCGGCAAAGCTGCCCTTCAGAAATGAAGAGATAAGTAGACTTTCTCAGACAAACAAAAATGGTGGGAATTTTTCACCACTTGGCTTGCCTTATAAGAAATGTTAATGGAAATTCTTCAAGTTGAAATGAAAGAATGCTATTTAACAACATGAAAACATATGAAAGTATACTATACTTATATCAGACAAAATAGACTTTAAATCGAAAACTATCACAAGAGACAAAGAAGTCATTATATAATGATAAAGGGATCAGTTCATCAAGAGGATATAACAATTTTAACTATATATGCATCCAACATTGGAGCACCTAAATGTATAAAGCAAATATTAAAAGAACTGAAGGGAAAAATAGACAGCAATACAATAAAAGTAGGAGACTTCAACATCCCTCTTTCAACAATGGATAGATCATCCAGACAGAAAACCAGTAAGGAGAGAGGGTACTTGAACAACACCATAGATCACATGAACCTAACATACATATACAGAGCATTCCATCAAACAGCAGCAAAATACACATTCTTTTCAAGCATACATGGAATATTCTCCAGGATAGATGATATGTTAGTCCACAAAACAAATCAATAAATTTAAGAAGGCTGAAATCATATCAAGTGTCTTTTCTGACCACAATGATATAAAACTAGAAATGAAACTAGGAAAGAAAACTGAATATTTACAAATATGTGGAAAGTTAACAACATACTACTGAACCAGTGAGTCAAAGAAATAAAAAAAAAAATAGAAAATATATTGAGGCAAATGAAAATGGAAACATAACATACCAAAACTTATGGGATGCAGCAAAAGCACTTCTAAAATGGAATTTTATAGCATTAAGTGCCCACATTAAGAAGAGGATTTCAAATAACCAATTTAACTTTATACCTGAACAAATGAGAAAAAGGACAAACTAAGCCCAAAGTTAGCAGAAGGGAGGAAAACCCAATGATTAGAGAAGAATTAAATGAAATAGAGACTAGAAAGACAAAAATATCAACTAAACTAACAGCTGATTCTTTGAAAAGATAAACAAAATTGACAAACTTTTAGCTAGACTAACCAAGAAAAAAAGAAAGAGCACTCAAATAAATAAATAGTAAATGAAAGAGGAGACATTGCAACTGATACCATGGAAATATAAAGGATTATGAAAGATTACCATGAACATTTATATATTCACAAATTGAATAACCTAGGAAGAATGAACACACTCCTAGAAATGTACAACCTACAAAGACTGAATTTTGTTATGAAGAAATACAAAATCTGAACATACCAATAATAAATAAGGAGATAAAATTTGTTATCAAAAGCCTCCTAACCAAAAATAGGCCAGGAAGTGATGGCTTCACTGGCAAGTTGTTATAATCATTTAAAGAAGAATTACTGTCAATTCTTTTCAAACTCTTCCAAAAAAAATTGAAGAGAAGGGAACAATTCTAAACTCATTTTATGAGGCCAACATTATCCTCATATTAAAGCCATACAAAGTCAGAAGAAAGAATTTTACAGGCCAATGTCTCTGATGAACATAAATACAGAAATTCTCAATAAAATACTAGCAAACCAAACTTAGTGCATTCAAAGGATCATACACCATGATAACATGAGATTTATCCCTGACATGTAAGGACAGTTCAACATTTACCAATCTATAAATGTGATACACCACATTAACAGAATAAAGGATAAAAATCATATGATCATCTCAATAGATGTAGGAAAGGCATTTGATAAAATTCAACATCCTTTCATGATAAAAATTCTCAACAAATTAGGTATAGAGGGAATGTACTGCAACATAATAGAAACTATATATGACTAGCCCACTGCTAACATCATAAAAACAGACATATAGACCAATAGAACAGAATAGATATCCCAGTAATAAATTCACATATTTACAGTCAACTGATTTCCAACAAAAGTGCCAGGAACATACAGTGGGTAAAGGACAGTTCATTACGTGGTATTGGAAATCTGAATATCCATCTTCAGGATAATCAGTTTGGACCCTTATCTCATAGCATACACAAAAATAAACTCAGAATGGATTATGAAACAAGCCAGGCAAAGAAAGACAAACACTGCTTGACCTCACTTATATGTGGAATCTGAAAAAGTTGAACTCATAGAAGCAAAGAGTAAAATAGTGGTTGCCAGGGTTTGAGGTTGGGGTTGTGTCAAGATGTTGGTTAAAGAATACAGTTTTATTTCGGCAAGATAATTAAGCCCTGTTGACAGCTTGATAAATATGGTTAACATTTTATATTTGAAATTTGTTAAGAGAGTAGGTCTTAAATGCCGTCACTACACACACACAGACACACACAAAAAGATAACTATGTGAGGTGATGAGCATGTTAATTAGCTTGATTGTAGTAATCATTTCACAATATGTACGTATATCAAAACATCACATTGTACAAGATAAATCTATGCAATTTTTTAAGTCAATATTGCCTGAATAATTCTGGGGAAAAAAGAAAAGAAAGGAATGACATCATGGTTCTCAGTCCTGGCTTTGTGGATGAGCCATTTTATTTCAATTATCTGACCCTGTTTTTGAAACTCCCAGAAAGGATAAAAAAGTGTATGTTGCTAAGGGTCTGTTTGTGAATTGTTCTCACTATTCCATTTAATACTATTCTAGTCAAAAGGGGCTTGTGTGTCTGAGTGCCTGTTTGGAATGAAATTTATCAATTTAGCTGGTAAGTGCTGTCCCCAGCTGCTGAGATGTCCAGACAAAAGAGCACCAGCAGGGGATCGACCTGTAGGTACCTTTGAGGTCACCTAGCTGTTAGGGGTAAAATTGCAGCATGGCTTCAGTGACAATAAGCACGATATTTAATTTGAAGTATTTTTAGTACTTACAGATCCCGAAGGATAGATGGTATTTCCAGAAGTCAGGGGGCATAGGCAGAGAGAGAGGGAGAGATAAAGAGAGAAGGGAGCCATGGGCCAACATCTTTATTGGGTTCAGGGTGCTATCCAAACAGGTTTCCCCTGGGGAGCTTTAATTTGTGGGTTTAAAGCTATCAGGCACCACTTCCAGGAGGTCACTCTGTGACTGAGAGGTGGTCACGTCAAGTTCACAGGCAAATTTCTAAATGATCCCTTTAAAGGAAATGGCTGGAAAGCAGAGAGCCCAGCCTGCCAGGTGGGCGAGAGGCCCCTAAGTTTTATCCCTGGCCACTGGTTGGAGCTATTTAGATGGGGCATAGTATTGGAGACTGTGTCAAGGGTGACTGAGTGCTGATTCTGGTATGGGAGGGTTAAACTGTTATTTAAAAATGGTTGCTGAAGCAACATAAAATTATAAGCACTCACTACAGGGGCTAATGAAAGCAGAGACAGGGAATTGGAGAAGAGGCTGGAGGCAAGACACAGACGGACAGAAAGGAAACTGGCCCTGGAGTTCGGATCTCTGAGCCCTTTGCCTTTTTGCGTGGCCCTGTTGTCGACCCAGAGTCTGAAAGTGTCAGGACCTACAGACTGACAAGTTCTGTCTTGACTGCCTAGCAGGTAAATAGGACCAGAAGACGGACCTCAGAAATAGCTGGGGCAACTGGCCATGGAGCCTAGGAATTATTAGTGAGAAGGACATTGGCTGTCACCCCAACTGAAGCATTGGGATCTTAACCACTAACTATTTTTACTTAAAAATATTAGCCACTGTTTCTGATACGCTGCTCACTCTGTTTCTCTGGAAAAGCATCTGTAAAATGTAGTTAGTGTGACTGAGGAATTAATTTTATTTAATTAATTAATTAATTTTTTTATGTTTAACTGATTTTTTTAATTTCAGCATATTATGGGGGTACAAATATTACAGTTATGTAAATTTTAATTATTTTTATCTTAATTGCCACATGTGGCAAGTGGCTACTATACCAGACAGTACAGATATAGAACTTTTTCCATCATGGAAGAAAGTTCTACTGGGCAGAACTGCTCTGGTGTTCAGCTGGGCAAGACTATTCCCACCTGCAGGTGTTCTAGAAGTTCCCCCAACACTATAAACTCCAAGGATACCACTGGGGCAGGATCAATGGTACCTGTACTTCAGAAATACTCTGGGCACATTGGGTCACCCCACTCTAGGACAGAGAAGAGTGGACAGCATCATAGTTTGCATATTCAACAACTGCTAGGAGAAACAAAAGTTTGATTTATAAAATGATTGAGGAATATGCCATTAGAAAATTGAAGGTGCCTGCATGAAAGAGAGCAGAAGATAGTTAAAAAGAAAACTTTAAAGATGCTGCTGTTAGGGGGTGGGGGGGGGACATCTGACATTCCTTTAGGTGAAGACTAGCAGAGATGTAACTTTTTCTAAATGGGGAAAACTTTTTCAGTTTGAATCCATTATGAAAGCTGCGTTTCTTACCCAAAGCTGAAAAGGCTAAACTTCTTTCTGCTAGCACATCACAAGCAGATCCCAAAGTTTCTGGAGGAAAGAATAGAAAGCCATAGAACTGGGTAAATAAGTCAAAGCCTTTTCTAGGATAAGCCAGGAAATAGGCATTTTCAAATCTAGAGGGAGAATGAAATTGCTTAAGTTCTGCGCAGTAAGAACTGAAATTGCTATAACTACAAAATAGCAGTAGATGAAATGAAACTCAGAAGTGAAATACAGAATTTTGAGGAATTCCAGAAAATGAGTATTCTCTTAAGCTTAAATGCTCTGATGTAACAAAGCAGCATTTCTACTGCAGACCAGTGTGAGACGAAGCACAGGCCTCTCATTTCCTTGATTTCATCTTTATTAACCTGTTCCTCCACTGCCCTTAAGCCATCCTCTCCTAGGGTCACAGGCTGAATTTTGTCATCACCAGAAAACTGAATGTCAATTTCAGACACTTCACTTTCCAACCCAACATCCCCTATTTTCTAGTCCATTTGAGCAGATAGCTCACCTGAAACAATTTTCTGACCTCATCAAGACTTTCTATCCATTGGCTCTTCTATTTATCCTGCAACCATCAGTCCTCCTTTTCTCCTTGGGCTTCCTGGACTAACTTGGATTCAGTGATCCATCATTTAAAACAATTCTCTGAAAATATTGTTTTATCAAAGGGTCATTGATTTGGGTAGGGGATCTCATTCTCTCTTGCCTTCTCAATAACTTGACTCCTAATATCAATCTCCTCTCTCTTCTGGTTTCTTACTTCTTCTCTGGATCATTCTCATCCTGTATAGATCTGCTCCAGCATTTCGAGTCCCAAGAGACAGGGTGTGTGTGTGACAGAGGGAGGGAGGGAAAGAGAGAGAGAGAGAGAGACACCATCCGGTCTGCTTACCTCCATCCAATTCCAACTGCAATATTATTTCTCTGTTTCATAGCTAAAATTTTCCAAAGTGTGCCTATTCACATTTTTCCTACATATTTGCTTATCATCCATAGCCATGATAAAAAATCTATAATCAGGAAAAAATTAATTATAAAAGTAATGTATACTAATGAATGAAATTATTACATTACAGAAATGTATAAACAAAATTAAAATCTGTTATGTTCTCTCTCTTCAGGGATAATTTTTGCTATCTGATGGTGTATGTTCCTCCAGATTTTCTTCTATAGGTCTATTAACATTTGACAATTATTAATCTATTTTCACATAAATTAAACTACACTGTATATACTGGTCTTCGGCCCTTTCTTTTAATTTAGCAATATATCATCAACATTATTCTGTATCAGGATCTATTGTGTTTAATTCTTAAAAAGAAATTCTGAGTTTTATTTTAACCAAATGAAATAGTACTGGAAAACAACTACCTCTAAATGCTTTTTGACTATATCTTCTTAACATCCTATTTCTTGATTTTTCACTTGTAGACATTTTCTACTGATTTTAATTCTTGGACATGCCTTTTCCATGATTGTTCTGTTTCATTTCCCTTTAGTTGCTTTCTAATCTTCCTATAAATTTAAAAACTTTGCTCTCATATTTTAATTTCTAAGAGCTTTCTTGCTCTCTGTTCCTTTTGCATGGCATACAGTTCTGTTTTAAAGGACACAAAATATCCTATTAATCTTCTGAGGATTTTGATCATAGTTTTTATAAGGTTTTGTTCTGACCTCTATGCGATAGGTAGAATTCTAAAAGGAATCCCAAGTTTTCTGCCCAATGGTATACATGTATATACCTTCTCTCAGTCTGTCCATCACTTTGCAGGTGCTGCCGTGTTTGGCTTTTGAGGATATAATTAAGGTCATAAATCAGCTGACTTCAAGAAAAGATATTATCCCAGGTGAGCCTGATCTAATCAGGGGAGCCTTTAATAGGGACTGAGCTCAATCTTCTCCTCAGTTTCTCATCTCCACTTTCCTTAGTATCTAGCGCTTTGAAGAGTTCAGGGTTTCAAGGGTTTGCAAAGCAAATAGCATAACTCCTTGCAGCTTTGTAGCCTCTCCTTTAACTCAGTTACAACTACTCCATTCACTTTCTTTCTTCCAAATTCATTTGCAATCACTTGTCCGTGGATGTCTGCCCTTCCGTTTTCCTTGTCCTCATGTGTCCATATCTCTTAAAGTGCCTGTACTGTTACTTAAAAGGATTTCAGGAGAGAGAGAGCAGATAAATGCATGCGGTCAGTCTTGTTTCACTGGAAATTCCTTTCATTTTATTTCAACTTTTTTTTTTTTTTTGCTCACAAGGGGAAGTTTACTTAATGAAAGGAATCATACTATCTCAGTGAACCCAAGGGTAAGAAATATATCTAGGCCTCTCAAGGAATGGAAGCAAGGACTAAAAATCCCTACTACAGTAAACTATTTTACCTCTATTATGACAGTATTTTTTACATTGATTCCCATGAGAAAGATTAGCCTGTGATTTTCCCTTATTACAACTACTTTGTCAATTTTTGAAAATCAAGATTATGTGTTCATAAAATGAATTGGGAACTCATTTTCTATGTGCTGGAAAAGTTTGTATAAATATTGGCGTTCATTCTTCCTCGAGTGGTTGAATTCATTAGTGAAGCCATCTGGGCCTGACAGTTTGTTATGGGAAGGTTTAAATTTACAGGTTCATAGTCTTAATAGTTAAAGAACTATTCAGATTTTAATTTTAGTAGCTTTTGGTAGGTTGCATTTTTCTAGAATTTACACATTTCATCTAAATTTTGAAAGTGACTGACAAAGTTGTGTTATTCTCTTTTAACATCTTTAACATCTCTGATGATGTCTGTTTTTAATTTCTCACATTGCTAATTTTTCCATCTCTTTTTTTCTCTTGATCAGTCTTGCCAGGGGTTGTAATTTCATGAACCTTTTGAAAAGATGAACTTTTGGCTTTATTGATGCTATATTGTATATTTGTTTTCTAATTAATTTCTGCTTTTACATTTATTTTATTCCTTATACTTTGGGCTTAACATGCTCTTTTAATCTAACCTTTGAGATGTATTACTAGTTCCTTCATTTGTAGACCTTTTTCTTGTCTAATGCATTTAAAACTATGCTTTTCCTTCTAAGCATAGCCTTAGCTACATCCTGCCAATTTTTGTATGTCATATTTTCAATATCATTCAGTTTAATAAGTCTCCAATTTCTATTGAGATTTCTTCTTTGACTCATATGTTATCTAAAAGTATAATAATTTATAAACATTTGGAATATAGAGTTTTTGTAGTTATCTTTTCATTACTGATTTCTAGCTTTAGACATTGCAAACAAAATTAATTACACATGGTTTCAATATTTTGGATTGCTAATATTTACTTTATAGTTGGGTTTGGTAAATTATTTACCTCTGTGGAGTTGAAGGAATGTGTGTTCTTCAGGGATTTCTCCAGTGTTCTGTATATGTCAATTAAATAAAATTTATTAATCATGTTGTTCAAATCTTCTGTATCCTTCCGATTTTGTATTATCTGCTTGTCTTGTCAGTTGATGAGAAAATCATGCATAATGATTGGGAATTTTATGTTCCCTCAATTTTGTCAATAATTCAAAATTTTGTATAGATTTTGGGCTACATTATTAGTTGCATACAAATTTAGAATTGTTATCTCTTCCTGGTGAATTTACCCTTTCATCATTATAAAATGTTTTTTTCAAATTGTAGTATTGCTTTTTTCCTTAAAGTATACTGTCATTTATTATTTCTTTTGGTTTTCCATCACATGAGTCTGAGTATTTTTTGAGTGCCAGGCTGGCATTATTTGTCATAATTTATAGAAATAATTTAAGACTAGGTTGATGTTCTTTTTAAGGGGTTTAGTTTGTGCCTCACAGTATGCTAGAGGCAATAGCAATCAGAGATGTTAGGGGTTAGGGTAATTTGGCATTGGTACTAAGCCTTGTTGAACTCTGAGTCACTGTTATCCTACTCTGTAGCTCTTTGGTGTTCCAGCCCAAGAGAGGGGTGTTCACTAGGGCACTCTTTAGTAGTCCTTGGACTATGTTTTTGTATTGCTATCTTCTTTTGACTGCCTCTTCTGGGAATGGGAGATGCTACTAAGGGAAAGTCCTCAAATTCTGTGCTCAACTCTTCAGCTTGCCTTCTTCTGATGTTGCCCTCGTAGGTGATGCCTGTGACATCTGACCAAGACACTCTTCTTGACCAAACATTAGCCAGCCTTCTCTGTGCTCCTTTGAGACTTGAACAAAACTTGAACAAAAGACTTGAACAAAACACTAACATTGTTTCTAACAGCTCAAGGCCATATCCCTACAATTGCCCTAACTCCCTTTAAAGTGCTTGCCTGAGAAAACTCAAGGCTGCCAAAGGAGTATACTGTTCCTTCCAGCCAGCACCTGGAGATAGGGTCCTTGTCTCCAGCCTCTGTGCAAGAGGAGGAGCGTAACTTCAATAAGCACCAGTTAGCAAACCAAGATAGACAGATTTCACGTGGATCCACCTCTCTTCCCACCTTTTGTCATTTTTCACTTCCTTAATTCCACCGAGCCCTTATTCACCCTGCCCTCCCTATTTCCTCATTGTGCCTTTAAAAAGCGTGGTCACCTCTGCACAAACTGAAGTTGAGTTCAGCTCACACTGGACTCTTCCCTACTGCAATAGTATATTGCTGATTAAAATCTGTCCTTACCACTTTAACTAGTATCCTGCTTCGTTTATCTTTAACACATCTGTGATGACTTCAAGCAGATTAATGTGTGTATGTTTGTGTGTGCTCCAGCTTGTCTTGTTGTTTCGTTTTTAGCAGGATGGCTGGTTAGAACTGACTTTTTTGTAATTTCCAGAAGTGGAAGCCCCTCCTCTCTTCACTCTTCAACCCACTCAATGTGGTTCCATTCAGCTGCTTTGTTGACATCACGCTGGCTGACGTGTTCCCATGCTTGATTAATGCTTTATGAGTCTTATCTTACCTAAATCCTCCACAGCATTTGGCACCACTGAACAGTCTCTCCATATTGAAACATGCTTCCCTCTTGAGTTCTGTAACCCTGTACTCTCCTTTTTCTCTTACCTTCCAGACATGTCCATCTCAGTTTTTATTGCCGGCTCATTCCACTTTACCTCTAAATGTTAGTTTTGCATAGCTCAGTCCTGATTCCTCTTCCCTTCTTTCTCTTTCTTTTTCTACATTCTCAACTAAGACAATTTTATCCATTCCTGTAGATTTAAATAGCAGATCAGAAACATGATATTTATTGTTAATACCTTCTTCTTTCTTACTTCACATCAGATCTTCATGTCCTGCAACTCCAACCTCTAAAATGTTTCAAATCTGTCTCTTTTCCCCTGTTTCTATTGACACCACCCAACTCCAAGCTATATTCATGTCTCATTTGAACTAAGGCAATACATTTCTAACTGACCTCTTTGCTCTCACCCTTTTTCACTTCAATCCATTCTTTGCAGAGCAGCCAATCTTCTTTCTAAATATGTAAATTGGGTCATGCCATTCATGCGCTTAACAATCCCTCAATGACTTTTCGTCACAGTGGAAATAAAATGAAAGTCCTGTTTTGAGAGTCTGTATCTATAAGAAATTGTGTCACCTGCTAAACCAGAGATTTGACAAAGGCATTTAACAAATTGAGGGTTTATTTTCTCATGTAAAAGAACTCTGAGAGGCTCTAGCCAGTATTGGTTTGTTGGTTCCAAAGTCTTGAGTCTGGCTCCTTCTGTTGCTCTGTTCTGCCATTCTTAGCCTTGGCTTTGGCCCTCAGTGTTGCCCCATGGTCAGAAGACGGCTGGTCGACCTCTAGCTATCATTTTTACTTTCCAAATGGGAAGAAAGAAATGGGAAAGGTGCAAAGAGATCTAACTCTAGTTCTTCATCCTGCTTTGAAAAAACTTTTCTCTGGAAGTTCTCATCCAGAAAGTTCTGCTATGTCCCCTTGGGAAGAACCTAATCACATGTTTATGTCTATATTCAAAGAGGCTAAGAAAAATAATTGTATTTGAGTAAATTTCCAACTTCCAAAAAAATCAGCCTTCTCTTATAAGGGAAAGAAAGGGAATTGCTTCCGAGTAGGTCAGTGTCTACCACAAAGGCCTGAATGATCTTCCCCTTGGCTCCTTCTCCAACTCTACACCACAACTTCTTCTTCTGTTCATCACATCCTGGATGCACAAGCTTTTGTAACTACTCTGTCTAAATTAAGATTATGTTATTAATCTCCATCATCACAATCTTTTATCCTTCCTTATTTGAACCCAGGCAGTATCTTTCAAGAGTCTTTGCTTTTAATGACTGGGCTGTACTAGTCACCATTCAGTAAAGTATATACAGTTATTTCTTGAGATCAGTTTGTTTTCAAATCATTCATTATATTTATGAATTACCAAGTTAAATAACTATTCTACATGTTATTCAAGTATGGTATATGTAACAAAGGAATAAAAAAATATAAACTCAGCTAAATTCTAGTACCTGCGATTAAAAGACCAGGACCTTTTCCTTCTAGAGCTTTAGTTTATATTCAACATTAAAGAGTCTACTAGGCTAATGTTTACTATTCATTATCAAGCTGATTCCTGGCCCTCTACTTATGCTAGTGACTAGATCTGTGTACTAGTAAGAAATAGAGCATTTAGTTTGCAATTAAATGCAGTCACTTAAGCCAAAAGGCAAAGTTTTGCCTTATTAGGGAATTCAAGAAACAGAAAGTAGGTCTTTTATCGTGTGAAGAGAAGAGAACAGAAGAGAAGTTTTAAAAGTGAGATATAGAGAAGATAGACATAAGAATAGAACTTTTTACTTATATGGTTTTAACTTTTAAAAATATTCTCAAACTACTATTTTGTTTCATTTCAGTCCTTGTGGCTGACAGTCTTGCTATTCGCAACTCCAAATGGATATCCAGCCTCTTCAGGATCACATACTTAGTAGCACAGCCAAGTCAGAAAAAAGGTCTGGACACTCAGTCTGACATTAAAAAGCAGCAAGAACAACAACAAAAACCTTAGATATGTCTCAGAGAAAAGAAAACCCAAATTAAGATGTGTTTATTTCCTTTCTTCCAGTCTTTCATGTAGATCTTCTCATTTTGCAATCTGAACCCCGACACAGTATGGGAAAGAGGCCCAGAAGGCAGGCACAAATATACCGAATTCTAGCACTTATGTTCCATCCTCAGAGTCAGGCACTTTCCAGAGTGTGGAGGGGAGAGTTGCATATTTCACATCCTAAGCTAGTTGTCTCCGTATCTCTGGAAGGGTGTAAATAGGGGGCTGGAGCAACTACCTCTGTGCCCTCTGAGTACTGTGGTGGGTCCCCACACCCTTTGCATTTTGTCAAAGTGCTTGCTATCAATGCCTCTCTCCTTTGCAAAGCAGGAGGGGATGGTGGCGATGGGGGAGCCAATTATGGCAGCTTCTCGCTGCAGTGCACAGAGTGGCTGGGTTGTCATTCATTACCGCCTAATGCTTAGCTGCAGTATGCAAACCACCAAGGCTGTGAGGAATCACAGCTGAGAAGGGAACGCCTGACAGAGGCAATAAAGCACCTTCTTCTTCAAGAGGTGCCACTGCAGGGTCATAGAATTTGCATGCGGCTCCAGTTGTGCCTGGAACTCGGGTTATTAATTATTATCCAAATCACCCCCCTTGTTACCTCCAAGCTCTCATTATAGCTGCAAATACAGGTATGTTCAACTCCCGCCCCACTGCCCCCATATATTATGCCACCACTTTGTTATATAACTACGGAGAGCAGGAGCCCATCAGAGGGACTTTAAACAAAATAAAAGCTCTGCTGAGGAGTGCTCTCTCTTTGTTTGGCTGAAAGGAGATGGTGGTAATGTAAAACACCTTCACGCTGAAGTCCAACATCCATACTCATCAAGTGGACTTAGATTTTGAGATTATCTTCTGTCATTTTGTCACAATGCATTTGCTTTGTGAAGGGCAGGATCAACGGAGGAAGCTGTTACCCACGTTCAAAATCAGGTCCTGCTGCAAATGGAAGTCGGAGGCATCTCAGAAGCAAGAGGTTAACCTGATCATTGTTGTTTATTGAGGCCCATATAGTGCCTTTCACAAACCTCAGAAGCTTTATGGAATTCAGACTGACCCCATAACTCTGCCTGCTGGTGAAACATGGCTGCCCTTGCTGCAGGACTCATCTCTTTTGTAAAATCACCAGCAATCCGACAATAAATGATTTGCTTTAGAACAGTGGGTTGTCTCCTTGCCCTCACGACCTCTCTTCCTCCCTCAGCATCTAAGAATAATCTCTACCTGGCTAGCCTGGTCCATTCCCCAACTCTAGAGGATATGCCAAAAAATCCAAGCTGCCTGCACAGCCTTTTCAACTTGACTTCTTTTGCTTGCAAGTGGATACGACTGTATAATTGCTATTTATATCCACAAAAAATCATTCTTGAGTACGCAACTAGTGGATACTGACTTTTATACTAAGCTGTAGGAAATATGATAATGTGGATGTAGCATTTAATGTAGTGTTTAGTGCTATTATTTATTGCTATTATAATTATTGCTTATTGCTATTATTACTTAAGTTAGTTCTAATAGTAAGTATACCTAATTGCTCACAGAATTTCTCCAATAAATGTCATTACATTGGAAACTATGCTTCTATATATCTCGTCATTAGTATTCCCATTGTCCCAGACTAAGATTTCCAGACCGATATCTCTTCCAGCCTTCACTTTCCCTTTCTTTCTGCAGTGTGTGTGTACGTGTGTGAAAATGTATGAAAGAAAATTCTGGCTCAGTAAATATTTGTATGATTTGCTCTGGATTCTGATATTATGCCAGCTGAACCTGGACGCCCCACCAATTGAGGCAGCAAGGGAGTAAACAGTTGTGTTTTATTGGACATTGGGCAGGTAAGACTGTCCCAACAGATAGAGTCACCATTTATGAATGTTTGGATTTCATAAAATTATATTTTATCCATGCAATATCTTTGCCACTTGAGCATTCAGAAATAACTTCCCTGCTTCTTTGTATATTGAAACTCGGAGGTAGCAAATTGAGGGCCAAAATGTTTTAACAGGGTTGTGGTTATTGTTTTACTTGTTGTAAAATACCCACCTTGAGATCAGAAGCCAGCAAAGGCTTTCAAGCATCTTAGACTGTGCCTATTGAAAAAGAAAAAGTAGAAGTATTAGTGGAGCACCAACTATGGGCCACTCACCTGGCATGATAACCCTCACAACTCTTTGGTGGCAGGTACCATATGCATTTGTCACAGCTGAAGAATATGAAATAAAAAATGACCAAAAGACATTTCCAACTTGACAGAGTGGGGGGCAGGGTGTGACTTTAGCCCTGGGGCTAAGCCACAAAGGCTCTGTTCTTAGTCACACTACCAGGTTCCCATGTGAATGTTATGCTTCACAGTACTCACACTGCAAGTGATCCAACCTCTCTGTGAATTCCTCTGTGGGAGTACCCTTAACAACTCTTTTCCCAGTTAAAGAAACCATCAGTATCATTGCAATATTGTCACATCTGGTTTTTGACCCAGAAGCACATTATTCACCTTAATTGTCAGACTTAGTTCCAAACACTTTTGGCCTGTTTTTAGAAATTAAAATAACTACAAAAGTGTCAAAGTTTGCTCTACTGAAGATATATAGTTTGCAAATAAACCAAAAACAATTCCAGGAAGGGAACACTACAATGTTTTTAAAAAATGGCAGCATGTATAAAATCAATATACAGCCCAATTGTGTGGCTAGATTCATCCCCTTATATCTTGCGTTGTTCTTATTTCTGGTCATTTATCTATCCTATCTCCTTCCTTCCTCAGAGAGAGGCTCTGGTATGTACCAAACACAAAGTGGAGGACATAGAGGGATTGCGTGGCTGTGGGGTCTGGAAGAACAGGGTTTGATTATCCCCAACTCTAGGCCTGAGAGGCACAGTAAAGTCATTTGGAAGTTGGCGCCTTCTCTTTCCTTCCTGTTCTTCTACACCCACTGCAGTGAGGGGGTCCATCAGAGTGGTGAGATAGAACTGGGGTTTCTGCCTTGCGCCATCTTCAGGCACTACTTCCAGTTTTTTGGCTATTATAGCCTAAGGTCAGCTGTGTTTGGGGAAAAGAAGAGAGGAGCTACTCAAACCATGAAGTGCAAAAGTGAGGAGAAACCACAGCGGGGAAGCATCTTGAAAAAGCCCAGAAAAGCTGTTCACATTGGTGACAAGTGACAATGGGATTAAGAAAACTCTCCTTGGGATCTTCAGAAGCACTTGAGAAAGGCTCTGAGCTCCCTGAGGGCAGTGAGAACAGGGACTGGAATGATGATATTTAGGATATAGATGAAGTGCAACCTGGCAGGAAGGAGAACGTGGAGACAACCTCAGTTTTGTAGGAAAATAGAGAATAGATTCTTTTATGTTCATTTAAAAATGAATATTAAAAATTAGCATTTTATGTTCACACATCTTACAGTTAGCCTGGGCCCATTAATCTCCCTTGTGTACAGGACATAATATACATAAGAGCCCTCAGCACACTGATTGACACCAAATGGAGGTTTAATATTAAATATCTGGCAACTTTTATTGAACTGTGTGATCTTTGCAGAATTGTGGCAAATCAGAGAAGTGCCAAGAGTCTAAATGGGCAAAGGCTATTCTGATACCCGAAAAGAAAAAGAAGATGGATTTTATATATCTTGAGAAGGCTGGCATTGACCCTACCAAGATGCTACTGTATATAGTTTGTAGGCATCTAGAAGTGGTAGCAATAATGGCTAAGGAATTAGGCAGTATTGGGTTCACAAAGAACAAGTCACTCCAGACCAGCCCCATTTATTTCTTTGATAGTTATCATTAGGCAACTATATTAGGGAAATGAAATAGATCTAGTGTTGCTGGATTTTATCAAGGCATATAACAAGCTCTGTTATGGTGCTCTCTGGACAAAGAGAAATATGAACTGGGCCTAGGTAGGTAAATTAGAAACTTTGTGCATGATTATATCCAAAAGGTAATTAATGAATTATAATTTTGAAGGGCTTGTGAGTGACACCTGGCAGGGCACCATCCTTAGTCAAAATTTTTATCAGTTATGTGCATAAAGTAGATCTGGAGAAAGTATTTCATCAAATTTGTCCAACACCCTCTATCTTTGGGACATTTTTAATCCCTATGGTATGTGGACTGTATTTGGCTCCTTCTTCTCTTTCTCCTCTTCACACTCTGGGAAGGATAGCAAATACAATAGAAACAGAATCTGCATTTCAACAGATCATTTGTTCTCCAAATTTTTGCCCTGCTGTACACATAACTGATGATTTTCACATATAAGAAACTCCCTTGTGGGCATATTCAGGTCTTCATTAGCTACAAAACAAAGTTGTAGAGAAATAAAATACCTTATAGTTTGTAATTGCTAAAATGATTGACAATGCTTGACTAAGACACATGAGAATCCACGCAAGCACATTAGCAGACACTTCTTTAAACTGATATGTTCCTTTTTTTTTTTTTTTTTTTTGAGACAGTCTTACTCTTTGCCTGGGCTAGAGTGTCATAATGTCAGCCTAGCTCACAACAACCTCAAACTCCTGGGCTCAAGTGATCCTCCTGCCTCAGCCTCCTGAGTAGCTGGGACTACAGGCATGCACCACCATGCTGGGCTAATTTTTTCTATATATTTTTAGTTGTCCAGCTAATTTCTCTCTATTTTTAGTAGAGACCGGGTCTCGCTTTTGCTCAGGCTGGTCTCGAACTCCTGAGCTCAAACAATCCACCCGCCTCAGCTTCCCAGAGTGGTAGGAATACAGGCGTGAGCCACCGCGCCTGGCCCATAAACTGATATGTTCTTTATATATTCCGTGTTCATTTAGCACTGAATCTATGTTAGGGAGTACAGAAGCAGAAGACCACTTGTGATACCACACACATTTTCTTCTATTGCCTGATCTGTTCAAATTTGCTAATCTGCAAGATGAAAGCCTTTCAGTCACCTGGAATTATCCTCCTGACAGAGTGATTTAGCAATCATCTTCTGTTACCCCCATGAGCCTTCTAGATCCTAATCAGCACGTCCAAGTAAGCCTATTAACCACATACATACTTTTGCTCAAAAACTGTTTTGGTAGTACCTTCCCAGTGATGTTTCAGGGTCCTCACAGATTAGAATACTGGGAGACAGCAGGCTGGAAATCCAGCTCTATGCATCAGTAAGAGTCCCTTACTACCAAGTGGCCATATAATTTATCATTCAAACTGGGACACATTAGAGAGTGAAAGGAGGAACTATTAGTAATGTTGCTGGGGCAGCTGAGGTCAGGTGGGACTGCCCCAGACCAGTCACGATGCAAGGTTACCCTCCTCATAATGACTCTACTACTACAGTGAGAACAAAAGGCTATAGTTTAGGATGGATCCTTGGTCTTCTTAGTTGCAATCCATTTTCAAACAGACCCAGGGTGTTTCTCTTCTTTGAGGTTCTCGCCCAATCTCGTCTGATCTCAGAGGATGAGCAGGGTCGGGCCTGGTTAGTACTTGGATGGGAGGTCATATTCTTAGTTCCTGAAAAACAAGACCCTTCTCCCTGTCTTTTCGGGGAAGTACATCTCACTCTGAATGACTAAACATAAGTTTCTGTCTTGAGTCTTTGCCATGGCAGAATCAAATACTAGTCCCTTTATCTCTTGACCTCCAAGGAACACAAGTTGAGGCTCGGGGGGGGGGAGTTCTCTTCCAGGCCTCTTCACCTGACTTGAGGTGATGGGGACACCTTGACTCTGCTTATGTAGGTCGGAGGTGTGTGCTCAGCTTATGCATGGAGGACCAGTTAATGACTATTGCCCTTGCAAAACCTATGCAGGATGTCCATAGTCTAACTTTGAAATGCGGGTGTACTTGGCAACTATTATTTCACCCTTGGCCTTCAAGGTCACTGCTGAAAAAATTGTCCTACTGTAACTTCCTGCTGTGCTTTTGCAGAGTGCCATCACCCTGAAACAAAGGTTCTTCTTAGAAATTACACCTCAACATTTTCTTTTATAAATGTCTTTGATGACCTTATTCACTACATTAGGTACTGTTCTTTTGGCAGACCCTGCTAATGATTTATCCAACATCCAGTCTCTCTTTCTTCCCTGATGATGAAACTAATTTTATTTGGAGTGGTAACGAGCCTGGTTAAAAAATATTCCATCCTTTTCAGACTTCCTAGAAAACAGAGATTAACATGTGATCCCATTCTGTTCAGTGAGATGCAAGTGGCAGTTATTGGATGAGGTTTCTGGGAATGCTTTCAAGAAGAAGAAAGTTGATTCACACATCCTTTCGCCTTTTTGCTCTTTTCTGCTTCTTTCTGTTTGGCATGCACACACGATGTTTGGAAGTCCAGCTGCCACCTCGAGACCATAAAGATGAAACTGCACAGTGAGGATGGCAGAGCAGGAAGATGAGCCAGGGCTCGTCGAACCATTGTCCTACCCTACAATGCCTACTACACCTGAACTTGTTACACATGGCAACTAAATCCTTTCTCTGTGTAAGCCACTTTCTGAGGGATTTTCTGTTACTTGTAACTGAATATATCGTGTAACCGACTGAGTTCTCTGAGAACCCTGTGTTTTTCTACCTGCAGTAAGGAAAAGGTAAAACACACCTATCTACTTTCATACACACACACTATTCTGAGAACAATAGGATGCTTCCCTATTGTTTTCTCCAGCCCTCATAAGACTTGCCTGGGAGAGAGAGCAGCAATAAAGAGAAAATAAAAAATAAAAAGCTGTTTCACTAAGATTTCCCTGAAGTATTGAGATTACAAGGTTGCTTTGTTTTGTAGCCCAAGTCACATGATATAACATAATGTACTTTTTTCTCATGGAGCTATGGGTGGAGTATGTGGGACCATGGAATGAATGCTTCAGACTGAGCATTCACTCACTAATTCACCCCATAGAACACTTCCTCTGTGCATCATCATGCTGGGTGGCCTCCTCGGTCTGACAGCAGTTTTGATGCCCTTAGGGTGTATCACTAGCTTTTAGAATCAGTGAATTTATGGGAAGGGGTGTTTGCAAAAATCTTTTAGGGTCCCGGCAGGCAACGTAAATGTGTGTGAAATGTGAAGTGACAGATAGAAGGCAATTGGTAGTGGTGGGGTCTGTCAAACTAGGGACGGCAAGCTGGCTTAGAGGATTGAGCCAGCAATTTAAAAATACTTTGTCAACTCCCTCACCCCCTGAAAAAACCATGTGTGTAGGGCCATCTAAAGACAGATGAGAAGTTTGGTTTTATTGCTTTATTGAGGATGGCAGCAAACAGAGACAGCTAGGGGGGAAACCGAAGCAAAAGAATACAGGAAGGTCTCTTGCTAGTTGAGGGAACTACCCCTGAGCCCTCAAGAAACTGCCCAAGATTTAATTGGGAAAGAATTGAGTGGGTCCTTAAATCTCACAACTGGTGAAGACAGAGCCAAATAACGCACTTTTGCTGTTGTGATTATGTCCTTATTTTTACCCCCAACCTGATATGGTCTGGGCATGGCTTGTTTCTGTGAACAGTTTTACACGCACTTAGGTTGATGGGTGATAAAGCACATTCATTTCAGGCACGGGACTTTCACTGATCTTTGACCACCGAGAGCATGATCAGTTAATGTCTGGTGAACCAAGGAAGGCAATTTCAATCATTACTGGTAATGATCACAGTGATGATAAAAGTTATGATACTAATAATAGCTATGATTTATTGAGTGATTAATTGTGTGTAAGATATTATCCATGGATGATGTCTACTTTAAAGGTGAGAAAACTGGTGGTGGGTGGGAGAGATTTATAAAAATCTGCAAAGCCAGACAGTTAAAGTGGCAGAACCTGGAAGCAAAGCAAAGCCAGTGTCACTCGGGAACAGGGACTCCTTACCTCTTTGCTGCACTGCCTGGGTTGAGTTTGAGGGCCCTTAGGTGGTGAATTATAGAATTTCTATAATAACGACTTGTATTTCTGAAAGAACCTTAAAAAAGCTCTCTAACAGAGCTAATCGGCTAACTCAGTCTACACCATCACAGAAGAGCTGTTTTCCCAGTTCTCCCAGCAAGTGGCTCTGCAGAACAAATGGCCGACGTGTAACACATTTCCCCAAGCTTTCCTGCTTGCCTTGAAAGGGAGCGGACTAAGGACAGAAGCTGTGTTGCCTCTGGTACTGTTCCCTGGTGCCGGGTCTGAAGATGAACAGAGTAGGGGCACAATAAAGGGGCACTTGCCTTTGGGGCAGGCCCACTACTGAGAGCAAACAAACAAGGATTCTAGAAGAGGATTCCAAAGGTAAAACTGCGTCCCCTTCCCCACTCTTCACACACGTCTTCTATCAACCTCCTTGCATTCTGGTGGGGGCTGAACTTTTTGAGTTCAGGCTGCGGCTGACTTCTAGGAATATAAACACAATGTGGTTCCCCTGGGAATGAAGCTTGCTCTGCAGCTCCATTGTAATGTATTAATCACAATTATTTCAAGATGAAAACGTAAGTTCACTATTTGGCTGCACACACATGTTACACATAAAAGGCTTCAAACTATCAGAAGAGCAATTTCCTGTGGGGGAAACAGAGCATGGAGACTCTGGCTTCAGTTAGAAAGAAGCTGGGGCCACAGGGCGCTACCACAGTCACCAGGCTGGGGCTGTCTTTGGGGTTTTTTTGTTATTCCAATGGCTAAATCTCTGTCTTGTGTTGCCTAAGCTGCCTGTGTGGCTGGTTTAACACAATGAAAAGTACTGGAAAAGGTGTCCGTGAGTGCCTTCATCATCACTGTCATTGACATCATCCAGCAGGAAAGACTTTACTTTCTGCAAAGGGGCCCTGGTGCTGCCTGGGTCCCTGTCTTCTAGGAGATTCTAATGTGGACGTCTGAAAGCAAATGTGCTGATCACCCATTGGGAAGTAGAATTGAGCATCCTGGTGAAAATCAAAATGAATATTAAAATGTTTATAAGTTTATTTACGAGGCAAAATTCAGCTTGGTTTCAAGTTTGGGAGGGAAAAGGGTGAACATGGAATTGATCCATGCGCAGATTCACTCCATGTCAAATGTCTGAGACGCACATGCATGGTGCCAGCTCCTACCTGGGACCTGGACAGGGAAACAGGGATGCGCTCCCGGGGAGGCAAATGGAGAAAAAACTTAGAAAATTCCCTCTGTGACATGCATGGAGTAACAGGCAGCAAGGACTGTCCATTCTATTGATTAAGGACGTATTTGTGGATTTCAGAAATGATTTATAAGATGAGTAGAGAAATAGAGATGGGAAGAGAGGAGGAAGAGGTGAAGAACTTTGTAGAACCAGGATAGACTCTCTCCTGGGGTTGCTCCTGCCACAGTGTGACTTTATGAAAGTCGATTACATCCTTCTTCTCTATCACTCTAAAAGGCTAGAGAAGAAGCTGCTTTGCAGAGACTAGGAAAATAATAGCATGTGGAATGCCCTGCCTTTCTGGGGAAGAGAGACCTGCAACACCTGGGTTTTTCTTGTTGTTTTCAGGATTCCCTGAATACAGATGCAAGGAGACTGGGAAATTAGGAAGGTCCTCAAAAGAGGAGAAGCTGGATCCCAAAGGCACCTCTCTGGGTCCCTGGAGGTGCAAGGAGGCTTTCCAAGGGATTTCTGAGGTGGGGAATAAAGCCACCCCCTCCGAGGCCCCATCGGCAGGACATGCTAAGTAAATCATCAAGAAAGGCAAGCACTCTGCTGGGTGTGCCCTTTTCCTGCCCCGGCTCTCTCCTCTCAACATATCAGTGATGTTTATTAAGAGATGACAAGTCTATCAGGCCTCATGAGCAGTCTTTCGCAAGGAGGAGATCTTCTCGTACACCCTGGGAGTGTCATCAATCTTGTGCCTGCTCAGAGCAGCTGAGAGTACACAAGGACCCTTCCCGCCCCGCCTCCTCTTGCTAACCATTTCTCACCTGTTTTCTTCTTCCAATCCTCTCTAGTGCTTTGTAGCACGGCAGGAGATGGCAAAAGAAGAGATGCTATTTGCATAAAGTGTTTCTGGTAAACAGAACAAT
Organism: Cheirogaleus medius; assembly: GCA_008086735.1. Classification (NCBI taxonomy): domain Eukaryota; kingdom Metazoa; phylum Chordata; class Mammalia; order Primates; family Cheirogaleidae; genus Cheirogaleus; species Cheirogaleus medius. Next base: position 1,770,866 of record VBSM01000662.1, read on the forward strand.
AGAAAAAAAAACAACAAAAAACAACAGAGCTCTCTTTCCTCCAATGACACTGGCTTTAGGAAAGGTATTTCATAGTAGAAGATGGGATGGGTAGAACCGAGACGTAGAAATGTCTGCCAGCTGTGCAGCTAACCTTGTTTACGTTACAGCATCTACAATACACAAACGACCTGTGCGTTTCACATTACTAATACATATGTGAATATATATGTGAATATTATACCCATCTCATAGAGAATTAGTTGTCCATCTTTTTAAATATCAAATTTGGATATTTCATCGAGTGCGAGTAGTCACGGTGTTGCCTTTCCTATATACATGTCTTTTTTTTCCTTTCTGGAAAGAAGCTTTATGTTTTAACTAACAGCATGTAATACTCAAGGAAAAGCCCCTATTGCTCTGTGTAGGAGGCAAAATTGATACTAGTAACTAGCAATTGCAAATAGAACTCATTGAATATATGTCTTTTGAGTATTATATATGCCACTATATTTGTAAGTCAAATGTGCTGCATGTTTATTTTTCATTAGAAGGCCCCTAATCTGGGCCACACAGCTTCAAGTCCTGAAAGACACTCTGTCAGATGGGATAATAATATCATTTTTACATTTCATGGAACTTATTGAAGCTTACAAATCATTTTTTGGCACTGGTTCAATATTTAAACATTTCAATCTAACACATCATAAGGTTGTTTTTTATTTTGAGATGGGAGAGAGGAAATTATTTTTCTGTACCATGAATGCTTCCAAACATTTTTTTTTGAATCTTATTCTTTGCTATAATACATGCTTTTCAAAGATTTTGACACTGGGCTTTGTTCAGAGAAACGAGGAAGGTCATGAAAAATGGCTCTTTTATCCTTTGTGCGGCATCTCTATGACTGTAGCAGAATCAGATAGGAATGAAAGATTGGGCTGGTTTAATTCACATTGGAAGGTCTATGGAAGACTTAGCTGCTTATAAAGTGCTTTTCAATGCTTAGATTCAGTGATTTGTTTCAATGGGCTATAGAGATCCAGAAATATTGTTTATTAGGAATATAAGAAGTCAAAACTACACAGTTACATATGCCAGTCTAGCCAAGGCCTGCCTTGCACTGCAGACAAGATTCCCTAAAATGTCCTATGTCACAACATAATGTACCAGAGGTTTGTGTGCATATATAACATGGAACACACGTGTGTGTGCATGTGTGTGTGTGTGTTATGGAGGGGGCAGTGGACATGGCTCAGATCATAAAAGGAATAGTATAAACCAACAGAAATGACTTCTCTTGTTATAATTAAATGCAAATCTTGTTATAGTTAAATGAAATTGTATTATTTTCCCATTTTGATGAGTACCGCTAAAACCAGAAGAAGAGAATACTCTTTTATGGGAAAATAAAATCAGGAAAAAAAAATGTTTTTGAAGTTCCAAATTAGTTTATGAAAAAGGTTTTAGTTTCTATAAACGATTAGTCTCCAATGTTGGCTTAACATTTTTAGTTCTGAAAATTTTTGCTAGAACATGAGGATTTTGTTTGCATAAGAAAGATATGGTAAACCACTTCTCCATCAGCGTTCCAGACATGCTTAATTTTTTATTTTTCAACAGCTTTTTGAGATATAATTAAAATACCATATAATTCACCCCATTTAAAGTATACAATTAAATGGCTTTTTATATATTCATGAAATTGGGCAACCATCACCACCATCAAATTTAGAACATTTTCATCACCCATGTGCCTTAGCCATTCCTTTCCAACCCCATCATGCACATCCAACCCCAGGTAAACCCAAATTCACCTTCTGTTTCTATGGATTTTCCTATTCTGAATATTTCATATAGACAGAATCGCATAATATATGGTTCTGTAACTGGCTTCATTCACTCTGTGTAATATTTTATAATTTTAATTGTAGAGACCTTTCATCTACTTGATTAAATTTATTCCTATGTATTTTTTTGTGGCTATTGCAAATGGAAATGCTTTCTTCATTTCTGTATATTTTGAGTGATAAATTAAATATATATTGAAATAAACATTCCTTTCAGCTAGTTTGTTATTGGTATGTAGAAATGCTACTTTTTAATGTTTATTTTGAATCCTGTAGCTTTACTGAATTTATCATTTCTAAGAGTTTTTTGGTGGAGTCTTTAGGTTTTTCTATACACAACATCATGTCATCTGCAAACAGGGAACATTTGCCAAAGCAATTTTGACCCAAAAGAACAACACTGGATGCATCACACTACCTGACCTCAAAATATACTAAAAATCTATAGTAACCAAAACAGCACAGTGCTGGCATAAAAACAGACACATAAAACAATGGAACAGAATACAGAACCCAGAAATAAATCTACATATTTACAGCCAACTGATTTTAGACAAAGGTGCTAAGAACATACATTCGGGAAAGAACAGTCTCTTCATTAAATGGTGCTGGAAAAATTGAATATCCTTACACAGAATAATGAAGCTAGACCCCTATCTCTCACCATATACAAAAATCAACACAAAATACCTTAAAGACCTAAATGCAAGACATGAAACTGTAAAACTACTAGAAGAAAATATGACAGAAATGCTGGGCTTGGCAAAGATTTTATGGATAAGACCTCAAAAGTATAGGCAACAAAAGGAAAAATAGAGCTAAAATAGACAAATGGGATTGTATAAAACAAAAAGCCTTCTGCTTTTTCAGAGCGAAGAACTGATGCACTATTTGTGGAAGTGTAAATTGGTATAGCCATTTTGAAAAGCTGTGTGGAGGTTTCTCAAAATGCTAAAAATAGAATTGTTTGATTCAGCAATGCCACTACTGGGTATATATCCAAAGGGAAAAAAAATCAATATGTCAAAGAGGTATCTGCACTCTCATGTTTATTGCAGTGCTATTGACAATAACCAAGATAAGAAATCAACCTAAGTGTCCATTAATAGATGAACGAATACAGAAAATGTGGTATATCAACACAATGGAATACTATTCAGCCATAAAAAGAAGGAAATCCTGTCATTTGTGGCAACATTGATGAGCCTAGAGGACATTATGTTAAGCAAAATAGGCCAGGCACAGAAAGATAAATACCTACTGTGTATTCTCACTCATAAGTGGAGGCTAAATAAGTTGATTTCATAAAAGTAGAGAATAGAATAGTGGTAACTAGAGGGGAAAGGGGAGATAGGAAGAGGGTGGTTAATGGATACAAAATTATAGCTAGATATGAGAAATAAGTTCTAGTGTTCTGTAGCACTGTATGGCATCTATAGTTAATAATTTATTCTATAGTTTTAAGTAGCTAGAAGAAAGGATTTTGAATGTTCCCAATACAAAAAATGATAAATGTTTGAGGTGACTAATATGCTAATTCCATGATCTGATCATTACACGTTGTATACAGGTATGAAAATATCACACTCTACCCCATGAATAGACAATCATTTTGTCAAATAAAATTTAAAAAAATATACAGTATGCTGCCACCAGGTGGTGGTAGCAGCAGCCTTCAATGAATAGTCTCATTGTTTGAAATGCAAGAAATATCATTTATCTGAGACCTAGGTTTTTTGTCTAGTCCATTTATAAATATAACTATTTAAGACTTTGTTTTAAAAAAAATGAACTTTCTAGGCTGGGTGCAGTGGCTCACGCCTGTAATCCTAGCACTCTGGGAGGTCCAGGTGGGCTGATCACTTAAGGTCAGGAGTTTGAAACCAGCCTGAGCAAGAGCGAGACCTCATCTCTACCAAAAATAGAAAGAAATTAATTGACCAACTAAAAATATATAGAAAAAATTAGCCGGGCATGGTGGCTCATGCCTGTAGTCCCAGCTACTCGGGAGGCTGAGGCAGGAGGATCGCTTGAGCCCAGGAGTTTGAGGTTGCTGTGAGCTAGGCTGATGCCACGGCACTCTACCCTGGGCAACAGAGTTAGACTCTGTCTCAAAAAAATTAAAAAATGAACTTTCTAATAAAATGCTGAAAGTTAAGAGCATGCATTTAATAAGAAGATAAAGAAAAGAGAAGAAATAAACATTTCCTGAGCACTTACTATATGACTTTATATAATTATTGTATTTAGTCCTTACATTTTAATACTCTATCAATATACCTTTAGTGTCCTTACTTAAAAGACTCCAACTTCTTTGTCCAGGGTCACATTGCAATGACATACCAGAGTTCATTCTGCCTGACTGTACAGCCTGTACTCCTGATACTATGCCTATATTTTGTGACTGTCTAACAATAAATAAAATATAAATTCAGGTTCAGCTAATATTCCATATGCATCCACTGTACCAGGTACTGTGTTAGATAGTTATCATAAATGTGGGTACCATTTGGTCTTTTTCTATTCCTAATTGGTACTTAACATTGCTTTATATGAAGTTGATTTTCCCTAAACTTGATAAGAGTTCTCTTTCTCTCTCTCAGTCACCCCCTCAATCTCTTTCTTTTTCTGTCTCTTCCTCTCTGCTGCCCTCCTTAAAACTAAAGCCCTCCGGGGCCGGGCGCGGTGGCTCACGCCTGTAATCCTAGCACTCTGGGAGGCCGAGGCGGGTGGATAGCTCAAGGTCAGGAGTTCGAAACACCAGCCTGACCAAGAGCGAGACCCCGTCTCTAAAAAAAAAAAAAAAAACAAAAAAAAAAACTAAAGCCCTCCATAAGCTGGTACATGATTTGGAGGTTACACATTAGGACTTTTTAAAAAAAATTCCTGGAGAAATGAGCCTAGAGCTTTCTGGTAGCTTGCAAATTTCCTGTCTCAGCCTCAAAAACACTGTTTCTTGGCTTTGTGTAACAGACACTAATTGGGTGGCAGCCTTGCCCATACAGATCCCATGAGCTTCATGAGGGCAGAAATTCTGTCTGTCGGTTTTCCATTGTATCTTTACAAATGCTTTTAATTTATAATAAGGCTGCACAAAATATTTCTGTATTTTTTAACTGGACTTTGATACCTGCCTGGCCTCCACCCCTACCTACAGGCCCCCAGTAGCTATAGCTACTGATCCAGAGGAGGGTCAACCTGATCCAAGCTGGGCCAATCAGATCTTTTCTCCCACAAATCTGAAACTTTGACAGAACTCACAAAAATGAGAAGCACGGTGGCTCTAATGGTAGCTTCCTGTAGAGCAAGGGCCCTAATTCTTTGGCCCTACTCTCGTTGCTAGTACTCCCGTAGTTTTTAATCTCTTCCTTCAGTTTTTTGAACTACTTTAGTATTCTTACAATGTAGCTCCCCTTTCACTTAACTTCCATGGGGTTAATTTAACTAATGCATTTAAGTTGTCAGATTTAATGGACAGCTGTCACTCCCTCCCTCCCTTCCTTTCTTCCTTTTTCTCTTCCTTCTCCTCCTTTTCTTCTTCCTTCTCTTCCTCCTCCTTATCTTCTCCCTTTCATCCTCCCACTCCTTCTTCTCCTTCATTTAGAAAGACTATTTCTCTCCCTTCTATAATAGATACATAGCTACACAGTAATTCAGGGCTTCTTTATATCCTAACATAAAATTCTCCGAGGTTCTTCATGTTTTCCTTTCATATTAAGTTATACTTTCTTTTGAAGAGAAGAGTATTTTTTATCTGTTTATATGTATCTGTGGAGAGATTGTTCAGGGGTTTTTGACTTTTATATACCTTGCTTCTCTTTATTGTAGCAACGGTCATTAGGCTCCAATATTTATAACCTATCTCTGTAAGAGAGATCCTCAAAATTGATTTCTAAAACAGCTAGCATACATACTAGAATAATATTTGTTTTTACCAAAACTGCAAACAATCTTCTGAACATTAAGATGGTTTCCTCAAGATTTGGAAAAGGTAAACATACAAATGTGCCAATTTGCTTGACTGAGAGTTAGGAAAGCAGATGTTTTCATGAACTAAGATAAGGAAAGGTAGAGTTGAAGGTGATTAAAATAAAGCTTCATAGACAGAATTAAATTCAAGGGCCAGTACTTCTCCACAGTCAGATAAAGGTGGCGATGTGGCCATGGGAGAGCCTGTGCTTAAGTCATGTTCCCCACGCAATGCTCAGAACAGTTGCCACACCTGTGGGGAGATTTACAGTCATAAATGGCCTTTCACATCTCGAGACAATATCTATGCATATGAATATTTTATATGTTTAGCCTTTAATGAATCAATGACTGATTATAAACAGTTGTAATGGGCAGTTAAAAACTAGTCATTTCCAACAAACTGGCCACAGAGGAAAACAAAACCTCGTGCACTTCCGCCTGACTTTATTTAATCATCTCTCTTCCCATTCCCAACCTGAAGTTTGTAGTGAGAATGACAAAAACGTCCAGGAGAGGGTTTAAAGCACTTGAACGCCCTAGAGCATTTCTGTGGGAACTGGTGAGAACGCGGGGAGTGGGACCACAGCTGGCGCCGTGTGCTCGTCCAGATTTGCCTCAGAAATACGGGTCTTAGGAACAGGAGACTGTGCCCTGCAGTGGAGCAGCCCTGCATGGGAGGAAGGGCTCGAGGAAGGGCTGGCAGCAGGAATGACAGGGAGGGACAGACACCGGCCCACTCACCCTTCCCTGCCAGAGTCATTCCCAGAAGTTTCTTGCTTTCTTTTTTTAAAATAAAAATTGTATACATTTACGGTGTACAACATGATGTCTTGATATACATGTGCATAGCGAAACGATTACTACAATCAAGCTAATCAACATATCCATCTCCTCGTAGTTACCATTTCTTTTGTGCGTGGTGAGAGCACCTGAAATCTACTCTCTTAGCAAATTTCCAATACACAACACAGTGTCATTAACTACAGTCATCATGCTGTACATTTAGATTTCTACACTACTCATCCTAACTGTGGGATATATATGTAATGATGTGTGCGTATGTGTGTGTATGTAAATGGGCTATATACATTCAAATGGGTTATTATTCAGCCTTCATAAAGAAGGATATCTTGCCATTTGTGATAACATGGATGAAACCGGAGGACATTATATTAAGTGAAATAAACCAGACACAGAGGAAAAAATATTACATGATCCCAGAAGTTTTAAATAGCTTTTCTAGAGATTTTCTGGATTTCACCAAGACAAGACAAACATACATGGAAAAGTAGGGTTAGGTATCCAGATAGCAATCTGCTTAATGGTGTGGACTCAGGAGCCCTTGATAAGGTAATGAAAATCTGACCCATCTCTGTTAGGGGATTATACCAGGCCCTAAGGTGTACTGTCTGCCCCTTTTTAAATGTACCTCTACCTAGAGTAGGGAAGGATCATCCTTCAAAACATAAAAGAAATTCTCTCTCACCACTTCTAGGTAGCATAACTCCAGGTATGCATTCTCACAGCCCACTTATACAACTCTATTGTATTTTATTCATTGAAAAATACCGATTCTTTCATTTCATTACATTTCATTCATTCAAGCATGATTTGTGCCTCTACCATGTGTCTTCAGTGTGATGGGCCATGGATGGCAGATACAGAGGTCACTGGGAAACATTCCCTGGACCCCAAAGTTCACAACCTCAGGAAGCAACACACACAGGTAAGAAAGTGATTAAAGCAGTGTGCTTGATGTCACTGGACAAGGTGCTGGGAGCACAGAAGGGAGGCAGAAACTTTCTGAGAAGTTTGGTAAAGGTTCTAGAGCAGGCGAATTGTGAAGGGTGAGAAGAACGTTATGATATTAAGTGAACAATGGCCACAGAGTGAGGGTGGGGACAAGTATAAAGGTTCAGAGGTGAACATGCACACATTATACTGTTGGAAACTTCTTGAAGTTCCTCTGGGCTGGGGTAAAATATGGGACCATGGAGGGGGCAGAGCCTCTGGAAGCAGATGGGGCCAGATCACAAACTTGTAGTATGTTTTGTTAAGGAATATGGACCTTGTTCTGAAGTCAGGGAGTGTTAACTTAAGGCAGAACAGTTGGGATACTCTTGCAAGGTTGCAGGGGAGAGGTGATGAGGTCTGACAAGGGAAGTGGTAGAGAGGAGGAAGATGTGGGATCCATTCAGGAAGGGGAGAAATTTCAAGGACTTGCCATGCCATGTTTACTTGAAGGTATCTCCCAGGGTTCTGTGAACCTGAGAGCAGAGCTAGGTCTGCCTGGATTCTCTGTCCCCAGTGCCTTCCTCTGTGCACGGCGGGGAGTAAGTGCACAGTCCACGCCTACTGAGCAAATGGGCCAGTCATGACCTTAGGGGAATGAGCTTATCTACATGGTCCTCTTTGGTAACAGGTTCTGCTAGAGAAGAGAGGAAGAGAAAGAGAATGAGATTAATAAAATAAATGTTAATTTGTGGCCTTATGGTGAGGGATGGGAATGACCCCCAAGCAGCCATGCCATTGCCTCCTCCTTCCAGCATCTTCTCCTTAAACTGTTCTGTGTGTGCTTAACTTTGGAGGTATTTGGTACACTGTCCATACCTCTCCCCTTTTGAACTGCCCTTTCTCCTTGTAAGCTCTCCTCCCTCTCTCTACACAGGGCCACCACCTGGCCCCACCTTCCTAACACAACACTTAAAAGTCAAATGCTTAAAAGACATTTTCATGAAGCCTAATAGCACATAGAAAGTGCTTGATAAATGACAAGTCTTGTTTTTCTCTGCAACTTGAACCAGCTCATTACCTAAGACTCTCTAAGTCTCTGCCTTCCATGGGAAAACGAAATCCTTTCCTGTGTATAAATAAGATTAGCCTTCTCGAGTAGCATCTCTGTATACTTGAGTGGGGTCTTTCTGAAAATGCAATGACTTAAACCAACGAAGGTTCTAATGCTGGAGCTTTTAGTCACCGAGGAAGAGAGGTAGGGGAGGTGTTCTGGAACCAAGTGCATTTGGGGGCTGTTCATCCTGTCCCCACAGAGATGGCTGCCTACCCAGCTCACGAGGCCTGGCCCCAGAGAGATCATATCGCTTTGGTTTCTGTCTCTTCATAACGACCATCCAGAATGGCTTCAATATGGTTTCCACGTGTGGAAGCGGTTGTAACTTTCAAAAGATATCTTGGCGGGGGATGGGTTTGGAGAGTGGAGAGGGGCTGAGGGGATGAAGCAAACACAGATGAACTTTGTGCAGAGAACAAAGCACAGAGAGAAGCAAAGCAGAAACCACGAATAAATACACTTCTCTGTTCCATCTCTGCTCTACTTCCTGCTCAGAGCTGCCTTCGCGCTGTCTAATTCTGTTTGTAGGGCGCCATAACCACACCTAACAAACAGGCACATTTCTTTCTGTGTTGCTCTCTCCCTCTCTTTCTTTCTGGCATTTATTATTTCCTAACAGGCACTTTGCTAGGCCCTGTGGACATAAAGACACAGCAAAAACAATCGCTGGCTAAGGAACTCATTGACTGGTAGGAAAAGACAGATGAGTAAATAGACAATAATAGAGGTAATTGTAGCAAATACTCCACTTCCCCCTACTATCCACCATTCTAAACATATTGCATTTACTCAATCAGTGTTTACAACACTATGAAGTACATCCTATTTTTAATTGTCCCTATTTTGAAAATAGGGGCACTGAGGTACAGAACAATTAAGTGACTCACCTAAGATCACATATCTAGTAAATGGCCAGGCTGGGATTCAATCTCAGGCCACTTGGCTGCACCCTGTGGCATTTTCTCCACCCACAGAAGAGGGTCTCAGCCCTGGCTGGCATCTCTGGGAAAGCTGCTTGGAGCAGATAATACCCGAATCTTGAAAAATGAATACAGGTTGCTCCTGCAAAGAGAGAAGGGGCCTCGGCAGTGGGGAAAGGGGATTCTAATCCAAGGCAATGTCAAAGCCTGCAGATGTGAGAGGCCATGGCTTATTCAGAGACTCCAAAGTCACTCAACATCCCTGGAGCAAAGGGTGCAAAGTGTTGTGATAATCCCAGAAGCTGGAGACAAAGGTAGGAGCCAGATCCTGGAGGGTCTTCTATTTCAAGCTAAGAAATGTGGGCTCAATTCTGAAAGCTATGAGAAACCTCTAAAGAGCTCAAGGATTAGCAGACTTGAATCACAGACACCCTACCCTCAATTATGTGCGTTTCTGAAAACCGTATTGTAAAGTATGATGGATCCAAAGAGAGCAGCTATTCCTTCCTGACCATTCTCCCTCTCCCCACACTATATCTGCTCCCAAGCACTAAGGCAGGCTTTTGCTCATTCATTTATTTATGCAATATTTATTCAACAAATATTTATTAAGCACCTATTATATGTCAGGAACTGTGCTACATACTGGTATTACAAATATGAAAATGAAACATAAGCACTGCACTAAGAAGGACAGGGTTTATCGGGGAATTAGACATATAAATACATAATTTCAAAGCAATAGGCAAAATGCTGTATAATGGATGTATTCAAGGTGCAGAAGATAAATGGTAGAAGAGGCTGCAGGTCTTAGTGGTTAAGAGCACAGACTCTGAGTCACTGTTTTCTGGGTTCAAATCCCAGCTCTGCCACATATTAACCATGTGACATTAGGGCAGTCATTTAATTGCTCTGCATCTCAGTTTCCTTTTCTAACAAATGCAGATCACAATATTAACCCCTCATAGGGGTTGTCACAAAGATCAAATGAGTTATAATTTTAAAGTTACCCAGTACAGTATAAAAATAAAACCCCGAAGTGGCAATGTTCCCCAGTAGATGTCACTATGACATAGCAAGTTAGGTGAGATAATATCTGAATTCAGGTTGACCATTTAACAATCCCTCCAGAAAATTGGCACATTCTCCTCAAAACACAACATATAGCAGAGGGTTAGTAAATTGTGAAATAAACAGGAGTAATGGGTGATGATCATCTGTTTATACTTGGAAGTTTTAAACTTTCTCCACATTGGCTCTCTGGTAGAAGGCATTTTTCCCCTGCTTTCTAGAAAACTTGGATTTGATTCCCTTAGCTCAGGCTTGTCAGGGAGGACCTACTCATTTCTAAGATTTTCAAGCCATTCTGAGAAGGCATGTAAATAATGATTGACAGAAGCCACCGATGCTTAACTTTAAAAGGAGCTAAGATGGGGACATGGTGGCATAAGAAAGAACTTTGTGAGGTAGCAAGAGGTAGCTTCACTGGGACTGGCTTTATGACAACCGGGTTTAAGCCTACAGCTTTATTTTTAATGGTCTGGGAAAGGTCAAAGTTCAGTAGTTCAGATTTTGCCCCATGACCTCTATAGATCTCGGCTTAGGCACAACATTCATCAGGTGGATGATTTCTTCTTGTTCTTGATTCTGATATGACCAGCCCTTGAGGTAAAATGGGAAGGCTAAGACCACAGGGGTAATCAGGCACTCGTTTACTTGTCAGATTTTTATGGAAAATCTCCTTTGGGCCAGGCTTTGTGTTAGGTGAAAGGACATAGAGGTGCATGGTCCCTTTCTTTAAGCAGTTTACAGTCTAGAGACTTTGCTGGGAGAGACAGATATGTGAGCATGTAAGTATAATGAAACCTTTTAAGTATTATTTTAAGAAGGTCAACGACATTTGCAAAGAAGAAGAAATTGAGAGGATTGACCTTTGTATTGAAGGATGAATAGGCGTTTGCCACGTGGAGAAGCAAGAGGAGGACATTCCAGAATGGGTAGAGAGATTAGATGCCGCCTTCTAACGCAAGGAGACTGTACGGTGGTACTAAAAAGGCCTGAAGCTCTTATAAATGGAATCTTAAAATACTGCAGAGCTGGAAGCACCTTTCTTTCCTATATAGTCAATTGGTTCTGTAACCTCTGTTTCTCTGCTAGGCAATCAGTGCTAACTTCATTTTCTAAGAGCCTGCGCTAGGAGGGTAAAGGAAAAGCCTGTTCCTCTACTTACAATACTTCTGACACCAAATGTGTCATCGGGGGCTTCCTCTGCATCAAACATTTTTTTGCTGATACCAACTGGGTGTCCTACCATTTAATGCAATCCTAATGCTAACTGCCTGAAGTTATTGCAGACCCCACAGGTTAAGGGCCCAGTCCCACGAGACTGCTCTTGTACCCCAGATGCCAGTTGCAAGCAGTGGTTCCCAGGTTACCAGGATTCTGTGTGCCTTGGCTACAAACCAAGGAGTTCTTGTGACTTCCTTCTCAGTTTCAATGATTTTCTATAATGGCTCACAGAACCCAGAGAAACACTTTACTATGTCTGCTGGTTTATTATAAATGATATTTTAAAGGATACGAATGAATAGCCAGATAAAGAGGTACATGGGGTGAGGTCTAGATGGGTCCCCTGCACAGGGCTTCTGTCCCTGTGGAGTTCGGGGGTACGCCACCCTCCCAGCACATGGATGTGTTTACCAACCTAGAACTTCTCTAAACCTCATTGTTTAGGGTTTTTATGGAGGTTCCGTTGCATAGGCATGATTGATTAAGTTACTGGCCCACAAGTGATTAACTGAATCTCTAGACCCTCTCCCCAAGGTCAGGGGATAGAGCTGAAAGTTCCAACACTCTAGTCATCTGACTGATTTCTCTGGCAACTAACTCTCATCCTGAAACTATCTGAGGCTTCCAGCTACCCGTTATCTCATTAACATAAACTCAGGTATGGTTGAAAGGGGCTTATAATGAAAAACAAAAGATGCTCTACTCACCCCTATCACTCAGAAAGTTCAAGGGCTTTAGGAGCTCTGTGCCAGGAACTGTAGATAAAAATAAAACATATATTTCTTATAGCACAACATCACAGAGGGTAATTTGGGGCACCCAGCACAATTTGCTTAGGCCCTTGCTTAGTTTGGCCTTGGTAAAAAAATATCAGCCTCAACATGCACTAGCTAATAATAATGGTGTTGTTAATAACTGCTAATCCTGTTGAGTGCTATCTGTCAAGCACTGTGCTAAATGCTTTCTGTGTATTACCTCATCTAATCCTCATAATCCTATACAGAAGGCGGGATAGTATCACAGTCTGGAGCAGAGGTTGGGCTTCAGCCATCTGGAGTTCACATGCTGGCTCTATTTCTTATGAAATGTATGACCTTGGAAAAGTGCTCAACCCTTCTCTGTGTCTCAGTGTTTCCATCTATAAAATGGGGGCACTAGCGCCTGCCTTTTGTGTACGAGTTCATTTTTGGAGAGGGCACCTCAAGAGCTAAGCTGGGCTGCAGGTGGCCTTTGGCGCACAGGGCTGAGTGTGATTTTAAAACTCTGCTCTGTATCCAGCTGGCCCGACCCATTCTTCACTCTGAATGAATCCAAGAAATTCAACAGGTACAAGCAATCACCAGAAAGCTATTTGTTGTGATTGGAAAACACTCAAAGAAATGGAGTGCTTCATAGATGATTTAATATTTTAAAGGTGGCACATGCGAATGAGTAAGCTCAGCGTATATGAGTGAGTTTACATTCTACATCAAGGTTTTACTTAAAGTTTACATTTTGTTTAAATGAGAAGTAAGATCAATGTAATATGGCTTAAACCTTTCTCAGAAATTTATGGCTTCTTTTAATAAACCTCATAAAAGACACTTTTAAACATATGCAGTGTTCTTAATGTAATGGTTCCATTCTTGAAATATATAGTATTTAGATTGCATCTAAAATGCTGTAAAAGTATCACAAAGGCTGTAAAAATATTGTTAACGGGAAGAAATCTTTTAGAGGGGTAAATATTTTCTTGGAAAAGGAAAAAGCTGTGAACCTTTTAGGCAGGGAATGGCTTGGTTTTGAAAAATAACAATTTGCCTTTTTTATGTCCTTTCTGTGGTTCTACTTCAGCCAATTATTAGATTAAAGCAAGCTGTTGCTACGTGCCCTAGAAACTCAGACAGATTTGATGTTGCACCCTAAGTTTGTGAGGACAAGTTCCATTTAAAGCTTTAATGAGGTCAAGGGAATAAAAAGGAGGCTGGCTGAGTCTTTTGTGTTATTTTAGGACTGTATCTTAGAATTACGAGGCTTGCATAATGCCACGGAAAAACACAGGATTTAGAGTTAAAAGCCCTTGATTTGAGACCTGGCTCTGCCATTTACTAGCTTTGTGACCTGGGCATAATCACTCAAATGCTCTGATGCTCAGTTTCTTGGGTCTGGAAAACGGGGTTAAGAATACCTGCTCTAGCCACTTTGCAAGGATATTGCAGGGCCAGATAAGATAATGCAATGAGAAAGTGCTTTGAGAACCAGAGAGGCATAAAGTGCACATGGGCTTTATTTACTTGACAAACATTTATTGAACACTTATTATGTACAGACACAGAACATTAGTGAGCCAGAGTGAATTTGCGGAGCTCATTCAGGTCACCCCTGCTGTTTCCCCCTCCCTCTTGTCCTGCCTGTATTTTGGATGGGCCACTTTTGCACCATTTTACACAGAAGGGAGTCTATTCTATTATTAAACAGAAATGTTTACATCCTTTTCTGGTGACCCATTTCCCTCTCTATAGATTTCTACCTTCAGAAAAATTTTCCTTAAATACAACTTAAGACACATACAGTGTGAATAATAAATAGAGAAGCATGCCATGCTATAATTGGAAAGAACACTGAATCCAACTTCTTTACAGCACAGATGAAAAACAAAAGTCCACAGAGGGGAGATGGTATGCCCTGCCAAATCTCAATTTTTATTTGCTCTTGAGAGAGATAGAAATATAAGCCACAGTTCTACAGACAAATATCAATATAATGAGAAAAATAATGCTTCTCCTGCCTACTACACAGTCTTACACTGTCTCACATAACTTGACAAAACCTTATACCTTTGCCTTCACAAAAGGACAGACTTGAAGCAAAATGGACAATGAATACAATATTAAGGTGAAATACTAAAGGTTGGATGAAAAGAAAACTCTAGCTCCCATGGCTTTTTTATTTACCTTCTATTAAAAGATTATTAATGTTTATCATTTTCTCTTGGGTAAGATATGTTTAAAGAAGATTTATCAATCTAATAGACTATAAAATGTTAGTTGCTAATAGCCATTAAGCCATTTGGGTTAATTTTTTTTCTGTGATATATACCATGATTTCTTTTATTTCTGCAGCACAGTTTTCATTAACAAATCTCAGATCACTTTACAAACATCCAACCTTAATCTCTGGGGTGAGGTGTGTACAGTTGCATAAGATTAACCACATTTTAAAGAGAGGGTAACTAGAAGGGAGGGGCAAGATGGCTGACTAGAGACATCATTTACCTGACCATTCCGGAGGGAAAGAAGGATTTCAGATAAGGGAGAGAGGGGGAGGTGTGCAGCTCAAGTGTAGGTAATAAAAAGAAGTACCAGAGCCTGCCATGGACCTCACGGAGGAACATTTGCAAAGCACAGAAGGAGGATAACAAAGGGAAAAAAAAAAAAAAGGATATTGGTGAGGATCAAACCCAGAGAGGCTTGGAGGCCAGTGAAGGGGTGAGGGGGTGGGGATCCCTTTCTCTGTCCCCCACTCTTTCAGTGATCAGCAGGCCACCAAGTTACTTGGAAGCTTTTCCACTCCCACAAGCCCAAACACTGTGGCAACCACAGAATTGTGGGGAGAACTTGTGTGATCCCAGAGCTTGGACATTCCATGTGGAGTTTCCCTCCAAGGAGAGAGTGACCCAAGAGACTGGAGAGCTGGCTTTCTTCCATTAAGACTCTTATCCTTCTCTACCCCTCTTCCACCCACTGCAACATGGAGAGCAGTTTGAGCCCAGAATTTGGCAAGTGGCCACCTTTCCCCAGCTGGTTCATCCTCCAGTCTAAGGCTTTCACAGAGAGTGAGGTCCACATTTTTCCCTGTGAGGACCTGCGGTGGACCCAGGGTGCCTGATCTGGGAGCTCCTTGCCCACTGGTGTTTCTTGGAGATACACACAAAAAGGATAGGCATGCAGGCCAGATCCCAGGACTCAAGCGGGTTGCTGGGAGACAACGGGGAGGTTTAGGAACTGAACTCAGGTGGTGAGGGAGCCACATGGCCAGAACTGACAAGAGAATACTGTGGGTTTCTGAGACACTGCAATCTGGGAAAGCACCCATTCCCACCACAGGCAAGCTGCACTGTTGAATTAGGGTGGTCCTTCAGCAGGGAAGATCCCAGTCTGTGGCACCTTAGCAACCAAGCATGGTGCATTCAGATACCTGGGCTGTTGGGGAATTGCAGCCCCTTCTTCATGAGCAGCCTTCCTGGTCCGGAGAGCCTGCCTTGACCCTGCTCCCAGTGGCTTTCTCTAGCAGTCAGAAAAGCAACCTTGGTTGCTTGCTGAGATTCAAAGCTGTACCATTAAACTAGGCAGGGTCCCCCAGCAGGGAAGATCTCAGCCCATGGCTCCATAGCAACCAAGCATGGTGTGTTCAGGCTCCTGGGCTGTCTGGGAATTGTGGCCCCATCCTTAAAATGAGCCTTCCTGGTTTGGAGAGCCAGCCCTAACACTCCTCCCAGTGGCTTCCCCTAGCAGCTGTTAAAACAACCTCTGAGTCCTGCTGAGGCTTTGCAAAGCCTTCCAGACTTGCATAACCTAACCACACCCTGCCTTGCTCCTCTACCCACCTCTGCTGTGGTGGAGATCAAGCAACCCCCTGGGGGCTACAGGGCTCCTCCCAGAGCCTGGGGCATTCACATGCTCAACCTAAGGGACTAGAGCCTATTACAGGCACAAAAGAACATCTCTGCAGTTGGCTCTTTCCTGAAAGCATCAATCACTGACAGGGAGAACAATTCTATAGCTCATTACAGCATCTACCAACTCAATCAAACAGGGTGTGGCTGATTCTTATAAGCATCACCCACCATCTTGGGCCAAGCATACCTCCTCCCTGGCATTGGACCAAACAGAGGAGGAGCCTCAGATGTGACAGGCACCACTTGGGAAGCCTGAAGCTACTGCTCAGTGGATCCCAGGCATGGGGGGAGAAACGTGGCTGACTAGCAGCTATGGCTCACCTACACTGACCCTGGGCCTCGGAGACCAACCCCTGCCTATGCAACTGGGCATGAGCACTCCTCACACTGGTTGAACAGCCCCACATATGGGTGGCTCTGCCCCTGAAATCCCCAGACCCAACTCAGAAGTTCACACTGTGCTTGAGTCAGAGGCTCTGCCCCTGTACCTACTGGGCCCCCACCAGATCTGTAACTCCACCCCTGAGACTCCAGAGTTGTGCCTGGCATCCCAAACCCCACTACTGAGTGCCTATCACTACCACTGGGATGGCAGAACCTCCCTGAGGTCCAACACTTCACTAAGGACTCCCAGCCTGAGCAGTTGTTACTCTGGACTTGGTTTGAGAGAATCCCCAGCAAAGGAGAGCAGATGCCCTGCAATACTATTAACCCAGAGCTGAGAGAAGAGGAGCCAGATGAGAAGAAACCAGCAAAAGAACTCTGACAACATGAAAAAATAAAATAATTTCATACGCCCGAGGAAACATAATGGAGCTACTACAGTAGTAGACTCCACACCCAAGGAAATTGCCAAAATGATAGAAATGAAATTGAGAACATGAATGACAAATAAGATGAATGAAAATGAAGAGAAAGTTGAAAACCAACAAAATTTTCAGGAAATTAATGAAAAAAAAAAGAAAAAGTCACCAGAGAACTAGGCAACACAAGAAAGGATATAATAGAACTTAAAGAAATGAAATAGTCATTTAGGGAATTTCAAAACACAGCAGAAAGCTTTAACAAGCTAAACCAAGGAGAAGAAAGAATCTCAGAGCTTGAAGACAAGGCTCTCAAGATAATCCCATCATTCAAAGAGACAGAGAAGAGCATAAAAAAGTTAGAGCAATCTCTCAGAGAGATATGGGACTATGTGAAATGGAGTAACATTTGAATTATAGGTATCCCAGAGGGAGAAAAAAGAACTAAAAGAATGAAAAACCCATTTGAGGAAATTATTGAGGAAAACTTCCCTAGTATTGCCAGAAATTCAGACATACAGATACAAGATGGACATTGAACACTGGGAAGATTTATAGCAAATAGGTCATCTCCAAGACACATAGTAATCAACCTGGCCAAAGTCAAAATGAAGGAGAAAATTCTATAAGAAGCAAGACGAAAGCACTGAATAACCTAGAAAGGAAAACCCATCAGGCTAACTACAGACTTCTCACTAGAATCTTTACAAACCAGAAGAGATCAGGGCCCCATCTTCAATTGACTTAAATAGAACAACTGCCAGCATAGAATTTTGGATCCCACAAAACTAAGTTTCACAGTGGATGGAGAAATTAAGCCTTTCCAGACAAGCAAACACTAAGAGAATTTGTCATGACCAGACCTGCTCTGTATGAAATGCTCAGAACAGCACCATACACAAATCAGCACAACAGATTCCCACCAGTATAAATGTAAAACAAGGCAATAAGGAACTACCTAACAGGAGGAACAGACCAACATCCCAAATATCAATGCTATCAATTAACATTAATGGACTGAATGCTCCTCTCAAAAGACATAGGTTAGCTGAATGGATGAAAAAACACAACCCAATTATCTTCTGTCTCTAGGAAACACATCTAAACCACAAGGGTACATACAGACTGAACACGAAAGGATGGAAAAAAAAAGATATAGCCTTTCTCATATCAGATAAAATTGACTTTAAACCAACAAACATTAAAAAAAGACCAAGAGGTTATTATTTAATGGTAAAGGGAACAATTTAACAAGAAGAAGACATAACAATCCTAAATACATATGCACCCAACACAGGAGCTCCCAGATGATATATATTTAACTTTTTAAGAAATTGTCAGTTTTCCAAAGCAGTTATATCATTTTACATTCCCATAACACAGTATGGGAATTTTAGTTTTATCGCATCCTTGCAAATATATGAAATTATCAGTGTTTTTAATTTTAGCCATTCTAATAGGTTTCAGATGATATCTTATTGTGTTTTTTATTTGCATTTCTCTAATCACTGATGACGTTGAATATATATTCATGTGCTTATTCACCATCTATGTATCTTCTTTGGTGAAGTGGCTGTTCAAATTTTTTCTCAATTATATTATTGGGTTTTTGTTTTAAATGAATGACATTTAAAAATTTCTTTATGTATTCTGGGTACTAGTTCTTTATCAGAGAGATAAACACTGAAAATATTTCTTCCAGTTGGGTTTTGTCTTTTTATTTTCTTAACATTGTCTTTCAAAGAGCAGAAGTTTTAATTTGTGATGAAGTTGAATTGATTAATTTTTTGTTCTGAATTGTGCTTTTGGTGTCATATCAAAAAAATATTTGCCTGAGCCAAGGTTACAAAAACTTTCTCCTGTGCTTTCTTCTAGAAATTTTGTAATTGTAGATAATACCTTTAGGCATATAATCCATCTTGAATTAATTTTTGAACATAGCACAAAATAAAGATTGAAGTTTATTGTTTTACATGTGTATATCCAATTGTTACAGCACCATTTGTTGGAAATACTATCTATTCTAAACTGAATTGCCTTTGAACCATATATAGTCAATTGACCATATATGGGTGAGCATATTTCTGGAATCTCTAGTCTATTGCATTTATTTGTCTGTATTTAGACCAATACCATATTGTCTTGATTAATGTGATTTTATTATATAAGTATTGAATTAAAGTCATATGAGTTCTCCAATTTTGTTCATTTTTTCATAGTTATTTGAAATACTCTTTTTTATTTCATTTATTTATTTCAGCATATTATTGGGGTACAAATGTTTAGGTTACATATATTGCCTTTGCCCCACCTGAGTCAGAACTTCAAGTGTGTCCATAGATGATGTGCCTTTGCATTTCTAGATACATTTCAAAATCAACTTACCCAGTATATAACCCCCACTACTAAATTTGACTAGCTTTTAAGAAAAAAGAAAAACAACTTATCCATTTCCCTAAAAAATCCCGCTAGGATTTTGATTGGGATTGACATGTACCATGTAATTTTCTCTGCCCACTTTTAAGATTTTCTCTTTATCAATTGTATTAAATAATTCAAGTATGATGTAACTTGGTATAGTAGTTTTCTTCATTTTTATTGTTGTTCAGATTTATTGAGCTTCTTGCATCTTTGGGTTTATGCTTTTCATTAAATTTAGAAAATTTTGGATCATTATTCCTTGTTTCAAATATTTTGTCTTTTTTTCCCCCTTTGGTTGTTTCAGGTGAAAAAATTAATCCATTTCCTTTTATTTCATTTTGTCTGGAAACAGAAGTCTTCTGTTCATCTTTTTACCATTCTTTTTTCTCTCTGAATTTCATTTTGGATTGTTTCTATTGCTATATCCAAGTTCTTTAGTCTTTCCTTCTACAATATGTAAATTTTACCCAATTAATTTCCATTTCAAATATTGTAGTTTTGGGATCTGAAAGTTTAATTTGTATCTTTTTTTTTCTTTTTACTATATTCCATGTGTTAACTTAAAATTTCAATCTTTCCTCCAGTTTCTTGAACACATGAAAACAGTTATAATAATTGTTTTAATGACTTGTCTATTTATTATATAATCTGTGTCATTTTTTGGTCAGTTTAGATGGATGATTTTTCTCTTTATTATGGGTCATATTTCCCTGATTCTTTACATGTCAGGTAATTTTTGATTGGATGCCAGACATTTTGAATGTTACTTTTTTTGTGATGTGTGTTTTTGTATTCCTAACAGTATTCTTGAATTTTGGGTTGCAAAGAGGTTATATTACTGGGGAACAGTTTAATAATCTTGGATCTTGCTTTTAAGCTTTCTTAGATGGGATCAAAGCAGTGTAAGTCTAATTTTGTCCCACTATGGAGGCAGATCCTGAGTACTCTAACCAATAGTCCATCAACTATAAGGTTTTCTACTCTGGCTGGTAGGAGCAGACATTATTCCCGGCCCTGTGTAAAGTTAAATAATTGTTCCTTCTGATCTTTTCAGGTGGTTTTTCCCTGGCCCCTGCTACTTTCCTCAAACACAGCTGGTGATCACTACTAAGCTAAGCATTTAAAGGGGACTCTGCAGATTGCAGGTGTTCTGTCTCTGAATAGGTCTCTCTTCTTTAGTACTCTATACTGAGAATTATAGCTATGTGAGCCTAACTGTACTTCCAGCTCCATTTTCTCAACTCAGGGAGATTGCAAAATCTATCTACACTCCCTCTCCCTGTGCTTTGGCTTGGATACTTTTTCCAGGCAATAATCTGGGGAAATAATGGGGTTTAATTTATTTGATTCCTGTCTCTGAGGTTTCCTTGTCCATGGTTGTATCATATCTGTTCATATATTGTGTACAATATTTTATTTGTTTCAAGGGGAGGGTAAATCCAGTCCCTGTTATTCCAACTTGTCTGGAAAAATCATTCTCACAATGCTATCTTGATCAGAAGTCAGAGTGAAATTGGCTATGCTGAAACTATTGAATTAAAACATAGATACTGAAGTCAGGTATTAAACAAAGATCATAGAATTGAGAAAGGCTCTGCTCTTGGAAGAAGAGTGAGAGGAATCAAGGAGTTTTATACTCTTGTCATACTTAATAATCCAGTCCTGATGATAATAGAGAGAAATGAGCCAATTGTGAAACTCCCCAATCCAATCACCAAGGTCAACTGTTAGCCACGTCAAAACTCCTGTTCACAAGATTATGTTCTTCCTCTGGCCTCTGTACAAAGCTCTGAAAACTCACTGACTGTGCAGGTCCACATGATGTTGCATAGTTTTTGAATACTAGAAAACCACAGTGGCAGACAATGTGGTCCATTCTGGGTCACTCAGAGATAGATGGCCTGAAAAGCCTTCAGGCAAAGTGGATTAAGGTGCAGGCATTGAAAACCAAAATGTGTATTAGTTTTCTAGCACTGCTGTAACAAATTACCACAAATTTAGTAATTACCACAAACAGAAATTTATTCTCTCCCAGTTCTGAAGGCTAGAAGTCTAAAATCAAGAGGATCATGCTCCCCTGGAAGGCTCTAGGGATGAGTTCTTCCTTCCCTTTTTCAGGTGCTGGGAGCTCCTAGCATTCCTTAGCTTGGAGCAGCATAACTTCCATCCCTGTCTCTGTCCTCACACGGCCTTCTTCCCTGCGAGCTAGTTGTTAGTCCATATTCTGAATTATTCACCTTGCCGCAGGCTTGAAAATGATGCCTCCCCCCATTTCCTCCCAACACCCTTCTCAGCTCTGCCCACCCCCAACCTCTGCCACACACTTAAGAAATCTTACTGAAGCAGGTTTTCAGGGTAGCAGCTGTGAGCACAAAGTCTGGATGCAGACTGTCTAGGTGCAAGCCTAGTTCTATCATGTAATAGTTGTGTAACTTTGAGTAAACTTTAAAACACTTTTGTCTTAGTTTTCTCTTCTGGAAAATGAGGATAATAATAGTATACCTACCTCAAATGGTTGTTCTGAAGGTTTATTGAGCTAATGTACATATAAAGTACATAGAGCAGTGCTAGGCACATAGTAAATGCCATGTAAATGTTGATTATTGTTATTGGAAAATGTTACTAGGATTCCTTATCAGCGGGTAGGCATAATCACAGGGCACAGTTGGTTTACTTCCTGTCTCTTGTTGCATGATATCCAATGCTTTGAAAATTGCTGTTTCATATATTTTGTATGTTATTGTTTTTGTTTAAAGGGGGAGGATAAATCTATTCCCTATAACTCCAAGTTGTCTGTAAGCAGAAATGTCACAATGCTGTCTTAACTAAATGCCAGGAAAGGAAGTTAATCCTTATAAGAAGCCAGATATCTGTAGCACATAAAAACAGAGAGGGTTAAATAGAACAGGGTTCTAAAATTCTGAAAAACTTCTTTGTAAACCTGCCTGGACTCAATTTTTAATTTGCTTTCAGCCAAAGACCCAATGAATTATGGTAGCAGCATGACCCCTCTTCCAGGATGCGAGTCGGCATCAGAGCCCACATCTCATAAACTCCCTCTCCATGCCGATCTGACATCACACCGCAGGAGCAGTGAAACATTTTATACCGAACACCCTTTTCTCGGTAGGTACCATCACATTACTCATTCATTCACTCACTCTGGAATAAAGTTGTTACAAGGAAAGTGGTAGGAAGTGGCTGGGTCCAGGATATATTCTGGAAATGTTTTTGACATGGTTTACTGAAGTAGCAAACGTGGAGCATGAAGGGAAAAGAGCAACTGAGGATAAAGATCTGGCTTTCTGCCTAACTAACTGAGTGGGTGATGTCACTTACTAAGGTGGAAAGTCTGAGGTGCAGACTTGTAGAATCAGGGTGAAAGGAAAACGAGCTCTGTTTTGGCCTGAGATACCTATTAGTCATTCAAAACGAGATGCTAAATAAGCACTTGGATTTACAACTTCAGTAGAAAGGACAGGCTGGAGACACAGTTCTGGGAATCCTGAATGTGTGTGTGTGTGTGTGTGTGTGTGTGTGTGTGTGTAGTATTCACAGCACTCAGAAAGATCATCTGAGGAGAAAGAGCAGTAGATGACCAAGGACGGATCCTTGGAGTGCTACAATATTTAAAGATGTTGCGGTGAAAAAGATACCGGTTAAGGGATTGAAGAGAAGGCAGTGAGACAATTGGGTGAATGCCATATCCTGGATGCCTAGAGAAGAAGGTGTTATAAGAAGGAGGGTGTGATCAACCGAGTTAAATGCTGGCAGAATTTAAAAGAGATGAGCGCAGTGAGCTGCCTATCGGATTCTGGCAAGATGGAAGTTATCGGTGACCTTAACGAGCTCTGTTTCAGAGTTCAGAGATGGGGCCAAAGCCCAGTGGAAGTGATTTGAGGAAGGAATGGAATGGGAGGAAGTAGAGGCAGTGACTATATACAACTCTTTTGAGGCATTTTGCTATGAATGGGAACAAATGAGATGAGATGATAGCTGTCAGGGAATCAGGCTCAAGGAGAGTTTTTTGTTTTGTTTTTGTCTTTCCTCCTCAGAAAGATGGTATTATTGCATGATGTTAAGGTCTATATCCTGATGGTAATGATCCAGTAGAGAGGAGGAAATGGGTGGTGCAAGAACAAATGGAGTTATTTTCAGAGTTGGGGACGTATTTGAATAAGGGAGAAAGAATGGACTTCAAGATGTAGAGCAGGGACGCTTGTCTGTGGTCAGGGGAAGAAGGTGGATCCTGTGAGGGTGTGGACAGGTGGGCTGGCGGGTTGGTTCATGAGGGATGGGGTAGTAATCATCTGTTTGCGTCCCGGTTCCCTAGAAGGAAAGATGCAGTCATATGCTGAAAATAGGGGTTGGAACTGAAAGGGTGTTGGAGACAAGAGGTGTGAAATAATCCTTTTAGAAAAGAAACAAGTGAATTTACTTGGGTACTAGCAGAATTGTCTGACAGTGTTGTGAGCCCAAATTGATGATGCTAAATTTAAGAGAAGCACACACACGTGCATGTGTGTGTGTGTGTGTGTGTGTGTTTCCCTCCAGCTGCATTCAGGGCTTAGGTGCAGGTGCAATGCACCAGGTTCTTAACAGTAGAGGCAGCGGGAGGCGGAGGAGTTGGGGATAATTGGAAGGGAGCGGTGATGGCGTCACAGGGGGTAATTGGGAAATAAGGACATGAGGAGGACTGAGTGACTTTAATAGATGATGGTCAAGGAAACTCTGCTGTAGCCCCCGCTATTCTTTGGAGAAAGTAAGGAGTCGGCTTTGCTATATGTTGCCTCTCAGGGACAACATGAAGCTGCCATTCCCGCTTTACTCCATCAGCTTGTGCTCATTGCATCTGCTCTGTGTCAGGTGCTCCACCTGAAAACAATGGAGGGGGCAGTTTAAAAGTTAAAATGACATTTTTCTTGCCCTTGAAGTTCAAAGTTTTATTCCTAAGAAGACCTGATTCTCTGGGCTGCTCCATCTGTGTCCCTTTTCTGCTGTGCCCTTGCTTTGCTCCCCTTGCCAGGGGAGACATCGCTCAAGTGATGACACATCCCTCCAGCTCATGTGAGTGTCGTTGGAACCCCAGTGACCGCTGCGTGAAGGACAACCAAGGGTAAGAGGTGCAGAGTGATAACTTAAGTGTGCAAAATGCAAGATCGGCAGTTAGACAACACGGCCTCCAGTTCTGAATCTGCCTGTGGCTGAGAGTGTGCCACATCTGGACCTCAGGTCTCTTATCTGTGAAGTTAAACAGAAAATATAGCCTAATTTCAGGCCTAATATTGTGCAGGCATGTGGTACTGGGTATCCTGAAGCACCCCTGCCTTCCCAAATGTATGTCCCACGCAACACTCCATTTCTGGCTAAAACGTCTAGTATTCAGCCTAAGTTGTCAAAAGAGTTCTCAAAGAGTGGAGGAGTTGACCTGATGTGATCTGGGAAGTTAATTATTATTCCACAGCAGGAATTCATTTATTCAGTGAAAATCTCTTCCATTCACTTCTGCCTAGAAGAATGCAGGATACGGATGCCAGAAATTTCTTGGCTATGTGGGCCTCATTTTGATGAAGGGGAAGATTTTGTTATCATTGAGCACTGTTGAGAAGGATTGTGTGTGCATATGTGTGTGTGTGTGTGTGTGTTGAGTGAACAGAAGAGCAGGGGAAAGCATACAAATGGAGGAAGAGGACTGACTACTCATAAATTCACCCTTTTAAAAAATGGAGGGGATTTTAGAGATTTTATACCTCATCCATTAGTATAAGAAAACTAAGGCTCAGAGGAGGGAGCATGTGCCCAAGCTCACTCATCTCTGCAGTGGCAGAGCCAAGCCCAGAGTGCACATGTGTGGACTCCTAGTCCAGTGCTCTCTATATATGTTGCTATTCTTTTAAAAGTAGGTATATATCTCCCTTTTCTAGTTTTGCTAATTGCATAATCATCTCTTCAATTCACGATTCTGCATCAGGCATGCTAGTGGTGTGTTATTCTGAGTGAAAAAATGTATTTTGGTCCTAGAAAGGCAGCAGGTGACAGTTTCTGGATTTGGAGTTAAAAAATAATATAGTTTCTGTGACCTTGGGGAATAGAGCCAGTGATGATTCCCTGAGTTCCCATGTCACTAGGAACCAAATCATCCATCCTAACAGGACTTTTTCACTTATGACTGTAATATTTGCTGCTGTTTTAAAGGAAGTCTAAAACGTCACCGAGAAGTATCCCATACTGCCTTGAAGTCTCAGGGATTCTTGGTTAAGGTTTAGAGCTGCCCAGGCCCCAGAGTTCACTATTCCACTGTCCCCACAAGCACCACTTCTCTTTCTTCTTTCTTTCTCCTTCCTTCCTTCCTTCCTTCCTTCCTTCCTTCCTTCCTTTCTTTCTTTCTTTCTTTCTTTCTTTCTTTCTTTCTTTCTTTCTTTTTCTTTCTTTCTTTTCTTTCTTTCCCCTCCCTTCCTTCCTTCCTTCCTTCCTTCCTTCCTTCCTTCCTTCCTTCCTTCCTTTTTGCCAGGAGGTGGCTCTATAATACACGTTGGGATTAGAAACCAAGGAGCACTCAGCAATAAAGCCTCTGCAAAATCTATGATCAATACTAGTTAGGCAAAGAAAACACATGTTCTTTTGCTTGTGTAGATGAGATGCTTGAATGTTCGCTAAGAAACATCTTCAAATACAGAATAATTGGATCTCTAAAACTCAGTAACTCCAAAGGACTCTGGAAGACGACAGTCCCAAATTTACCGCCAGCATGGATACAAGGATCAGGGGAAACACTGCTGATTTTCTGAACAGAAGAGAGGGTCAGATTTCAAGCACAACATGGCACAGCTCTAAATAGGATAAACATATAGGAGAGAAAATGGGTCGCAGGAGTGTAGGGATGAGATAATCCAGGGGGCCCTGCTGACTGACACTCAGTGGCAAAAAGTTGGGGGTCCTGATGGAAGCCACAGCAGAAACAAAGACAGGAACAACAGCATCCCAGGGAAGGGAAAAAGGCAATTGTGTTGAAGGAGTGGAACCTGGTTCCTGACATTTCTGATACGTGATGAGCAGTAGCTTCAGATGGGAATCTGCCCTCCCTCCACTCCCTCAATCCCACCATACACACACACTCAATCTAAAGGTCAGTGTCAGTAGGCCTTAAACTCACAGAACATTGGAGAAAGAAGAGTCACTGGATCGTTCAATTTGACACCTTTCATTTTCTAGATGGGGGACTGAGGCCAGCAGAGACTGTATACTTTGCCCAGATCTTAGTTTCAAGGTGAAATGGGTTTTCAAGACCATGAGCACTTTGAATCTGGTAATAGCAACTCTCTTCCCACGATGCTTTTCTTTCCTAGCCCAAGGGGTTCCAATCCAACTGCAGCACGCATGGGAAATCAAGCAGTCTGGGCTGGATCTTTATCTCCTGATTGGTGCCTGGTTTACACGTGAGATAAGAGCCAATGATCATGACCAGGTGACTAGTTACTGGGACGTGCTTTGTTGATCGTACTTAACCCGTCTGCATCCATGCATTCTAAGGGGCAGATTTGGCTTGTACTTCCAGGAAGCATTTCTCAAAGACCAGAGCCTCATGGTCTCTCTCCCACTGACCTCCTATGGCCCAAGTACCAATAACAGTAGTTTCTAAATCCTTTCTGGATTTCTGGAAGGAAAATTTTTCAAATGCAAATTCATGGGCCTTGCTCCCAAAGATTCTGACTTGGTAGGACCGAGTTGGAATGGAGCTCAGGGCTTTGCATTTTTCTAAAATTTACACAGGTAATGGTGATGTGAGCCAAATCTAGAAACCACTTTTTTCTATAATTAATTAAAATAAAAGTTAAAGTTTATTGTTTATTTACTTAGTAGCAGGTGCTCCATGAATATTACTTCATTTAATCACCTCTAATAATCATAAGAGGAGGGTGCCATCATCTTTTGATGAGAACATTTCCCAAGGTCAGATAGTTATTGAGGGGCAGGACTAGGCTGGAATCCCCTTGCTATTAATTTCACTGTTTGACTTTAAGCAAATTAGCTAATCTCTTTCGGTTTATGTGTTTCCTCTGAAAAAGGAAGATAGAAATAATGTCCATTTCATGGGGTTTTTGTACATAGTGAATAAGTATTTAGGACATTGTCTGACATATAGAAAGTTCTCAGTTGTTATGTGGTGGAATCATTTTGGGTGGGACGGGAACATCACCATTTCACAGACCATGTTTTAGAAAGGAAGCTTGTGGTGTAAACTATTATACAGAGTTTGTTGTCTGGACTCAAAAGGAGCACTCTATCATGAAAGTTTTACTGTTTACAGTTAACTTTCACTTATCATTTCTCATTGGCTCTTCTGAATCCTAGAAGATATTATTCTTTTCTTCATTTGGAAAAAAACAAATAGATAAAATAGATAAAACAGAAAATGTAGAACTTAACTGCCCTGGGTTTTTTTTGTTTTTTTTTAATTAGGCCCACTCTCATTTATCAGTGGTTCTAATCTTACAGGTCTATGAATATTATTTTGTTGTATAAAAAATCCAAGATGTTATTTATCTTTATTTAAAGCAAAACAATCTATTCCCCTACCCTGCCCCTCTGTCCCTTCACTCTCTCCTCAACCTCCTTGAGAAATACTTAGGAATTGGTCAAGGTACATTAAGAAGGCCCCCTTGGGAAAGGAGCTCCTGTTTGACTGTGTAAGTTTGGAATTTTCATTTTAGCCTCAGGTCAATTTGCCCACCCCAGGAATGACACGTCTTTGATGAAATGTCCTGGTATAAGATAGATAGTTGGTGCTGTTTGACAGGAACGAGACATTAACGATGGAAGATACAGTACAAAACAGATCATTTCATTCACCCAGCCCTGACAGTGGCCCCTTGAAATGAGCTGTCTCCTCTGGGCCACTTCTTTCCTTTCCTTGGGAAAACCCCTGTATCATTGCAGATTTCTCCCAGCCTGTCATTTCCCTGATGTTCAGTCTAAGACGTTCCTTTCTGAATTTCATTCCAGTTCTCTCAACACTTTGTTCTATTTCTCTTTTCCCAGACTAATTTAAGGACATTACATTTTACATTTTGCAGTCTTTCATTAATCTTCCATAAATGTTGATATATTTCTTCTTTAATTCCTCCTAAACTTTATAGATCTTTCAGAAATGTGGCCCATTTAGCTTTTAGTGCCTCAGTGGTAAAACATCCTCTTTAGCAAAATGTATTTCAGACTGTTGCATTTGACAGTAAGAAATGTTTTCTTAATGGAAAAGCCTAAAAGCCAGATCAGTGTAGGTCACACTACATCACTAAAGCCACTGACTCAGGTCTTTGCTTCTCAGGCTGCTTGGTTCCAGGGGTTCCGTGTAGAGAAACACACAGATCTTTCTTTGAAGACGGGGGAATAGAGGAAAAAAAGGCAGAGGAGAGTAGGGGAAGCTTCACAGTACTCTTTGTCCAGAGCACAAGGAACATTCTCCCTCTCTGTACCTTGCGCTCTTCTCAGCTATAAGAATCTATCAAACCAATAAATTAGTATTAAAAGAATCAGAACCATGGCACCGTTTTAATTAAGCTTAATTTATATGGATGTCTGGTTTAATTTAGTCATCTCCTTTCCCGTCTTGGTCTCTTTCTCTGCACCTCCCCCATGCCTGCTTTGTCTTTGCAGCCATTTGGTTGATTTCCACCAGCTGTGGGTTAACCTGCTCCCCTGGACCTCTAATTGCCAGCTGTTCCTTTCTCCCAGACCAGGTCTGCCAGGGTTCTGGTTCTAGGGCAAGTGCTGGATGTCCTGCCTGAGTTCTGCAGAGGAGCTCACAGCTGTGTTCCCAGCGACCACAGACAGATTCACGAACATTTTCATCCTCGAGGTTTCATTGCACAAAAGAGTCTCACACAAATGTAAATTTGTATTTCCCCTCAAACCAATATTTATTTTGTCTTTTTTTTTTTTTATTTGCGGATTTAGGGTATTCTAAAATTGCATTTCACTTCTGTGCCTGGTTGCCCACCCTCTGTAATAGGGTCCTTTTGTATGAGTTGTATTTTCTGCACATTGCCTCTGAGCTTATTCTTTTACACTGAATTACTATGCCTTGATATGCAATCCACAGAGTTTTTCTTTGGAGACTCCTAAAATATTTTCGACATGGGATTTTCATGATATTAAAATTTTTTTATTATGAAATACATCATCCACACGGAAGAGTGTATATAACATATATTTAGAATTTTGAGAAAAATATTGAAATGAACTCATGTGTGCCCATCAGACTGCATACAAAATAGAACAATAGCAGTACATCTTAGCATTCTACATGCCCTTTGCAGATTACACTCCGTTTCTCGCTGTTTAGATTAACCAAGATCTGAATTCTGTGTTAATCATTCTTATTGTTGCTGTTGCTTTTACACCAGTATGTCTCCCTGAACAATATATTGTTACTGCTTTCTGTTTTGATTCTTATATAAATGAAATCATGTTGCATATATTAATTTTTTACAATTTCAATGTTGTGTTTAATGCTATAATTTCGAGACTCATCTTAACTTTTGCATACAGCTATATTGACTCACTTTTACTGTATAGTATTCCCTGGTTTTCATATAACACACCTTGTTTATTTCTTTTGCTATTATAAGCATTGCTTTTCTGAACATTCTCATAGATGTCACCTGGAGTAGCATTGCTGGGTCTACACATCTTTAACTTTCTTGGATATTTATTACCAAATTATTTTCCAAAGAAGTTGTGCCAATTTGTCCTCCAATCAGCAGAGTATAAAAGTTCTTATTATACATTTTTGCCAACTTTTGGTATTTGTTAATTTTTGCTAATTTGTTGTTTGTGTAGTTGTATCTCGCTGGGATTTTAATTTACATTTCTCTGGTTACTAATGAGATTAGTATCTTTTCATATATTTATTGACTGCTGTTTCTGTTTTCTATTCTGGAAATTTTGCCAATTTTACTGTGGAGATTTTGTCTTTTTCCTTTTGAATTGTGAGGATTTTGTTTTGTTTTGCTTTTTTCCTGAACACAAATCCTTTATTATCATATGTGTTTCAAATATTGTTTTTCCTAGTTTGTGGCTCGCCTTTTCTACTTTATGTTGTCTTCTGTTAAAAGTAAATTCTAATTTAATACACTTGAATCTATTCATTTTTTTCTTTATGAATTTTTCATTTTAAGTCTAGTTTAACACATTTTTTTCCTACCTTAAAGTCACAAAGATCTTCTCCTATATTTTCTTTTAAAAGTTTTAAGTTTTGCCTTTTACATTTGGATCATAATTCTAGCTGCAACTGATACTTGCAAATAATAGGAAATAGGTATCCAATTTCATTTTTTTCCATATGGTAACTAATTGTTTCTACATTACTTAATAAATAGAGTCTACTTTATTCACTGATTTGCAAAACCAGATCTGTAATATATTGTTTTTACAAGTCTGAGCTCTCCATTTTATTGCGTTTGTCTATTTATCTGTTCCTATCCCCAAACCACAGTGTTTTATCAGGCTTCATAATAATAAATATTGATTATGGTCTAATCTACAACCTTGCCCTTTTCCTGCATTAATGTATTGGCTATTCTTCAAGTTTTGTTCTTAGGTATAAATATTAGACTCTGCTTGAAAAAATAAACACTGTAGAATCTTCTTTGGAATTGAATTGAATGTGAAGAATAATTTGGGGACAGCTGGCATCCAGGAGTGAATAAGATATATCTCTCCATTTATTTAAGATTTCTTTAATATATTTGCACAACATTTTATAATTTTGTCTATAAAGGTTTTTGTCTTGTACAATTTTTAATATTATAATATTATATATGACAATATATATTTATTATTAACATAGTTATTCCATGTAATTTTTATCATAGTAAATAGCATATATATAAATATAATGTTTTCTTTTATTTTCTTACTGTTTATTGTCATGTAATTGAGTTTTGTAATTTGATCTTATTACTGGAAATGTTAAATTATCTTATTAGTTCTAGTAATTAATCTAAATGTGTTTTGGGGGATTTTCTCTATAGACAACCATATTATATAAAAATAATGATGGTGTAATTTCCCTTTTCTTTACCTGATGAAGTCTAATTTCTCAAATTTTGGTTAGATGAATTATGACTTATATTCATCTTTAAGAAATCTTTGCCTAATCAAGAGTCAAAAAGATGTTTCCTTTATGTTTTCTAATAGAAAATTTTATAGTTTTAGGTTTTACATTTAGTTCATGATCCATTTTGAGTTAATTTTTGTATATAACTTGAGGTACAGATCAAAGTTCATTTTTTTTCTTGCTTATAAATATGTAGGGACCAAGGTCCTTGGGCCCCTAAAGTTTCTTTTTTAAAAATCCTTGTAAAAAAACCTTTTTAAAAAAACCTATCTTGTTTTTTGAGCTGTCTGTGTTCTAGTACTATATTGGTGAGAAATGGTGATAGTAAGCTTTTTAAAACCTTGTTCCCAATTTAAAAGAGAATCCTTTAAAATTATACCATGAAATATGGAGTTTGCTATGGTTTTTGACATATACCTTTTACCAGATGAAGGAAATCACATTTATTCCAAATTTTCTAAGATTCTATTTTTTAAAATCATGAATATTAGCTAAATTTTATCAAACTAGTTTTCTGTATCTATTGAGAATATTTTTTCTCATATTCTCTTGATATGGTAAACCACATCAATGCATTTTCTAATACTGAAACTGTGTTACATTCTTGGAATAAATTCAATTCGTTAATGATGTAATCATCTTTTTATCTATTCCTAAATTTGATTTGCTAACATTATGTTCACAAATTTTTTATATAAATTTGTGAATGAAGTTGGTGTGTAATTTTCATGTCTTTATAATTTGCTTGTCTCATTTTGAATTTGTAGCTAGATTAGTCCTGTGCAACAAAATAGGCAAGGTTCCCTCTTTTTATAGTCTGAAGAAATGTGTGAAAAATGGCATGAATTTACCAATTTCTTAAATGTTTGGTAGAACTCATCTGTAAAATCTCTGGAGCTGGTGTTTTTTTGGCGGTAGATTGTTAACTAGTAATTCATTTTAACTAATAGGTATAGACAAAAGTAACAGAATGTTTTGCTAGTGATCTGGATCAGACACTGGACTAGTCAGGATCAACTGATCGCCCTGAAAGACGATCCAGAAGTCCCCGCTGTGCCCAGAATTAACCTTCAGTTGATGGATTGTAGGGGGATTTAAGGAGTGGTCCTGAAAAAGGAGGCACTGTGGCCTAGGTGGCATTTGGGGATCAAAGTAGAGGCTGTTAAAAGCCAATTTGTAGATCTTTCAATATTTAGTAACCTATTTGACCTGCATTACATTAAAGGAATGTATGCTGACTCAATATAAGAAGATTTTTTTTCTAAATTGACTTTATGGGAGGTATTTTCTATTTTTCTAATATAATTTCTAATAATTTGGCCAATTGATTGGTATAAAGCTGTCATAATATATATTTATTATCTATTTAATCTCTGATGCATCTGTGGTCATGTTCCCCTTTTATTCCTAATACTGTGGTTTGGGACCTTCTCTTTCTGCCCCTGTCTTTCTCATGCTTTTTCCCTGTAATCAGTTTTGCAAGTGGTTTGACAACTTTATTAAACATTACAAGAAACCAACTTTTTGGTTTTTGATCCTTCCTATTGTATATTTGCTTTCTCTTTTATTAGTTTCAGCTCTTACCTTTTTTTGTTCTACTTGCTTGTTTTGTGTGTTTGTATTCTTTTTCGACTTCTTAAGTTAAACTTGTTAATTTCCAGTCTATCTTCTTTCTTTCTTTTTTTTATTATAAGCATTACTTTAAATTTCCCTCAAAGTCCTGCTTTCCCAGCATCTCCCAAATTTGACATATGGTGTTTCATTGGCATTCAGCCCAAGGGTTTTCTGAACTGAGATGTTATCTCTAGATGTTTAGTCTACCATATTTCTGGAATTCAAGTAATCACTGGTCCTTTTTAACATCTTTGTAAGTACCAAAAAAGAAGTGATTATTTAATCTCCTAATCAGAAATTGTTCTAAGATAGTTTTTAAATCAAAGAGAATCCTTTGTTTCTCATTATACTTGCCAAAATACTGGAATGAAATAGTTAAACAAAAGTACAGCTTCTTTTGGCAATCTGTTAAAAAGGAAGAAGATACCACTTAAAGAGGTCAGGTATCATCCTATTTCTTCCTCCTATCTGTTCCCTTAGCTGAAGAATAATACAAAGAGAAACAAGCACAAGAGGTGTAAAGAATTTGTTCAACATCACACAATGGCATTTTTTAATATAGTGCTAAATGTCCAGAGAACCTACTTTTTTAGTTTTTTTTTCTAGATGTTGGCATTGGATACCCATGATTCAAGTCAGCACAACATCTGGAAGGGAAAGTTATGTAGACACTCCAGGGACCTGGACTGATCGCCCTCCCTGCTGCCGCCACAATGAATCGGCAGCAACTTCAAACAATAAAATAGCCCTGCACGGGTGAATTCTCAAGGGTTTGCTAAT
The DNA here is from genome assembly GCA_008086735.1 of Cheirogaleus medius. Classification (NCBI taxonomy): domain Eukaryota; kingdom Metazoa; phylum Chordata; class Mammalia; order Primates; family Cheirogaleidae; genus Cheirogaleus; species Cheirogaleus medius. Next base: position 1,805,114 of record VBSM01000662.1, read on the forward strand.
GGTGTGTTGCTCAAAAAAAAAAATAGAAGAAAAATATCAGTTAAAAAGTAAATTTTGAATGGCACAATCTATCATCACTTAACTGCATGCTATGGGGAAACTAAAAATCAAAAAGAATTATAAAATACACTTCTAGCCTATAAGAAACTTACAATTTAGTAATGAAGATTAGACTGATAGTTAATATATGAGAGAACAATAATCCACTGAACTGTGAGATACTAAGCATTTATCCTTATGAAAATGTATAGTATTGACGACAAAATAAGTTCTATGAGGACAAGGATGATCTTGAGCAAATTATCTGGCCTCAGTCTTACCACCTATAAAATGGGAATGACACCAGTTCCAGCTCATAAGTAATTAGGAGGACTAAAGAGGAAAATATGCAAACAATTAGTCCAGCATATGAACAGTAGCATATAGTTAATAAATGGCACCTATTATTCTTATTTACTATTGTTTGTATATTACCATATATTCTACTTTAAAACATTTGATAGCTTGGTAGAAGTCACTATAATACTTAAAAATTAAAATCTCATATATTTCAGAAGTATCTTATAATTCTAATTATTAGTAGTTAAGAGGGCTTTTTCCTCAACCAAGACATATGGGTAAATTTGTATAATATGGCAAGAAACAAGATACATTTTTTTGAAGAAAACCTATAGAGTTCTCATTTCACTTATAAAACTATATTATATTAATAATATAATTAGCTATCATTTCATCAGCAACTATAACTTTACACTCACAAAAGAATTGTAATTATCCCCCAAACTTTTCAAGTGTGATTATACATGACTGTAAAGGGCTAGTTCCTGGAAATGAGGGTGCAAGAACTAACTTAAACTTTCTAGGGAGTAGAAGTGACCAATATTTCCAGTCACGTCCAATTGTGCTGCTGTATAGAAACACAGGGAGTGATGATGCTAAAAAAAAAGTCAGCACATTTTCAATTCAGATTGACACAATTTGAGAGATAGACATAACTGACATTTGTTCAATAATGTTCAAGTATGTCAAAGGATCTGTGAAAGAAAGTTTGATATCTCTAGTCAGCTTAAAGTCAAGTACTACCCTGGGAAAATATGTTTCAGGCAGATGCGGATGTTCTCAGATGAAACGATGCTGTAAAAAGTTGAGGAAGGTGTTCAACTGATGGAACACCCAGAGCATCGTGTAGGCTTGCCTCTTGGTGATAGATAGATAGATAGATAGATAGATAGATAGATGATAGATAGATAGATCCCTTATCTTTGAATTGTTGTTTGGTTGGAATTTGGTCATAGGCGATGTAATGGCAGATATGAGATATCTATTGAAATAGTTGAGACTCTAAAAATCCTGAGCTCATCCTCCTTTTCTGACTATATTGGTCATTTACTACCATTCACATATTTCATCTATAACCACCTAGAGCCTTTGATGGCTTTCAGGACATGTCCATTCTTTTCCTTCTGTACACCATCTCTTAAAAGGGTTCTACCACGCAGGATGTTTTCCTGTTTTCTTTTTGGTTGTTAACATCCTACTTGTTCATCGAAATTCATTTCAGATGACACCTCTTTATAGCCTTTCCTCATTCTACAACCAGATATAATTTTCCCCTCATATGAAATACTCACAATATTCCCTACTAGGGTGTAAGAGCCTACATGGAAAATTTGATTCCCATTTATACTTGTATTTCCTATAGACTCAAGACTTTTCCATATAAGGCACTCACATTAATGGTTATACTTATTCTTCCATTCAAGTATCCATATTTTTGCCTTATAACTTGGCAGTGACCTGGTGCTGTGGCAGGACATAATCCTCCACCCCTTGGCTTGGCCATGTGGTTTGCTGTGGCTAAAGGCATATTAGTAGATGTGACAGGAGCAGAGACTTGGAAAGTGCTTGAGTGACTGGCATCCTCGCCCTTGCACTTCTGACATTACTGTAAAAAATGTCATTCTCATGGTATGAGGATGAGGATGAGAAACATATGTAACAGAGTTGCTTCAGCTAAGACATTCCAGCCAAAACTTACAGAGCCCCTAGGCCATCCACAGAGATATGAGCAAACATAGCCAAGATCAGCTGAGCTACAATGATAGACATGTGAGAAATAAATTTTTATTGTTCCAGGCTGCTGAGTTTTTGTAGTTATTTGTTGCACAGGACTTTTGTAACAATAGCCAGTGGATACAGTGCTCAATAAATGTCTTCAAATAAAGTGAATTAAAACTATTTTCCAGATTCTAGAATTAAGTATTAAAGGACTGATTCATACACATTCAAATTTAAAATGGGGAACAGTGATCTGTAGGAGACATATGGATTTATTAAGTGCATATTATAATAAGACCAACCACATGGGCTAAGGGGATGTTGTATTTCTAGAGAACGTGAATTTCAGAGACAATGACCTTGTGGGCAATGAAGAATGATAGATAGGAATAAAATAACACTTGCTTAAACAGATTTAGAGCTGGTAAGTGGACATTTCCCCAAAGCAGTGGAATGGCAAATGTAAGAAAGTATGGAAGGAGATTTTTAAGTGGAGTGCCAGAGTCTCTGTCTTCATCCATATCTGATGGATTTGCAGTTGTTCAATATTCTTACTGAAGCATTCAGCCCAGAGATAAACCCTGTATGTGAGGTCTCTTTCTTAACTATAAGCACTAGAGAAATATAAGGTGGTGTTGGTGATGATGACAGTGATGATGATGGTGATGACTAAGGTTCTTTCCAACTCTGTCTTTCTCAGATTTTATTTTACTGCATTGAATTTGAACTTTAAAATTCCTGTTCTGCCTTTTTATGAGACTCATATTAAGGCTGGGATTTTTGACAAGAATACCATAGGAATAAAATAAAATGACTATAAATGTCAGACAAGAGAACAGACCATTTCTCCTTACTCTGAAAACTAAAACTCTGTTCTCCTGTAGTTCTACTCAATGACCTTATATTTATGAAAAGTATGTTCACTACGGACATCTCATTTCATCCTCAATCCAGCCTTGTGAGGGAAATAAGGTACATATTAGCATTCTCTCCCCAGCCCCCATTCAACAGATGGTGTAGTTGCAACACAGAGTAAGTGGTTTTCACCAATGTTATACAAGTAGTGAGTAGTAGAATCAGGGTGAGAATTTGGGTCAGCTGCTCTGTGGCATATACTACTAGACCATATTGCCTCCTCAGAAATACATCTATCAGGCTTGTCCCAAAAATGTAATACAAACTGAAGAACAACTCCTAGTCACTACACTTATCATAACTTTCATGCAAGCCATCATAGATGGCTGCCGTGCCAAGAGTCAGGACGCACAGACTTGGCCCATGTGTAAGATTTAAGTGGTGAAAGGCTTTGACTGCTGAGCTCAGGTATCTGTGGGCTGTGAGGCTGCATCTCCTGGACAGAAATGGAGGCAGAACAAAGTGTGCATCTAAATTACTGTCACTTGTTATTGATTTACTGATGGCTTCTAAAAATGTCACATTTGAACTGTCAGTGAATTTGCCGACTGTTGGCACGAGTGATGAAAGCAAGTGTGAACCATAATTGATTAGGCCTCATTTGCTTATCCATATTATGCTAATTAGATCTGCAATCTTTCCCTTTGTACCATCACCCAGTGACAGAGTAAATCAGGGTGATTGGGATGCAGATAGGATTAGAGCAAAGAATGTAAGATTGAACAGGCCCCAACAAATCAGATAGAAAGTTTATTTCTTTAATACACTTCTATTTTATAAAGAGATCTTTATGAGTCCCTTTTTTGGTGATCTCTCTGGGATGGTTTTATTGCAATTAATTTTAGCTTTCTCACCCCGGAAGCTGAATTCTCTTTGTATATATAACCACATCCTCTGGCTAGTGAGAGTGGTATGGAATAGGGTCAGAGTGAGGAGTTCTTTGATAAGAAACTAGGACCACAATACAGATGCTCTGGGAAGATTCCTGACAGACTAGAGGAGCCTGATTTTATTCTCTCTGACCTCCCATCTGCCCCTAGAAAGTGAACATTTTCTACTAATTCTGAAGACATTAGCTGGACTCCAAAGGCTGAGTTTTACTGCAGCATGGAACTTTTAAACAAACTTTGTAGTGCCAACGCTTATGTAGCTTCACTAAAGCACATAGACTTAAGGAAAGCCTGATACCAGGTTAGGGGAATCTGTAAATGAGCAAACATTTGTTGAGCGCCCACTAAGTGCTAAGTACCAGAATATCTCAAAGTATGGTCTTGGGGCTATCTGTATAACAATTTTCTGAAGTGTTTGTTAAAATATATATATTCTTAAACCTTGCTCCATCACCTTCTGAATCAATCTCTGGTATTGGCATTAGAATAGCCACATTTTTACCAAGTTCTGCAGGTGATTTGTATTCACATTAACATATAAGAACTACTGCACTAACATAATTCTTTGATACAAAGAGATTGTAAGATGGAGGTCTAGCTAAAATTAACTTAAAATCTTGCTGAGATAATAACAACAAAATTAGCAAACAATATTATTTTATCATCATAAAATCTCAGGGAAGGGATATTAGAAAGCCTCTAGTCTAGTAGTTCTCAAGCAATTTTTACAAATCGAATCCTACAAGGAATGAAATGAATAAACTGTTCTAGTTAAAATGGGTAGGAGGACCTGAAGCCATGCCATCTTGATCCCTCTCTTTCTTCTCATGGTAGCTGCCAGAAACCTCAGGAACCTTATGTTTACCCTGGAGGACATCTGGAAATATGAAGAACAAATCTAAGCATCAGTAAGCACTGGAAAAGATGCTCAAGTTCATTAGCAATCATGGAAATGCAAATTAAAAATAACAACTTTGTACCCTTCACATCGAAGAAAATGTAAATGAGTTGGCTAGCTTGCAAGGTACAGAGTACTCTTAAATATTGCTGGTAGAAATATAAATTATTACAGCATTTTTGAAACGTTCTGACAATATATATTAAAAGCAAAAATACACTTACTCTTTGATCCAGAAATCCTGTGTCTGGGAATTTATCTTACAGAAATAAAAGCACTAGAACATACAAGAATGTTTATTACACAATGTTTTCAATTTCTAAAAACTAGAAAGGAATAAATGCTCATAAACAGGGAAATGGAATTTTAGTTTATCCATACAATGACATGTATGTAGTCATCAAAAAGATTAAGGTAGAAATATTCCAGATAGCTTGGATGTATCAGAATGTATTTTTAAGCAGAACAGGTCAATTTTAATACCAAATTTTATAATGTTATGCAAATCCTTCATATAGGTATATTTTATTGTGCATGTATATTGTTATATGGGCCTAATGAAAGTCGGAGAATTGTCAATGTTGTTTATTTTAGGGGATGGAGCAAGGAGAAAAAGAAGATAAAGGCAAAAAAAGCTATTTTAAAAATAGGGTCTATAACATAAATATGTGACATACTATTAATGTAAAACTGTGTGTCTCTCATGTACGAGCAAAGAGTTATATGAGAAGATATAACCAAAATGATTAATAGTGCAATTTCAGGTAAGTTTTACTTCTTTCATTATGCTTTTGTGTTTGATTTTCTTTCTCAAAATATTGTAAAGGACAAAATCAAAACAGTCCCTTGGATCAAGCACATCATTTTGTAAATAAGTAATCTAAAGGTGTGAAGAATGTGGTTTACCTGTGGTCAAACAGGAAGTGAATGACAAAGCATGAATCAGAATTTTGTTTCTCACAAGTGCACCTGATCAGCACTATTTCCTGACTCAATAATGTGCTGAATCATTCCCTAGATTAAAATCCTAGAGGCAGACATCACATCTTTTTCATCTTCTGGTCTCTAGGGCCTTGCACGTAGTAGATGGACTCTTGGAAATGTTTGTTAGAAAATGAAATAATCTAATATAGAATCAACTGGCCCATAAGCATAATTTCAAAAGGTATACTTGAAGAATGGGTACAATGAATATATATTGAGTTTGTGTGTTTTTGTATGGATATCCATTCATAAAACTTTCTAATTCGTTTAAAAATGAAATAATGGACCTTACCCTATCTGTTCAACTGTTGGCCAAACATTTCCATAGGATTCAAGATACTGTGAGATCCAAAATTATCATGGAGTCCATTATGTTAACAAACCACTCAAGTACTAAGAAAGACACCTAGAAATTTCGAGTCTGACTTCATTTCTTATTTTTTCATGAAGTTATAAATTCTAAATGGTTTTTTTAGCATATTATATTATTTCATAAGATTATAGTTACCAATTTATAAGATGTATTTTGTTTACTGTGAATATTTTATAATGGAGCCAATCTTTTTCACTCTAGGAGAAATTCTACAAACTAAAGCAACTATTTGAAGAAGTTGCTCAAAACAATATTATTAGTTATATTCAAAGCCACTGTTTTTATCATTGTTTATAGATTTTTATCATTGTTATTATTATTAACATACAAAGTAATGAATCAGATGATTAAAAATTGGCCAGTTTAATGATTACAATTATGATTAGTATAACAAGAGTACATACCACAGTCAGGATTCAAACCCTGAGCAAGTTGACCATACTCCTTATTTTTCTACTATATAATAACCCTGGTAACTGTCAATGTCTATCAGTTTAATAAACATAAAATTGAATCAACTATATGATGATCCAATTGGCTTCCTCAGTGATTCCAATCCATGTGGCATTTGTATAGGTTCTCAAGTCAAATATCTTGTTGTGGTTAATTTTATGTGTCAGCTTGATTGGGTTATGGACACCCAAATATTATTTCTGAGTATGTCTATTAGGCTGTTTCCAGATGAGATTAGAATTGGAATAGGTAGACTTGGTAAAGCAGATTGGCCTTCCCAATGTGAGTGGGCATCATCCGATCTCTGGAGGGCCTGAACAGATCAAAAGATGGAGCAAGAGAGAGTTCACCCCTTCTTGTGCCTGATTATTAAGCTAAAGACATTAGTCTTCTCCTGCTCTCAGAGGACTGGGATTTGTACCATTGGCTCCTCTGATTCTCAAGCCTTTGGATATGGACTGAATTTCTCCACCATATTTCCTGGGTCTCCAGCTGTCAGAAGATTTTTTAGCCTTCATAATTGTGTGAGCCAAATCCTCATTTTTTAAAAAAACCTTCCCATATACATATCCTATTGGTCTGTTCTTTTGGAATACTCTGACTAATATATGTCCCCTAATAGACCACTGCTAATATTAATTAACCTTTGATGAGTTAAGTATCCAGGTCTCAGTTTCCTCATTTGTAAAATGGGAATAATGTAACTTAACCTCATGGAGTTATTGCGAGGATAAAACGAGATAATAATCGTAAGGTGTTTTGAATGGTATCTGGCACATATTAAGTGATTAATAAGTGTTAACTATCAGTAAACACACAACTTAGATGTTACCCATAAATATAGCTGATGAGTCTTCTCATGGACAAAGTCCATGATGTCACTTAACAATAGGGATAACAAACACCACCCTCCCCTGTGATAGCATCGAGAAATGTTAACTGTCACAGGCAAAACAAAGCTAAGCTTCCTTGCTGTCACCTGAAGGGAGCGAGGACTTGTCTTGCTGTGACTCACCGAGGCCTATGAACAAGGCCTACTACCCACATGGCCTTTAGGTGAATTAGAAACAGGCGCTGCTTGCTTTCTCATGGCATGCTGATTGCGTTGGAATAGGATGCATTACTGATGTCTCCCAGAAAGATGTCATAATAAATATGTAGATCTATGACGTCTAGAATGTGGATCATTCCTCCTGAGACATGGGACTGTATGGGGAAGCTCTGCATATCAGTATGGCTTGGGAAAGCACTGTATTTTATAGATTGTGAAATACTCCTTAGAAGTGTGGTATAACATATCACGTCAATCTTGGTAGGGTATCATGTAAACCTACCTTGCCCAACAAGACTTTATAACTAGACATATGTTGAGAGAACAATAAGAATACCTATGTTATAGTCTTTTACTTAATTATGAAATAAATGCTTTATTGGAGTTATGTTATTCAGTGCTTAATTTGTCAAGTATAACAAAATATATGGTAAAATGATATCCTAATTCAAAAGGATGCTGTTATGCTTACATAACATATTCCCTCTGATAGTTATTATTTAAAAATAATTCTGGCTACTCACAATTTTAAAGCTTTGTGCAAAATTTGTCCATACCAAAAGTTAATGATTACAACCTGCTAAAACTGGCCAGCCTGTAAATACTTTTTAAAGTCACTATTTCTGTCTCTGCTTCGGTCCAGGCAGGTATCACATGGTCTAGCTGTAGATTCTTGTTGTTTGCAGATTCAGTCCTGCACGGCCCACTTCCTTCTCATCCACCACCTCACTAGTTCTGCTTTCAAATCTCAAAGTCACCAATGTTATTCATTGCTCTTTATTTCAGTTCTGCTTTTGTCTTGTGCTTTGAATTTAGTATCTACTGTTGTCTTCCTATGATAAGTATCTTAGCTCCCCGTGATACCCAACCTGATTTTTCTTTCCAGAATTACTACTGGGGGCCACTTACATAATCACCTCCTTATTCAAGTTGAGCCCCCAAGGATCTTTCTGTCTCCTCTCTCTTCTGCTAGATTTTAAGTTATTTGAAGACAGGGGTTGTATCACATTCAACTCATGTCTCCAGAGTTTATCATGTTCAACAAATAAGAATTTCTTAGATGTTGTTGGATGAAATTAGGATGACTTAAAAGACTTTAGAAATATTCCAAAGAAACAACAGTGTAAAATATGAAATATCTCAGTGTCTATAGAGCAGAAAATAGGTAACAAATTCAAACAGCAATAGAGGATTGAGCGACACATTATAAGTTCCATTCTAAGTGACTGAGAATATGCTTGGGAGGGTGGAAATGACTTAGATGTAGAAGATTACACATTTTCAATTCACTCATCGAGGCAGTCATACTGGGATGGGTCTAGACCTCACAAGTAGGCATAAACTCACTACTTAAGATTAATGAACTCTGGGGAAGTTTAGAAATGGAAGACATGTACCCTAAGTATATCATGCACAAAAGAAGTGAATCTTGGCACCTTCTATCAATCTGACGGATGTAAACAAAAACATCAGAAAAGTTCAGAGAGACAAGTCAGCAGAAAAACTTGTTGGGATTTGGACACAGAGTTTAGTGCTTTGCCTCCTGTCAACTTCTCTGAGCCCCCATAAGTCTTTCATAAGGACCCAAGGCAAGTTTCTGTCCTCAGAGCATGGCGGACTCAATGGAAATGATCCTATCACATTATGGAAATGAATGGGTCCGCTTAATGTATGGGGTGTCCTCACAATTTACTCATCTGAACTAGAGCAACATCAAGCATTATTTTTCAATCGCTTTTATTAAATGTGCTGGGTCTGACTCAGCAAACTGCGGGGACTTGCTGGCCTCTGGACCTGACTGATGAGGATAACTTCATTTATTAAGTTGATAGGCACAATATACTGTGTCTCCGCCCCAACCCCCATTTGTTTTCTATCTTATCTAGTCACTTCAAGTACATGGTTTAAAATCTGGTTAGTTAAGAAACAAATTGAAGAAGGTGGTGATTTTAAAGAGGCTCTGAAAATAAAAGCATTGGAAAGTTTACTAACATTTTTTCTACTCTTGTCATTTCCTGCCTTATAAAAGACAGGATAAATTATTTGGTATGGGGGAAGGAAGCAGTTCAATAGGGTAGAACAAATTCAAGGTTTGAAGTTAAATGGTCTGTGTTTAAGACCCAGTTCCAACATAAGGCATTATGTGAAAATAATCTATATAACCAATCATTGAGATGTTTTAACCCATTGGTGGTGCAGCAATCAAGCTATTTTTATAGTTTTTTAGTTTTAAGCCATTATCTCAGGAAAATCCTATTGGTTTTTTAAATCTCTTTTAAGATTTTTAAAAATTCTTCCTATTCAATTTAAAAATTTATATTTCACAGTAATTTAAATCCTATCTTCTTCCCTCTCCAGCTTCCTAGAATCAGACAGGTTTGGGCTTGAGGGGCCCGAAGTAGGGAGGGAATGTCATCTACTCTATAACTTCACCTTCTCCCTCACTTTGGAGTGTGGCCTGCTTCTGGGAAACCTCCTTGCTCTTCCTTTGTAAGGCTTAACTTCTCTGGTATACAGACCTTGAGGGAGAAGTGTGGGAAAGGCAACCTATTTTTTATTGGACCTCTCTATTGGTTGTCACTGATCCTCTTGCTGATATCACCAGGTGTGGCATCTCTGTATAAGTGACATCCTACAGGTGGGAGTACAAAGACATGTGTGAGCTCTTGAGTGGGGCCCACAGAGAAGGGGCTCCCCCTGCAGAGTTCCTCTGAAGCGAGAGAATTGCCTTTGGCCTGATTTATTCCAACATCTCAATTCTTAAGCACAGTGATATACCTCACAGTTTCTGGGCTCCCCTGCACTGGTGATCACCCTGCTTGAGTAGTGTGCTAGCAAGAGAACTTGGGCAGGCTTCTTTCTCTGGGGTTTATTTGGTCCAGGGGAAAGCAAAACAGAGTTGCTCCCTGGTTCCTTCTCTCTTCAATTTTCTTTCCCTCTGTTCAAGTAGGAGCAGGTCACATCTTACAAGCCCGCTGCCTGAGCAGATGGTCACCAAGACATCAAGCTGTCTGGTCCTTTTTCTTATAGACATAACTAATATATGGAGCTTGCTTCACTTGGCTTTGGGCATGGGAAAGAATCTTCTCCTTCCCCTCCTCAAGCAAGGGGCAGAAAACAGCCAAGTCTTCTCACCAGGCTGATAACTTTTGACTCTGAGGTGGTTGTTAACTCTTGAGAATCCCCAAGTGGTGTCTATCCCAGTTGTTCACAGATTTCTTCAGAATATAGGTTATTTAGCATCTCTTTGTTCCCTAGTTTGGATTTCATTCACAAATTCCAGTGCAGCAGGAAATACCCCACATTGTGTTCTTTTATATTTCAACTCCATAAGCACAAGAAAACATTTTTTTTTAATCCTGGAAAAATGTGTCTTCTTCGAGCACCAAGAAGAGCTATAAATATTGCGACCACAAATCACTGCCGCTCTTGGGACCACCTTCCTGGGCATCACTTTGGGGCAGACACAGGGGGTCTTTTAGATAGCCCGACCCTCTGGCATGGTTCCTTCATCCTCCTGGCACCTGAGCCAGACCCTGACCTTTAAAGATTGCCTACTTGGTTCAAATTTGAAATCTATCATTGATTTTCTCTGTACCTCAGTATCCCACTGTACACAATTATATCCTTTCTTCACAAGGAATTCATTAGGATTTACTGTTAGTAAAGTCATTGGTGTTCATTGGCAGGTACAAGGTCAAGAAAACTTGTTAGTCTATTTTGTGTGTTTATTGTGTTTTTCATACCATGATGCTAAGACTAGAGATGCTCTGTGACATTTGAAACACTAGAGAATTAAGACCATATGTAGAAATAAGACCATGTAGTCATATAAAGTATCATTATTGGTGATTAAACAGGGCACAAAAGCAATAATAAAGTCAATGTCAAATAAGAGGCTCCAATTTATTTTTACCCTGGGCATTCTAAGAATCTGCATTATTATTGAGTGTTAAAGATGTATGGCCCAGTCTAAGCCAATTCTTATCTTCATGGGAGAATTTCTTTTCTTGGGCTGAGAATGTAATTTTGGCCACCACCACTGCTAGTTGTAACTCAGCTTTGAATAGCTTGAGTTCATACACCCCAGATAGAAAAGGTAATTAATGAACCATCAAGAAACAAATGTTATATAGCTTCCTTTTCCTTTTTCACACATCAACACAATTTTTCTTGAAGTCAGAGTCCAGAGCTGAGTACAGGCACAGAATACACTGAGTTTATAAGAGGTGGATGTTTTTATTTTACTGTTGGTTGTTGCATTGAACTTCCTGGATTTTGTGTATTGACTTGATTTTCATTTCCTAGTCACTGCTATTCCACATCTGCTTTACAATTGCGTTCTCTGTTTTCCAGGCTGAATAAGCTCCAAGGAGGCCTTGTCCCATTGCAGGGCAAAGAGGACATCTTTATTATCACCCTAGGGCTATAGAGCCTCCTCCCACTTTAGTGATCTCTCTGGGATTTGCCCATGAAGAAAGGAAATTAAAGCAAGTGTCACTTCTTGTTTTTTCCTACCTGTAAGGTTTTGTTTGTAACGAGGGAAAATGGCAGCATGGGAAAATGGAGAATATAAAAATATAAATAAAGGTGCAATAGCTGGACAATCCCGATTTGTCAAAGGGAGTCCTGCTCTGAAGGCATTCCAAAATCTGGTAGAAGTTGCTATGCAAAGAGATCTGAGAATAAACATGGATAGCACATTTGAGGAAGAGAACCACTATAAAATGTGGAAGGAACAAAACACAGAACCATAGTGTCTGAACTTCAGATAATACTGCTTCTTCCTGGGTGGATGGTTTCCTCCCCTTTTCAAAGTAGAAATAATTTTTTTAAAAAATTATAAAAGGAATGGATGGCCATTATAAAAATATTAGTGCTCATCCCATAGTGTTGAAAAATGGAAAGAAGGAAAATAGAAAGAGAAAAATAGAAAACATAACTCTACTGTCTTAGTTTGTTTTATGCTGCTATAAAAGAATACCACAGACTGGGCAATCTATAATGACAAGAAATTTATTGATTCATGATTCTGTATTGGACAGTCCAAGATTGAGGTGCTGGCATCTGGCAAGGTCCTTATTGATGTGTCATAACATGGCAGAAGGCATTACATGGCATAAAGTCAAGAGAGACAGAGTGAGAGCAAGCAAGAGGGGATGAACTCGTCATTATATAAGGAACCCACTCCATTGATAACAGCATTAACCCATTCATGATGGTACAGCTGTCATGGCCTAATCACCTCTCATTAGGCACCAACTCCCAACATTGTTGCATTGGGGATTAAGTTTCCAACACAAGCTTTTTGAGGGACACATTCAAAGCATAGTCCCTACCATCCATGTTTGAATGAATAGCGAGTTTTTACTTCGACTTTCTTCTTTTGAATTACCTTCTTAGGTGTGCATCAGCTCTCTCCAACTAAATGGAAAGTACCTGACCTAGAGGGCCACGATCATGATGCTTTTTCAAATAGATTTGTTAGTAATTATAGATAACTTTCTGAAGCATTTGCTATTTGACAGGCCTTATTCTGGGAACTTAACACACATGAGCTTCTTTTAATTCTGACAACAACACTATGGAGCGAGCATTAATATTGCATTTGTTTATAGATGAGAAAACTGAGACTCAAAGAAGTCAGGTAAGTTAAGCTGTATCTCACAGTTCTTAAGTGATGGAAGTGGGAATTCATACAGCCTGGCTTCAGAGCCTGTGAGCTTAACCATTAAAACTCTACTGCCTTCTGTGTTAAGGCTGCAATAAAAATAATTAATCATGATCGGATTCCATAAATATATGAAGACAGATGGACAAGGATCAAGAATCCAGTCTTATTGTCCCCATAGGACTATGTAGACCATAGAAGTCTTAATTTATATTTATTTGATCTAAGCTCTACTCCAATTGCTTCCCTTCTTTAGGTTAAGAGGACACTGCGTCAACAGTAAAGGTGTGATTTAAGTCACAGGTGCCCCAGTTATGGAGAGGATGCAGAATTTAGCCTTGTAAATTGGTTATGTTTGCAAATAGTACAATATTGATTTTGGCCATAGCCACGAGAACACGAACAGCCACACATTATGTGCCCTTTTTGCTCAAATGAGAGCAAAGCCTTAATCAGGTCCAGACATTTAGAGTCTTATATTAAAGAGAGATATATAGATATGAATCCAATAGATGCTTGCTTCTGTCATTTTACTTTAATTGTAATTTTGCAACTTCAACAACAGAAGATCCATTAGGCTTTCATCCTCAATCAATACACAATATATTATCAGTCTAGACGACCAAAAAATGACTTGTATAAAATATCAGCACGTTGCATTTTCATTATGTAAATGGAACTCTGCAGGAGAATTAATTGATTATTCAGTTACTATGGATCAGCCTCAGATGTCTTAGTGAGATAAGAGAGAAACTTATCAAGCCTCTCCAGTGGCTATAACTTAAAAAGGAACAAGAAAAAAAAAAAAAAGAAGCAAACACAGAATACATTTCACTTTCATTGGCAGCCTGGGCAAAACCTATGAAATGTTGGGAGAGAAAAGAAATCCATTACCAAGTTTATTAGTGATAGAATGTCGAGAGTTATTAGGCTGGCTACTGTTTGGGGATCAACATTTTAAAAAACCACACAAACAAAACTGTGATATAGGCAGTGAGAGTCCTCTAGTTTTCTCCCCAGACTCTTAGTGCCCCAAGTAATTCACACCTAGACCATATATAATTACAGCAGGATTATTTAAGTAATATACTGATCCATTTCTTTTTTCTTGCTTGGGTAGAGGCTGGGGAGTAAGGGAGAGATTTTATCTTTATCTTCATGACAGAATGAAGAAGAGGCATGAGAGGAGAAGACAAGTGGTTTCTACTGTCTCCCTCCACTTCTAAGCATTAGAGAAAAACAAATGTTTCCATTGCTACTACAGAAGTATATTTAAGTTTGATTTAAATTGATGTTTTCACTGTTTTGCTTTTAAGAAACATTCAACAACCATATACATTAGGTTCTCCCTTTGGTAGCAAAGAGTTTGCACCACCCTTATTCAGTGTACTGCCCTTGCTTAAAAGCATTTTGGGCTCTGCTTTGGGGGAAATCCCTACAGAACACTTGGATTGGAGTACATTGTTTGTAGTTGTCTCAATGGTCCCGAAAGTCAATCTGTTGAGGGATATATTTAATTTTTCAAACAGTCAAAATTCTTTACACACTGAGGTAAAAAGAGAATTGTTAAGGTAGAAAATTCTTTACACAATGAGTTGAAAAGAGGATTGTTAAGGTAAAGTAATATATCTCCAAGATTTCAAAAAGTAACAAAATGCCTGGCAATAAAATAATACCTTTTTTGTTTTTTGCAAATAATGCCAACTTTGAGGAGGAATATATCATAATATCTGAAGTGGTCATTTTGGAAAATAATCATCCTGGCTATATTAGATTTGGCATTTAATACCAACTAAGCCAAATCAAGCAAAACAACCTTATTACTATATACTTACTTTGTGTGTCGGCCAGGTTTGGCAGGTAAGAGCTGGGCTACTTAGCCTGGGGCCAAATATGAAGTGGGTGATGACTGACTTTTGCAAGGGGTTTCGATGTTGCAGTAGTAGTTGTAGTAGCTGTAGCTATAACAAATTATCACACACTTAGTGGTTTCAAGCAACACAAATTTATTATCTTATTGATCTGTAAGTCTGATCAGAAGTCTTACATGGTTGTGCTAAAATCATAGCGTCAGCAAAAGTATTCCTCCTGGAGGCTCCAGGGAAGAATCAGTGTCCTTGTCATTTCCAGCTTCTAGAGGCTGCCTGAATTCCTTGCCTGTGGTCCCCCTTCCAACTTTAAAGACAAGGCCAGTGATGGTGAGTTAGGTCTTGCTCACACTGCATCACTCTAACACTGATTCTTCTGATTTCTTCTTCCCCATTTGAAGGACCATTGTGACTACACTAGTCCCACCCAAATAATCCAGATTCACCTCCCTATCTTGAAGTCAGCTGTGTAGCAACCTTGATCTTTCCTTGCCATGTCAAATAACATATTCACAAGTTCTGTGTATTAGGATGTGAATATCTTTAGGGGCCATTATTCTGCCTATCACAGATGTAGAATAAAGTATTATTCTTTTGAGATTATGTCTGTAAAGTGCTTAGCTGCCTTTGGACATATATAAGCATTAAATGGGTACTTGAAATGTTGATGTTCTCAGTATCACTATGTCATTTCCCCCCTATTTCTTATCAAAATGAGAGTACGATTTCAATGCATAAAGAATTTTTCAGCTATATATATGAAGAAATGGTAGTCATCATAACTGACTAAGGCTAGGAATAGTTATGACATAAGATGTCCCTGTCACTGAGATTGTGTCCTCACAGGCTGGACAACTGCTTGGTGAGTTACTATAGAGAGAATGCTCACAGCCTCTGCACCCAGAGATTCCATACTTTGGTGTTTCCACAGAACTCCGCAAGAATTGTAAGGTCCAACAACTCTTTCTGTTTTCTCATAAGTTTTCCTTCTACTTTGCTCAGGGGTGTCCCTGCCTCTGACCAACACTGATATGCTCCCTTCGTATGACATGTTGGAGACTAAAAGGACAGGCAGGTTGATCATTGGTTTGATTGGTTTGAGCATGGATTTGGCTATTGAGCATGTTGGGAGGGAGAAGTGGTCAGGATCTGATGTAACAGATGCCAAATGTGCTTCCCGTGTGTGTCCCCACCTAGGATTCAATCCTACATCAGAATAAAAACCGAGGAAAATTCAGGTGGTAGGTGGTATTTGAATCAGTTAGATGGATCAAGTTTGGTCTTTCAAATGAGTAAAAATCATGAGAAGAAATCTGCCATCCCTTCTACTATTCACTTACCCATCCCCCCACCCAAGTTTCAAGGGCAAGGGTTTTTCAAGTGCTTAGGAAGCTCTTACAGACTAGGTTAGAAGTCTAGGGCTTAGCAATGGCCTTAACTTCTGATGAAACATGGGAAGTCAAACTGTAATAGAAACTTAATCATGTGTCCTGGGTTGATGCAGCAAGGATCAGGGATTGTTTAAAGTGGAGCCTCCACAGACATCTAGGGTGGTCCCTGCCACAGTGGATAATAGGACTGTTGATAGTATTATCTAAGCCCACGTACCCATGGATGGTGGATATAGCTGCTTCTCAGGAGAGCCTCTGGGCATACAGCCAGGGTTCCACAGTAGCTTGCACTGGGGAAAATTCACAAAGCTGACATTTTAAGTTAACGGGAGTATGTCATGGATCATTGTATCATCTCTTTGAGAACTGATTCTCAACCAGGGATGGTCTTGCTTCTTCCCAGAGCATTTGGAAATGAAAATACATGGAGCAGGGGATGTTTTTGGCTGTCACAATGATTTTAGTGGATGGCACTGCTGACCTGTCGTAAGAGCCAGGAATGCTGAAGGTCCTGCAGCAAATGGACCAGTCACACACAGTGAAAAAATATTTTCCTAAAAATGTTAATAGTGTGCCTACCAATCCATGACAAACACTAGAGGTATTAGCTCAGTTGGTTGGAGCTCACAAGCTCAAAATTTTCAGGGGCCAGGCAGATATCTTACACAAGTAAAGAAAGCATGATGGGGATATGAGCCAGCTTAGCTACCAGGCCCTGCCTAAAGGGGGCACCTACTCAGCTTAAAAACCCGAAATTAACTAAATCTTATGTGAAATTACCCATATTTAAATATTGCAAGCTAATGTACAAGTTTACAACCACTATGCAAGCTGAAAGAAATTGGGGGACTAGTATCGCCCCTGGGCCACCTAAAAGCCTATGGATCTGTTGCTGATTTTAGTCACTAAAATCCTTATTTTAGGCCATTCAAGGAATAGAAATAGTGATGTTTCTGAGTGTAAGGGAGATAAGAGGTGTGGTGGATAAGGGTGATTTTTGCCCTCTTCTAGTTCTGAGTGTTCCCTTGGCAGTGCTCAGAATCAACAAACATTTGCTAAGTGCATGCGATGTTTTGGTCACCTTATGGTGAGTGGCACAGATGACCAAGACACAGTCCTTCTTTTCAGGAAACTCACAATCTAATTAAAGAGTTGGAAAATAAGCTAAGGAAAATACACAGAAGAAAGTAACTACTGCTGTAATGAATAAATATTTAAATACTAGGAACTCGGAGGGAAATGAATTTTCAATTGAGGAAGGGAATGTGTGGGAGAGAGCAGTGGGGGAAAATGGATTTTACATAGGAGATGATATGCATCTAGGCCTTAAAAGAATGAGTAAAATTTAGAGAATGCAGAGGCACATTCTCTCTCCCAGAAATTTCCCATCAGCCTTAAATATGATCAAATCCTTCCCATCTAAAAATACAAAACTAAACAATATCTCTTTTGATCAAACTTCTGTTTGTTCAACTGTTGCCTGTTATCTTTCCTCCTTTTCAAAACCGAACTTCTCCAAAGACTTTTCAGCATTCTCTCTGTCCATGTTCTATTCTCTTACCCACTTCTCTACCCAATCCGCTTCTTTCCCATCTCTTTACTAAAATGGCTGATTGTTGCTTCAAGATATCTTTCTTAGAGGAGCCATGTAATCTCCAGACCTGGTTGGGTTATCTTTTTGGAAAGCTTTGCATACACTATCGTGACTAATTCCTCTTAATCATAGCACAATGAGTTAGCATTTGCTCATAGAAAGTACTCACTAAGTGCCAGGTGAACAAACGCATGCCTATCTGCCGCCATCTAAAATTCTTCCCACTGTTCATCCACTGCTGTGGCTATGGCTAATACACAAAGCTGTTGCCTGAAGAGTTTAATTTTTTTTGAGTTTCAGAAGGTAAAAAAATAATGATGATGAAGTAATCTGGGGGAGTAGAGAAGGCTATATATTGAAATGTTAACTCAAGGTGCGGACTTACATAATTGACTGTATATCATCCTGACTGACATCTTCTTGGACCAATTGAGACAATTCTATGCCTTGTGAAATTGGCTGAGGCAGTCAGCTTGATTGATCCAGGATAGTCAGGAGGTTTACTGGAAGCAACAGCCCACTGTAGTGCTGGTACAGCGCTGGAGCAGCATAATGTGTGGCTACAGTTCTTCTAATGTGTGGCATACAGCAGTGTTGTCTGTCTGCCTTCTTTCCTTCCTGTTCTTCCTTTCCTTCCTATCTCCCCTCTCCTTCGTTTCCCTCTTTCCTGCTTTTCCATCACTCACACACGAAGAAATACAATTCCCATTACAATACACACATTTATACACACATAAATGAATATCAAGTGTCATAAAACAATATTTACTCTTATTACATGAGATATAGTCTGATATTTGCTATGGCATTGTATTTCACTTTTTACAATACTGATTGTGAGGAACTGATTTGATTTCATGACCTATTGATGGGTCTTGACCTGCAGTTTGAAAATGCTAACTTGTACAAAGTCCACTTATTTTTCCTCTAGCCTTATTGAGGAATAATTGACAAATAAAATTATATAAATTGAAGGTATTATAATGTGATGATTTAGTATACATATATTAATATACTATAAAATGATTAGCACAATCAAGTTAGTTAATACATTCATCACTTTATATAGTTAGCATTTCTGTGTGTGTGAGAGAGCATTTAAGATCTACTTCCTTAGCAAATTTCAAGTACACAATATAGTAGCATTAACCATAGTTACCATACTGTGTATTAGAATCTCAGAACTCATTCATCTTAACTAAAAGTTTGCATCTTTGACCAACATCTCCCAATTCCCCGACCCAGCCTCTTACAACCA
This sequence comes from Cheirogaleus medius, assembly GCA_008086735.1. Taxonomy (NCBI): domain Eukaryota; kingdom Metazoa; phylum Chordata; class Mammalia; order Primates; family Cheirogaleidae; genus Cheirogaleus; species Cheirogaleus medius. The sequence continues at coordinate 1,824,518 of VBSM01000662.1, forward strand.
CTATTCTACTCTCTGCTTCTGTAAATTCGAGTTTTTTAAGATTCACATATGAGTAAGATCATATAGTATTTGTCTTTCTCTGTTTGATTTATTTCACTTAGTATAATACCCTCAAAGTTCAAACATGTTTGTTGCAAATGGAAGGATTTCCCTCTTTTTTATGGATGGATAATATTCCATTGTAAACACATACAACATTTTTATCCATTCATCAACCAATGGCCATTTAGGTTGTTTCCAACTTAGGAAACAACCATTTAGGTTGTCTTGGATATTGTGAATAATGTTGCAATGAACATGAGAGTGTAGATATCTCTCTGAGACCCTGATTTTGTTTCCTTCAGATATATATCAGAAGTGGGATTGTTGGATCATTTGGTAATTTGATTTTTCATTTTTAGAGGAAGCTCCATAGTGTTTTCCTTAATGACTGTACCAGTTTACTTCCCCACCAACAGTTCATAAAAGTTCTCTTTTCACCATATCCTTGCCAATATTTATCTTTTGTCTTTTTGATAATAGCTATCCTAGCAGGAATGAGGTAGCATCTTATTGTGGTTTTGATTTGCACTTCTCTGATGATTAATGGTGTTGAACACCTTTTCATGTAGCTCTTGGCCATTTATATATCTTCTTTGGAAAATGTCTATACAGGTCCTTTACCTGAATAGGGTCATTTTTAAATGAAATTATTTAATTTTTACTATTGAGTAGTAGGAATTCCTTATATATTTTGGATATTAACCTCTTATCAGATGTATGGTTTGAAAGTATTTTCTCCCATTCTGTAGGTTGAAATTTTCCTTTCATCAGCTCGTTCCTTTGCTGTGCAGAAGCTTTTTAGCTTAATGGAGTCTCACTGGTTTATTTTTGTTTTTGTGGATTGTACTTTTGGTGTCATTTCCAAAATGTTATTGCTAAGACCAATGTCAATGAGTTTTTCCCCTGTGTTTTTTTTTTTTTTCTCTAGGAGTTTTATGGTTTCAGGGCTTACATTTATGGTCTTTAATCTATTTCACATTATTTTTTGTGAGCTGTATAAGATAAAGGTCTAATTTTACTCTTTTGCATGTGTCCCTCCAGTTTTCCCAATGCCATTTATTGAAGAGACTACTTTTTCCCCATTGTGTATTCTTGGCACCCCTGTCAGATATTAGTTAACTGTATTTGTGTGAATTTATTTCTGGGCTCTCTATGCTGTTCATAGATGAATGTGCCAGTTTTATACTAGTACTATACTATTTTGATTATTACTATAGTTTTGTAATTTAAATATAAATTAAATTATATTTAATTTAAATATTATTTAAAATTAGGAATTGTGATGTCTTCGTCTTTGTTCTTCTTACTCAAGATTGCTTTGACTTTTTGGAGTCTTTTGTGGTTCCATACAAATTTTAGAATTTTTTTTCTGTGAAAATGACATTGGAATTTTCATAGGGACTACATTGAATCTATAGATCACTTTGGGTAGTGTGAACATTTTAATTATATTAATTCTTCTGATCTATGATCACAAGATATCTTTCCATTTACTTGTGACTTCTTTAATTTCTTTCATCAGTGTTTCATAGTTTTCAATGTACGGATCATTAATCTCCTTGGATAAATTTTTTTCCTAAGTATTTTATTGGTTTTGTTGCTATTATATATGGCATTGCTGTCTTTGTTTCTTTTGTAGATAGTACTAACTCCATTTAAAACATTTGCCAATAGTCACCCATGAAGCTTTGGAAAAGGAACAAGGAAGATGTGATGGTTAATTTTATATGTTAACTTGACTGGGCTACGAGATTCACAGATAGCTGGTTAAACAATGATAGAGATTCTGGTACTGTGAGTGGTTCTAGAGGAACAGATTTTTAATTTAATTTAAATTTTTAATTGACATATAATAATAATTGTACATATTTATGGGGTACATTGTGATGCTTCAATACACATAATGCCTAGTGATCAGATCAGGGTAATTAGCAAATCCATCATCTCAAATATTTATCATTTCCCTGTGTTGGGAACACTCAATATCAGAGGAACAAAATTTTAAGGATGAGCTTTCTGAATTGGTTCTAGGGTTTCTGGAATTGACTCTATAATCTGCTTAGAATTTAAAATGCTAATGACTCAATTTCTAGTATCAAAGAGCACTGATAGCCCATGGAATGATTTGGAAAGAGAAATATGAAAAACATCTGCACTTAATAGTCCTAATCAACCACTGATAAGAAGCAAGAAGCTGGAAGACTGTATTTGGTACAGTAGTCTCCCTTGATCCATGGGGGATATGTTCCAAAACTGCCCCATGGATGCTTGGAACTGGGGATAGTACCAAACTCAATTTCTGTCAATCAGAACATGTTTCTGTTTATGTCTCCTACCTACAAATTTGATCTCATTTCCATCTTAACTAAGCACTTATCATGCATGTTGGCTGTAACTTTTGTAGTCTGAGTATGACAGCAAAACTAGCACAAATTTATTCTTTCTTTTTCACAATTTCACAGATAGAAGATCCATTCTTACCACAGATCTTAGTAACCTCGGCATACAATTTTTTTTCTTGTTAAGTTGAGAAGTTTTACCTTTTCACTTAAAGGAAGCACTCTACAGCTTCCCTTTGGCAGATCTGAATTGCCAGCATCGCTACTGTTGTGCTTTGGGGACATTTTTAAGTAAAATAAGGGTTACTTGAACACAAGCACTGTGGCACCCTGACAGTTGATCTGATAGCTGAGATGGCTACAAAATGACTAATGGGAGGGTAGTTTATATAGTGTAGATACACTGGACAAAGGGATGATTCATATCCTGGGTAGGATGGAGTGGTGAGGCACAATATTTCATCATGGTATTCAGAATGGTATATAATTTAAAAACTACAAATTGCTTGTCTCTAATATTTTCCATTTAATATTTTTAGGCCACAGTTGACCATGAGTAACTGAAGCTGCAGAAAATGAAAATGCAGGAAAAGGGAGACTAGTGTACTCTCAAACATTTTTGAAAAATGAATGAATATAATGAGGTTGGTTAGTTGTACCTAATGTCACTGGGCAAACTAGTGAAAGAAAAGGATAAGCTCAGGGATTTGAATTCCCAGCCGGACCACCAAATAAATGACCAGAAAACTTCTATGCCTGCCCTGAAAGAGACGCTTATCTCTTGTGGCTGCCAAGCTGGAATTGCTGAAAGCCAAACACAGCATCTCATCCTGTGACTGCCTGCATTATGATGCCAATTTAAACTTCCAGTCTTTCAGGGTGTCTACTGTTAAGTGAGTGCATTGATTAGGAAATAATGGAATTTTGTAAGTTGGGGTGGGGATATATAGGAGGACGTTGATCAAGCTGGAAATGTTGAATCCCTAAATTCTGATGAATCTCCTTTGCCAGTAGAGGAGCTCTCTACATCCACAGTGGTAACAGCCCTTCCACTCACAGCCTTAGTGGTCTTGCCACCCCTACATGAGGAGGTTAACTCTGTGTTGCCTGAGGAAACTGTAATGGCCTCCCCTGAGGCATTTGTCATGCAAGACAATGCTACTTCTCATTAGAACTCACCTCTACAGCACCACTGTACTTCTATACCTATAATTAGACTCAAGTTCCAACAGACCCTTAAAGGTGAGGTACAATGTGTGACCCACAAGGAATTGCATTATATTCCAAAAGAGCTAGTTGAGCTTTCTAATTCATACAATCAGAAATCCAGGTAACTTTGTGGGAATGGATTCTAAGGGTGTTGGGTAATAGTAGCGGGAACACAAAGTTTCATCAGGCCAAAGTTATTGATATGGGCTCCCTAAGCAGAGACTCTGCATTTAATATTGCAGCTTGGGGAGTTATAAACAGCTATAGCAGTTTGTTTCTTGGTGAACTGAAACATGAACTAAAAAGGTGGCCCACAGCAAGCATACTGGAAATACCCAACCTGCCGTGGTTTAATAGAGATGAAAGGATTTAAAAGCTTACAGAGATTGGAATGTTAGAATGGATTTTTCATTTAAGATCTACTCACCCACACTGGGGAGGTCCAGAAGCCATACCTGTCCCCAACACTGAGAGAAATAAATTTGTGAGGGCAGCTCCAACATCTACCGTGTTTCCCTGAAAATAAGACAGGATCTTATATTTATTTTTCCTCAAGAAGACACCCTAGGGCTTATTTTCAGGGGATGTGTTATTTTCCCCTCAAAGCCTCAGCTTGCAGCACGCACAGTATGGCCGGGACCTGACAGCGGGGAGCCGACCTTGTTGGTGGGGCTGCCCGCACCTTTCTGGTCACCTCTGGGATAGTAGCTGTCACGATGGGGCAGATGAGAAGGGCTGCTCATCTTTACCGCTCCACGAAGAAATGCATGGGTTGTGCAGATACACTGCGTAGCCACGCCCATCACTAGGTCTTATTTTCGGGGCAGGGCTTAAATTGCGCAAATGCTTAGAAATCCTGCTAGGGCTTATTTCATGGATAGGTCTTATTTTCGGGGAAACATGGTATGAAGAGCTCTGTGATAGCTTTGCTTGGTAGGCCAAACCTTACAGTGAGAACTACAGGCACTGAATTGAAAAACCTACATGCAGTGGGGATAATTGGAACCCAATGTGGCAGGGGCCAAATTGAGTGCCAAAGGCAAGATAGGTGTGGTTACTATAATGGGACAGCAAAGTCACAGCAGCAGTCAGAATAGTATTTTTCTTTTTAAACTGGGCTCTGGTAGAAAGGGATAGAATAGTCCTGTTTTGTTTTTTTTTCAGAACTATGGCATTGGCTAGTTGATCACGGTGTTGCAAGAAGTGAAATAGATAGGAAGACAACTACATTCTTACTTGATATATATAAGCAGAAAAGTTCTGAAACAAGTGAATAAAAGTCTAACTGGAATTATAAAAAGAGTCCTGGTTCCTCGATCAATTCCAAGACTTGGGCCAGTTTAAAGCCCCAGACCCTCTTGAATAAAAAGGTTAGTGAGTTTATGTTGGGTGGAATTATGGCCTTTTTATTGTCTTTATTTAGAGATGAAGTATGGCTTAAGGAGATGTATATGGAAGAAGTGAACTTGTGACAGTTAATTTTACTTGTCAGCTTCACTGGGCCATGGGATGCCCAGAGAGCTGTTTCTGTTGGAATTATTCCCATTATTTCTGGATGTGTCCATGATCATGTTTCTGGAAGAGATTAGCATTTGACTTGGTAGATTGAGGAAAGCAGGTGGCCTCCCCTAATGGGGTGGGTATCATCCAATCTATTGAGGGCTTCTTGCTATAGAGCAAGAAGGCAGAGAAGTTTAAATTAGCTCTGCCTGATTACTTCAGCTGAAACATTGATCTTCTACTGCCCTCTGTGCTCCTGGTTCTCAAGCCTTGAGACTCCGACTAGAATCTGTACCATCATCTCTCCAGGTCTCAGGCCTTTGGACAATACCACCAGCATTTTCTTGGGTATCTTACTTGGAGAGCAAATTATGAGACTTCTCAGGCTCCATTATTGCATGAGCCAGTGCCTTATAATATGCCTCTTTATATGTGTCTCCTATTATATCCCATTGATTCTGTTTTTCTGGAGAAACCTGACTAATACAGAATGACTGATGCCTTTGCCTACTGACCTCCAGGACAGACAACACCAGTAAGAAAGTGTTCCTAACTGTTAGTAAGCTCTTTTTTTTTTTTTTTCTCTTGACTTAAATATGGCCTTTCTGATATTTTCAACCTCATTCCTTTTACATACACCATGTTCATTCACTGATTCTTGGTTTAAGGAAAAAGGAAGGAATTCTGAATTCTGGTCCTAACTCAGTTACCTATTAGCTTCTTTATTCATAAAGTAGAGGTAGATAAAATGAGATTATAAATGCAAAAAAATTTTATAAGCTAAACAAAATAAAAGATTCTTATTGTTTAGTTGTCAGAAGTGGGCATTTAATGGATGTCTGATGGGCTCAGTGTAGACAAGCATCAGAATCTGCATGTCAGGGACTGAGGTGGCATGGTGAAATGAGAAGAATATGTGGGCTGTGGAGTGAACCAAACAAGCCTGACTTCAGACCCAGCTCTGTCATTTATTAAGTATGACTCTGTGGCTTTGGGGAATTTATGTAAATTTTCTAAACCTCTTTCTGATTTGTAGAAGCAGGGTAAATAACATCTACTTAATATATAGTTGTTGTAAAGATTACATGAAGTAATGTATTCGGAGTGGTTAGCATGTTGAGTAATGTATATTAAAAAGAAGATTCTGAAATCCAGAGAAGCTTTGCCTACAGCAGTACTGTCCAGTGGAAACATAATATAAGCCATATATATGATTCTAAATGTTCTACAATAACCATTTTTAAAAAATTGAAAGAAAAAATGCAATAAATTTCAATATTTTATTTAACTCATTTGCAATATATTATCATTTCAACATATAATACATATAGGTATTGAGCTATTTTACTTTTTTATACAAAGTTTAAAAAATTCTGTGTATATTTTATAGCTACAGAACATTCCAATTTAAATGCTAAAGTTTTATCAGAAATACTTGATCTCCATTTAAACTTCATAAAATTTACAGATAAAAATGTATTCACATACCCAAATTGCCACAAACATACTGGAATGGTTTCCAATAACTATCAGTTTTTGAATGCAAATTAATTAAAATTGAGAACCACCATATTGGGCAACACAGATCTAAAGGGCAATCCTTCTCTGAACTCCATGTAAGCAGGTTCTGGGAGACCTCCCTCAAGTTTTTGTGAGGTGTAAAAACAGAGCAGGTGCCCTCCAGAGCAATGGTCCTCAACATTTTTGGCACCAGGGACCAGTTTCATGGAAAACAATTTTTCCACGGACGCAGGGGGTCAGGGGCCAGGGCAGGGTGGAACTCTGGGGCTGGTCTCTAAAAGACTATGGACTGGTACCAGTCCGTGGCCTGGGGTTTGGGGACCGCAGCTCTAGAGGACAGAAAGATTGAGAAAGACAGAGTTTATAAAAGAAGATTCAGAGACTTTATACCTCTCCATGAGATCAAGAGTAAAACCTGGGACTCCCAGTTGTCAGTCTAATGCTCAAGTAGTTCACAGATTTGTTGTTTTTATTTTCAAAAAATTTTACTAACATTTATGAGGATATCTATAAATTCTCAATGCAGTAGGTCTTTTATCTCTGTCTGAGAAAAGAGAAAATTGAAGCCTTAGGTTAGGTTAGTAGACCTTTCTGTGGCTGTTTAGAGCTGCACTGTTCAATGAAATAGTCGGTAACAGGTTTGGCTATTGAACACTAGAAATGTGGCTAGTCTGAATTGAGCTTTGATATAGGTATGAAATACATGCCAGTTTTGTTTAACTCAGTACAAAGAAAGATTAATTTCATTACATTGGTTTACATTAAAATGTATTTTTGTATTGACAACATGTTGAAACAAAATATTTTTGATATACTGAGTTGAAACATATTATTAAATAAATATCATCTTTAAAAATATTTTAGTGTGATTATTAGAATATTTAAAATTACATACATGCCTCTATCATATTTTTATTGGCCTGAGCTGATATGGAAGATACCATGAATAAAGAAATCTGATGTTTTGTTTCCAGCCTACTTTCTAAAGCACAGATCAAGCTCTTTGGCCTTCGTAAGGTTGGAGTATGTCTTTAGAAACACAAATTCAGATTAATAAGTAGCCCATGAAAATTAGCATCTATTAAAAAGCCATTAGAGACCCTACTCTACTAAAAATATAAAAATTATCTGGGTGTTGTGGTGTGTACCTGTAGTCCTAGCTACTCGGGAGGCTGAGGCAGGAGGATTGCTTGAGCCCAGGAGTTTGAGGTTGCTGTGAGCTAGGCTAACACCACAGCAATCTACTAAGGGTAACAGAGTGAGACTCTGTCTAAAAAAAACCCCCAAAACAAAAGCCATTAAAAAGCCACTAAAGAAGGAAACAAATTCCTTGCATTGTTCTTTATTCTCATGATTGCTTCGTGAATTAAGGAGCCTGAAAACCCCAGTGTGTTTAGCTGCAGTCATCCTCCATTTCTTTTCTACAACAGCATTGTGTCGTAATGAAGACCATGAAAAAGCATTTCAGAAAATAGCCTTCAATATGAAGTAGCAATCAATATGCATGGTATATACGATCAAGTTAGAGCGATGTGTAGGAAAGGCCCAAATATGTTTGGCCTGCTTAAACACATGCTTTCTGCTTGCCAGCCAACAAATTGCTTCTGTATATTACATAAGACTAAATTAATACCTACACGAAGGCAGTTTATTGTGGATGATGGATCATGGGTTTGTTACTCATACATCCAGAGCAGGGCCCTGGAAATCACATCATCATTGCATTCCCTGGGAAAGAAATGATTGTCATATCCAGACATGTTTATCACGGAGAGAGAGGCTGATCCAGGCCCATCCTCTTGCTGAGGGAAAACCGCCACTCACATGATGAGTGCTCAGAGAAAAGACCCGGTGTTGACTGCTGGGTGCCAGCAAGAATGCTATTTCACTATAGTCCTTTTGAGGGCAATAAGGAATGAGCTGGCTATATCCTATCGTCTATATTGTTAGGTTTTGGGGGCCCAAATGTGAGTGTCATTTAACTTCAACAAGGGCAACCTGAGTAGCATCAGTCTACTCTAGAGAGCAACAGTGACCCAAGGAATGAAGCTGCCGCACAGAGCGCAGTCAACAATATTACACAAATGGACTGAAAACCCAAAGGTGCAAGTCCTAGCATAAATGTGGGAGGTGAATGAAGGACAGATTAAACTGAAAGGGTGGGCCTCTTTTGCCTATCTCCTGACAAACTGTCTGGCTGCATCAGCAAAAGTTGAGAGCAATCGATGCTTATGAAACAACAACACGGCCACAATCAGAGGCCGAGCAGGCTTGGAGTGCTATTACCATAAGTGGCTGAGTCATTGATGTGAATGTGTGTGTCATTTTGCATATCATTTGCATGTTATTTGGTGCAGGCTTGCCAATAAATAAACACAATTTATCAACTTGCACAAGCTACCCTGACCTTTGTAAGTACACATGGAAGAAAATAAACTAGACCTGCAATGAATTACTATTTGTTTAGCATTTAAAAAAAGAATAGTTCAGGTCCAGAGAGTACGGTAGTAACTTTAATGATGTCAACTAGGTAGAACGAGCCCTGCAGGCAAGTCTGTGTTATGGATATTTTTGTTTGTAGTCCCGCTTAATAACTTCATATGATAGTCACTGTCAGTGTGTTTGTTAACGCTGATCTCACTAAGAAATACATGTATCTATTAATATATTTGCACACATGTAACTCTTTGTCTCTCAGTCACATTTATTAAGTGCATCCCATATACCTAGTAGAGTAGTAAGTGCTTTACATATATTGTAATTTAATCCTCAATAAAAATGATCTAGACCAAGTGTGGTGGCTCACGCTTTTAATCCCAATACTTTGGGAAGTTGAGGTGGGAGGATTGCTTGAGCCCAGGAGTTCAAGACCAGCCTGAGCAACATAGCGAGACCCCATCTCTAAAAATATACAGAGGGCCGGGCACGGTGGCTCACACCTGTAATCCTAGCACTCTGGGAGGCCAAGGCGGGTGGATAGCTCAAGGTCAGGAGTTTGAAACCAGCCTGACCAAGAGCGAGACCCCATCTCTACTAAAAATAGAAAGAAATTAATTGGCCAACTAAAAATATATAGAAAAAATTAGCCGGACATGGTGGCGCATGCCTGTAGTCCCAGATACTTGGGAGGCTGAGGCAGAAGGATTACTTGAGCCCAGGAGCTTGAGCTTGCTGTGAGCTAGGCTGACGCCATGGCACTCACTCTAGCCTGGGCAACAAAGTAAGACTCTGTCTCAAAAAATAAAAAAATAAAAATATACAGAAAAATGAGCTGGGCATGGTGATATAAGCCTGTAGTCCTAGCTACTCAGGAAGCTGGGGCAGGAGGATTGCTTGAGCCCATGAGTTTGAGGTTGCAGTGAGCTATGATGATGCCACTGCACTCTAGCCCCGGAGACATAGAAAAACCCTGTTTCAAAAAAAAAAAAAGGTCTAGTTTTACAAATGATGGAAAAAGACTGTGAGCATTTAGGCAAATTCCTCAGGACACAGAGGTGGCAAGTTGGCAAGTTGTAGAATCTGGATTTGAACTCATTTATTTGACTTCAGAGCATGAGTTCTTAGCCACTTCACAATTGTACTAACGCAAAGAATATATGATAATTTGATAAAATTTATACTGGTTTTATACCAAAAGAAGCGAGGGAACAAACTTTCCTTTCCCCAGGGATTTGTGGGGCCTGAGGCTTATAAAATTTAGGGGACCCACTTGTGAAAAAAAATGTTGCAAAATTATTATACAAGTAAGTAAATGTTTATCACCATCATACTGGTTTTAAATGATCAACACTTATGTGCACATATAGTAGTAACATTTATTAGGTGTCAGGCAGATGGGAGGGGGGAGGAGGAGATGGATATATACACACCTAATGGGTGTGGTGCACACCATGTGGGGGATGGACATGCTTGAATCTCTGACTCGGGTGGGGCAAGGGCAATATACCTAACCTAAACACTGGTACACCCATAATACGCTGAAATAAAAAAAGTAAATGTTTATTTAGAATAAGGAAAGAAATTATAACAAATTAAAATACAACAAACAAAATGAAGAAAAATATTTTTATTAATTAACTGATGGATACATTTTTATAATATTTTTTCCTTAAATATTTTGGCTATAAACTCATTGATCATCTCCTCACATGAAAGAAATTTTTGTAATATTTTCTATCTAATGAATAAAAAAACCCAATTCATTATTTCCTCCAGCATGATTGATCAAAATTTGATTTTTATTATTGGTGGTAAAACATCCAGCCTTCTCTATGGACATATATACTGTTTGTAGTTTTGCTGAAGGTTTATGTCTTACAAAAACATAAATTCTATCATGTTTTTCATAATGGTACACTCTGCATAAAAATCAAGTCTATTTCTGACAGGAGTGGATTTCTGTCTTAACCAAGTGTTGTTGGTGATAATTGAATCTTCTGCTTACAATTTTAGATATGTGATTATTGAAAGACTTTTGCATAGACTAACTTCTGACTCTGTGCATTTCAAATCTTGTGTCTTCCCTATTGCCAACCTAGCCCTGGTACAGAGAACCATAGAACCAATTCATTCATTTCATCCTAAGACTTCTGGCCAGCATCTTCCCTTCATTAACAAGTAGGTCAGCACAGAAAACTGTAAGGGTGTTTCTGGAAGCCATTCCTACATTGCGATGGAAGTGACTGCAAACTACATAAATCTATTCCACTAAATATAAGTTAAATACAATTCCAACTCAATTTCCTGAATGTGCCAAGTAACCACAGCCACCCCAATACCACTCGATAGGAAGGGAAGTGTGTCCAAGGGGAAGGCAGAGTGGACTTAACTGATATTAAAATATTTTACTTTTGCAAATTTTATGGAATCTTATTATCAGGTGAACATTTTATTAGGGTCCCTCCCAGAGCTATGACCACAGGCATGAGCCACCTGAGCCATAGGCATCCCCAATGCCACTCCCCATTACCCATTCTGCAATGTCACATGGCATAATCTTTCATGTAGCTTATTTTATTTGAGTATCTTGACCCTACTCAAGCCCAACCCCATCTCTATTTATCAGTTCTACATCAATGATTCTAAAACATTTTGCGTATGATAACCCATTCACAGACACAACAGACTGTGCTCACCCTTACTCATTAATAAGTGGGTCTTTAGGCCTATTGCCAGGGTAAATACATAGAAAAAATTATTGTGTATTCAGTGTTTTTTTATTTTTATATGCTGAGTATAATTAATCGTAGGAATTATTCATTGTTATATTCATATTTCGATGTTTTATTATTTTACTATACAACTATTTTTAATATATTTATTATTTATTAAATGTATTATTTGTACATTATATGTACTGTTATATTATAGTAACATCTAAATGCATTTGAACGTAGGAATACATGTGTGAGGAACCTGCTTTTTATTCATTCTGCAAGCAATGCTTGGACATATCTCTGGACTCTGAAATGACTCCCTAGGCCTCAGGAGTCCTACAACCCTCCTTTTGGAAACTACGACAGTTGTAAGCCTCATACCAGCTAAAAATACTGCTGGTTGGGTTTCTCCAAGCACTCTCGGTTTTAAGTGTAGTACAGCAACCAAATCATTGCAGTGGTTACTTAGTTGTAAGAAACACTTTCCAGTGTATAGAAGCCTCTAAATTGAATTATTTGGAATCATAAATCTCTACATGAAAAAAGTGGACTTTCATGTGACTTGAGACAGTTGGTTGAGAGGAAGGCACTGACCAACGAGAATTTAAGTTTGTGTTTCAGGCTTTGGAAAAAAATGGGTTTGTACTCTTGCGGGGAGGAAATGTGTGGCCATCTTTCTTCTGCCTGGCGCTGCAAGTAGGCTTCATTTTAAAAATAGTGCTAGGGAGGGAGGAAAAAAATGTAATGTATTCTTAAAATGTTTATATGTCAGCAAAATCCTGAAAACCATTCAATAGATTAATCCTCCTGCTGACTTAAAAAGGATGGATTTCCAGCTATAACTGAGATTGGGAAAAATTGATTTCCATGTTTCTTGTGACTGAATAAGATAAAAGCCACTGCCCTGGCAAGCTTCTCCCAGCCTGGATCCAGACTGTGGGAGGGCTGGCTAATTGAAAATCTCTCTAAATACCATCCCAGATCCTTCAAGGAGATCTGGAAAAAGAATCAAGGGTAGGCTGTCCATTTTCCAAGAATGACTTACAGAATATTGTTTATTCTCACCACCACTGAGCAACTGCAGTCAAAGGTAAAATTGCTTTCTCTCCCCTTTCTTCAATCTCTTCCTTATTTCTCCCTTACCTTCTCCTTTTTCTCCCTCCATTTCTCAACTTTCTCTTTCTTCTAGTATGTCTGCTTTTATGAGAGGATAGTTTCAAAATGAACACACCACCTGGATGAAAGCTCTCTTGTTAAAGTGTTAAGCAATAGTGAGCCAATTCCTTTCTGTGATCTGTTTACCAAATTAAAAATAAGGCATTGCATATGTACATGGATTGATGGTTAACAAAGCATTTCAGCTACCTTTTCCTATGTTCTCCTCACATGAATCCTGCGAGGGGCTAATCATGATTATCACGGCTATAAAAACGGTCTTAAGTGCTTTGTAAATGTCATACAGGCAGCATTTGCCAAGGCTGGGCCAAGAACCCAAATCTGATTCTACATCCAATGGGCCTCAGTTGAGTCTCAGCTGATTCCCACATAATTGATATTACATTTCTTCCTAAGTGTACCGAGCGAGAGAGTTCCTTCATTCACGCAATCATTTATTCTTTCAATCCATAAATATTCATTGAGCACCTACTAGGTGCTAGGAACTAAGCAAAATGAAAAAACAGCTGGGAACTAGCTAGGAAAAATCTCTGCTCGCAAGGACCTGATCTTTTAGGGATGCAGGTGATTTGAGTATGAAGTTGAAGCACTGTGGTGAATTTTAAATTCTGAAGAACATACAATATAGCCCAAACCAACCTTATGTTTACACAGTATTCAAATGTCAGGTCAATTTTAACTGAAAACAAGGTAGACTAAGTATTTTTTAAAAAGAGCCTAATGTTGCCAAAACAGTCTTACGGATTGTATAGACCTACGTGGTATTTGGAGGTGTTAGTGTTCTCCTGATTTTGTTTTTATTTTTATCTTTCTTTTCTACTTTTTTATGCTATTTCTTCTCCTCTTTCTAATTTTAAATATTTCCCCCTTCTTGTTCCCTACTCCATCATCTATCCTCTATTTTAGGCCATTTCTTTGTAGAAGCAACTGTTCGTGCCATTTTGAATCTATCACATGATGTCATTTTCCTGGGCAAACAGGACAGTTGCTGAGCCATTTATTTGTTTTTCCTAAGGAATTCCATAAAGTTCTCCAATAAAGTTCCATAATATTCTCTGGGTATTTATGTTGCTATCTACATAGTACAAAAATTCTCAACCAGTAGGCTTAATTCTCTGAATCTTGATATACAAACAATAACAAATATCATTAAATAGTGTTTTCTTTGTGCCAGACAGCCTTCTAGGTGTTTTGCATATATTAGCAAATTGAATCCTCATATTAACCCTTTTTAAATACCCACTTTACAGATGAGAGAACTGTGACACAGAAAGAAGTAACTTGCCTAAGGATATAGACGAGTAAATGGAAGAGCCTGAATTCAAACTCAAATTGTCTATCTGTGGAATGTACCCTTTTAGCCATGTACTGCTCTCATAAATTCAATTAGACACCATTCTCTCAACTGACATTAGCAAATGGCACTTACATTTTCAAGCCAACCTTCCTAATCACCTAGAGCTTAGGTCACCAGGTACTTGGTACCATCTCCTGATCAGGTATTACATTTTCCCTGAATTTATTAGGCTATTACCACTTTAACTTGCAAATTACAGGGAAAGGGGGTGGAACCTGTAATGGCACATCCTTAGCAATTTTCACTGTGGGAGACTCCTTCGGTGGAGGAGTGTTACCTACATGTGCATTTTCTATGTGTGTGGTGGGAACGTGCTGAAGAGTACTGCATGTGGAGAGGTGGAAATGGGATAAAGTGGAACTTAGGGTAGTGGTTATTTGTGAGTGGGTAGTTGTGATGACAAGATTTGCTTTTATGGCTTCTTGGTGGGTGTAATCAGTGGGGAGCTATTCCCATAATGATAGGGGTGTGGTGTGTATGTGGGTGTCTGTGGGTGGATAAGTTGAGAATAAGCATGTGATAGAAAGAAAAACCCTAGCAGCTCATTTTATTCCCCTTCTCTTCTTTACCTCCCCCAGTTCTCCTCCAACCCTAAACATCCACGATGTTGCAATAGAAATTGAAATGGCTAAAGTTGTGAAGAGGAATTTTTTTTCTTTTGAAACACAGTGTAAAACCACACTCATAACAACCAGGTTCCCTATATAAATCTATTTTTAAGATGATTACAGGGTTTCCATAGCCATTCTAGCATCAACTGCTGGTTTTGTTTCCTCGTCGTCAGTAAACTATTGGCAGGATAGTGCACCAGAGGTATACTTTTTAAAGGGTATAATTGCATGGCACAGAAATTATCACTTTCTCAACGACGGTTTTCATTGGTCTCTCCCTTTGAGAATCCGGTTTGGAAGCTGGGCTTGTCAGTCCCTCCAAGCACACACTGCATTGTGTGCGGGGGTCTCACGGCACATCATGCTGGCAACCACTAGGCAGAGGGTAGCAATTAAACCACACAATAGGCATCAGGGATAAGAAGAAGACACTGTGTTTAAAATAAATGAACATAGGAAGCACAGCCAGCTTCCTTAGGAAGGCTATCTGAGAGCAGTGTGGCTAGTCAAGATTGGACCAGCTTTGCAAAGTAAGCTGGGAGATTCCCCCTGGTGCCAAGCCATTAGCCAGCAGCTGAGGCTGCATCTTCCCCAAGGATCCACCATAGGGCCCCTTCTCCCATGCTAACCTTCTCTGGAGTATAGAAACTTAGGAAGGAGGCTTCATAAAACTATGCTTTTTCTACTGCCAGGGCCTAGAGGCTATGCAAATTTTGATTGATCTGGCAGCTATTTTGTAAAAGGCATTATCTAATACATGCAAGCATAGCTTTAGTTCACCCTCCCTGAGAAATAGGGGACAGATCAGCAGAAGGCAGCCTCTGAAATGGAAGCTAATAAGCATCAACATATAATAGGTAAAATTATCTATTGGCAGAATTCACTAACTCTTAAGAGGTGATAATGATGTGGTAATGATGAGGCTAAAATGCTTTCCAATCTCTATCTAGGGAAACCAAGAAAACTAGATAAAAGACCACACTGTTTCTCATTCTAATCAAGATGACCAGCATGATGCCTCTGTATTGAAATGCAATTGGTGTTGAAAAAAATGAAAACACACAAAATAATAACCAGTGATAGTGACTTGACTGTCTGAGATAATTGTGTAGAGACTAGAATAAAGAAAGCTGCAGAGCAAGAATGAATGATAGTTTAAGTAGCATTGGGATGCTAACAGAAATACCCATATAGGTGATTAGGGCATTGCAACTGGTTACTCTAACTTAATAAAAATAGATGTTACAAACTTCTAGCAACTCTCTTCCCAAATCTGTTCTTGCAATGGTCTGAGTGGCCTAAACCTGAACTCTGAGTGGCCTGATCCACCAGAAGAGAGAGTCCTAGGAATATATGTGGATTCACTGATTCAATAAACATATTTATGTACTCCCATTTGTAAGTGTCTTAGGCACTCCAGCACTAAGATTACAGGGATAAAATGGATGATTAACGTTCTCAAGGAGCTCACAGACTAGTTGGGCAAACAGATAAATAAACATAATTTTGGTGTGAAGAGATAGTATAAAATCCATTATAGAGATATGCATGGCATGGATTGGGAGTATGAAGGGAAGGTATTTTTACCCACTCTATGGTAGGGAGGAATCAATGAGGTGGTATTAAAGGAGATGACATCTGAATTTGTCCTTGAAATATGAAAACCAGAAGTAGCAGTAGAGGACTCGGGTGGTGAATCAGGGTTGGCATTATGTTTAAAGGAAGCAGGGGAACCTATTCAAAGCAGAGATAAGCATGGGCAGTATAAAGACATTGGAGACCATGGTGTGTTTGGGAAACAATTGGAACATTAATACCACTGGTTGTGAGGGGAGGTATGGAGAAAAATAAGGTAGAAAGAGGTTATGTCAGAAATTGCCTTATTAGCAATTTGGATTTTATACTGTAGGCAGAAGGGAGCTATTGAAAATGTTAAGCAGGGGAGTAACATGGTTGAATTTGCAATTTAGATGATAATTCCATACATATCTCCCACTCTAGATGAACTGAGATTCTGCTGTGAGGATTTGGAAAATGTCGATTTCCAACTTTGATTGAGTCCAATAGCTTGCTGACCTTTAGTTGGATTGGTAAATTTCAGTTTTCAGACTTGAAATTTGAGGGCTGGACCCTGTACCTGTGAAAATTCCCAACCAAGTTCACAGTTGTGAGGGAGGCCCTGTTAGAAGCGTTATCTGATCTCTCCTTGACATTTCTCTATCTGCAGAAACCTGAGTGGAAAATGTAAAATATTCAGTTAATGTTAAAACATCATAGCACATCAGTATGAGATTAAAGTGTGACAATTATCCATGGGAAAAGGACAGTCTTACCAAGTCATCTTTCTGTATATGAAACCCTTTCTGTCTTCTGAGCTTTTAAATGGTTTCTCCTACAATAGTATGTTTGGCTATAGTTAGTAAAATGTCATCCCCTTATCCCTATCTTTCACTATATACAAAAACTAACTCAAGATGTATTAAAAACTTAAATGTAAGATCTGAAACCATAAAAATTCTAGAAGAAAACCTAGGAAAAACAACTTTGGACGTTGGTTTAGGCAAAGAATTTATGACTAAACCCCACAAGCAAATGCAACAAAAAGAAAAATAAAGAAATGTGACTTAATTCAACTAAAAAGCTTCTGCACAGCAAAAGAAATAATCAAGAGAGTAAACAGACAACCTACAGAATGGAAAAAATATTCACAAACTATGCAGCTGACAAACGACTAATATTCATAATCTATAAGGAACTCAAACAAGGCAGCAAGAAAAAAACAAATAACCTCATTAAAAAATGGACAAATGATACCAACAGACATTGTTTAAAGAATATAGACAAATAACCAAGAAACATATTTAAAAATGCTCAGCATCACTAGTCATCAATGAATGCAAAATTAAAACTACACTGAGATAGTAACTTACTCCAGTCAGAATGACCATTATTTAAGTCAAAAAACAATACATATTGGAAGCAATGCAGTGAAAAGGGAATACTTATACACTGTTGGTAGGAATGTAAATTAGTACAACTTCTTTCAAAAATAGCATGGAGCTTTCTCAAAGAATTAAAAGTAGATTTACCATTTGACCCAGCAATCTCACTAGTGAGTATCTAGTGGATACTACTATATAACTACTACTATATAACTACTTCTTTTCCTCTACTCTACTTTTCCTCTGAGTAGAGGAAAAGAAGTTGTTATATCAAAAATATACTTGTATGTTTACTGCAGCACAAACACAACAACAGAGATATGGAATAATCCTAAGTTCCCATCAACTGATGAGTGGATAAAGATGTGGTGTATATACATTATATGCACACACACCATGGAGTACTACTTAGCCATAAGAAATAATAAAATAATGTCTTTTGCAACAACTTGGATGGTACTGGAGGTCATTTTCCTAAGTGAAGTAACTCAGGAATTAAAACCAAATACCACATATTCTCACTTATAAATGGGAGCTAAGCTATGGGTATGCATGGTTGTGCAGAGTAGAAAAATAGACATTGGAGACTCCAAACATAAGATGGTGGAAGAAGGATGAGGGAAGAAAAATTATCTATTGAGTACAGTGTACACCATTCAGATGATAGGTACACTAAAATCCCAGACTTCCCCACTGTACAATATATCCATATAACAAAACTGCATTTGTACCCATTATATCTACTAAAATAATAATAATAAAAAAGAATGCTACTGATGGTCAAGACCATTTCATTATAAACCTCTGTCAAGGCCTTTTAGCAAGTGGATTTTATCCCCAGTTCTGAAATGGTCTGCCCTATTTTATTTTTTAATAAATTTGCAAATTTTCTCTCTATTTAGAGTGAACAACATGTGATATAAAATCAAACTGAACTTTCTAGAGAGATGGTAAAGGTGATAAACAAAATCAAACATACACAAATTGGGGACTATTTCCAGTAGGGACTGAAATTCATTAATTCAATTAAAATGGAATTTATGAAAAGAAAAAAAAGACAATTAGACACAGTACAGGAGCTAAAAGCTTAAAGATGGAAGAAATCCTGAGAACAAAAGAAATGATATATAGTGAATACTCTGGGAGTACAGAGGAGAGTTACAGTAAGGGAAATGGAGTACAGACTGCGGGAAGTAAATGGAGACTAGATCAAGAGGATGAGACGGTTCCAAGTACGGTGACAAAGTGAGCCACGCCCCAGCAGAAATACATTTTCTGAGAATTTGGGTGACAATGAGGACACCAGCCAAGGCAGAGTGGCCTTCATGATGTAGAGGCCACCATTGGTATGCCATTTTAACAGAACAGACATGGTAACAGGTAGTTGTCATTGCATAACACAGTCAATACTGTGGAGTGTGTTTTTCAGTCCTTCAAAACCATCTCCTCAAACCTATGTATTCTCACCTTAGCAGTGTCTGGGCCCTCCCTCTGAGCTTTATATACGTAGACAGCGGAGCTCACACAGTGGGAGGGATTCCAAACAGAGGTCACTGTGCGCAGTCTCTGACCTGCACATTGGGTAATAAAGCTCATAATTGGTTAAGAGCCTCAGTCCCACCATGTGCTCAACTAACCCATGGCAGAGTCAGCGTCCTGCACGACAGAGTGTCAGAGTGGAAACAGAGAACTACATAGAACTTGAGAGCCAGCAGGGACCTCAGAGGCCATTAAGTCCAACCCTCTCATTTTATAGTTGAGGAAACAAAGGCCCCAAAGAAGTTCAGTAATTTGCTTGAAGTCACACAGCTAGTGAGTGACAGAACTGGGACTAAGGCCTACTTCTCTTATCTCTCAGGTCAGTGCCCTTTTCATTATAGCACACTGTCATCTTTTTTTTTTTTTTTTAAAGAAAGGTCTGCACATGATCCCTTTTTCCCCTCTTTGAAGCCACTCCTGATTTTGTGTGTCTTCCTCTAAATTTAGATACTTTTCCTGGGATACTCATTTAATTGCCATGATTTTAGGTCTACGTAGAGCACATGACCCCCATTAGATATTTTATTTGGGACATATAATCCTTTTATATACATATAATTTGGCCCTTTTCAAAGCATTTCTGTCTACCTTTCTCCACTGGATTTCATCAGAATTCTATAAGGCAGGCTGAGTAGCCATTGTTCCATCTCTTGGTAGCCATCTCTTCATTTGCCCATTGAAGGAAATGAGGCACAGAGAGATTTAGTGACTTTTTTGGTTACATATTGAGACAAAGGTGAAGTTCAAACTAAAAATCCCAAGATTCTTAAACTAATAGAGGAGACCCAATGAGAAGAAACAATAGCTGGATGTGAGCTGAAAGAGTTTAGTTGCGTGAAAAAGTTCATTTTTTGTTAGGCTTTGTTGTTGTTGTTGTATGCAAAAACTTTCCCCAAGTTTCAAAGTTGTACCACACTGATGTCTGAAAGCCACGGAAGTCAAGGTTGAATTCCCAGATCATACTGCTGAACCTTCTACTATGCCCAAGAAGGGAAATCCCAAGGCTGATGGGAAAGGACAGGATCCGTCAGTGCATTGATGTGATTGGGCTGAAAAAAATTCAGATAGACACAATCTGTCTCTGGAGACAATTAGAAAACAGAGTGGGGGGCCATTTGCTACATCTCTGTCTTTGTTTCAAATGTGGCTGTTTAAATTTGAATTGAATGCGTTTGGGGATTTTCTACAAAGAGAGTCACTTGGAAGGCTGCCGTTTCTTGTTATCAGTCATGTTTTATTATTGAGAGGAGGAACACCCAGAGGAACTTCAGAGCTCAGGCACAGGCAAAAAAACGGGAGGGGTTGATGCACAACACTACTTTAGTCCCATGGCATCCATACTCACGGACATTGTCCTCAGGGATAAGTTAAAGATTCAGGACAAAAGAAGAAGATTTTGAAATATTTTAAATGGGCATTATCTTAAATGTGAAATGAGAGTGTCAGTACAGGGAATTAATCTATTCATTTATTAAGCACTCACCATTGACTGTCGCTGCATGAGTTAGAAAGAAATTAGAAGAACCAGACCTCATGGTGGCCCATAATAAGTACACAAATAAATTGTACTAACTGAAGCATGCTTATATCAACTAGAAACCAAATACATTACCGACGTCTATAAATTGATAAACAAGTGGTACAGATACGTGTCGTGAAAATGTAGAAGAGAAGATACTTAAGCTCCTCATTAAGTTAGCCAGAAAGAAACAGAGTCAATTTCAGCTTTAAAGGAATGGAGAACTATAGTGCTATGGGGTAGCAGCTAAAGAGAAGGAAAGTAGAGGATTTACGTAAGAAACAAAGACAATGCAAGTTTGTTAGGGGCACATGCTGTTTCCTTATTGCCCCTTGACCATTGTCTTTCCAAAGCAAAACCTATACATGGTCTCCATTTGCCCTTCCAGTATCTAAGTCAGCTCTGACTAGAGCAGCTGAGTCACTTGAATGCTCCATGCCTGACATGTTCCCATTTGTTATAAAGGTAATTATAATATACTTATTGTATATATGCCAAGGTTTCTGAAAGTTTGGAAGCAGTGATATTTAGTGAAAGTTCTTTGAAATGTGCTAAGTACTATGCAACTGTGAGGCACAGTTTTCTGATTTTCTCTGTGTATCTCTGTAAGAGATATCGAAGCTATCTGGTTAGAATTGGGATTTGCAGTTTTAATTCTACTTGACCACCCCAATAAGAGATAGGCTTCATTATTTCTTTATCAGAGTAAGTGTCTTTTTTGCCAAAAAGGACACATATTGGGCAAGGTTTAGCCAAATCTAATGATAGGTGTTAACCCTTGGAATGTGAGTTTAATAGCCAATAGGTATTTATAATTAATGTGCAATAACTCAATTATGCACATCTCTTTAAATTTAATAGGCCCAGTTAAGGTAAGATCATTAAGCACCCAATTGAATGTTAAACACATATTTGGGGTTTAACGACTGTGCAGCAGATGCAGGATGGATTATGGGATTGTTAAAGGGTATTAAGAAAGTTGTTACTTTTGCGGGGCTATTTAATTAATGTTTTAAGCAATCTATCCTTTGAAATCTGCCCAAAATTCTAGGTGAAATCAGCTCAGGGAGCAGGAGTATAATTGGCAGCGTTACTATTTAAACTGAACCACACTGAAGGAGAACACAACGAAACAGCCCGCTAATTAGCGTGAGAAATGACAACAACACAACAAAACCACTGAGTGTCTCCAATGACAGGTGCAGCAAATAACAAGGCTGATGAAAGATTTTGCAATTAAAGATTCTGCTATGAAGATGAATGGAGTATTATCTTAAATTAATGCGAGGCAGGTTATCAGAGATGAGTTTCTGCCTTACAAGCTTCTCTCCTTTTCCACTTCTCTTCCATTAATTCATTTCTAGACCTCTAGTCCTCTTTACCATTTCCCAACATCCAAATGACTATATTTTACAGTTTCTTCTTCTTTTTCTGACTGTCCATGGTCTACCTTTAGCCCTTTTGCTCTCCCTTTTTCATGATAGGTCGAAATAAAATGATTTACCTAACATCTCTCATTCTCCATCGAGAGGGTTGTTTAAATTACAAATTGATATTCTCTTGCACAGTAGGGTGATGTGCGTTAACAGTAAGGTATAGTATCTTACAAAATAGCAAGATGAGAATCTTTTGAATATTCTCACCACAAGGAAATGATAAAGGCATGAGGTAATGGATGTACTAAATATCCTGATTTGATCATCATTATACAACATGTATATGTATGTACTGAAACATCAAATTGTACTCCATAAATATGTGCAATTACAATGTGTCAATAAAAAAGTTTAAATAATTACACTATGAAAAAATAAATAAAATAAACACACACAAATTACAAATTAGTTTACTCAAAGCTCAAGGATCATACAAATTTGCAATATTCTAGGTGTCCTTGTTTAATCTTCTTCTTTATTTGAATATTTATTTTTGTTGTCATGACCTCACCATTTATTCATTCAGTAAATATTTATTGAATGTCTACTATGTGCCAAGCAGTATTCTAGGCACAGAGGATAGAGCAGTAAATAAAACAGGCAAATTCTCTATATTTATGAAGTTTGCATTCTAGTTGCAGGAACAGAAAATAAATATAAAAACAAAAGTAAGGCTGATGGTGATAGATTCAATAGGAGAAAATGGAGCTGAGAAGCAAGAAAGGGGAAGCCAGAGGTAGGTGATGCTGTTTTTGAGTGATATCACTGACAGTGACGTTTAAGCAGATATGTGAAGGAGGTGAGGAGAGGAACAGTAAGGCACCCTGTTTGTCTGGAACTGAGTGAGAGAAGTAGGAAATAAAATCAGAGAGGCGGTGGGGGCAAGTTAAATAGGGGGCTTATTGGAAATTTGAAGGCTTTAGCTTTTACTGTGGGTGATATGGAAAACCATTAGAAAGTTTTGACCATAGGAGAGACATAAACAAGTTTAAGTTTTAAAATCACCACACTGGCTGCTATTGAGTGGGCCACTACAGTGGGCCTCGAGAGGAAGCTGTAATAGATAACAGAGGAGAGAAGTGACAGAGGTTGACCTGGATGGTTGTAGCAAAAGGGATGAGGAATGGTCAGATTCTGGATGTGCTCTAGAGATAGAGCCAACAGCATTTGCTGACAGATTGGATGACTCTAAGCTTTTGGGAGTGAACAATTAGAAGACTGAAATTGCCATTTACTGAGGATGAAAGTTTAGCGTGGGAAATCAAGAGTTTCTTTGAGGACATGTTAAGTGGAACTATTGAGAGGGCAATTGGATATAGAAGTCTGGATTTCAGGGGAAATTCCTAGGACGAAGATATAAATGTGTAAATTATTGACATGGGGTGGTATTGGAAGCCATGAGACTGGATGAAATCACCTTGAGAGTGAATGTAGACAGAAGAAGGGAGGTCTGAGCTCTGAGCCCTGGGGTACTCCAACACCTGTGGGTTGGGGAGTGAGGAGAAAACAGCAAAGCAGACAGAGAAGGAGCAGCCAGGCCAAGAGGAAAAGAACAAGAAGAGTGTAAAGTGCTCCAAGTGAGAGGAAATGATCAGTTGTGTCAAATGCTACTGATGGGATGAGTAAGATAGAACTGAGAAATGCATTTTGGTTTAGCCACAGCGTTGGTGACCTTGTCAGGACCTACTTCAGTGAAGTCCTTGGTTAAAAGATTGATTGGCATGTATTAAAGCAAGAATCAAAAAAGAAGAACTGGAGATAGTGAGACTATAAATCTCTTTAGAGGAACGTTTCTATAAAAAAATAAGCAAATCAATGGAGTAGTAGCTAGAATGGGATGTGGGACCCAGACAAAAATACCTCTTTAAATTTGGGATATATTATAACATGTTTATACACTGTTAAGAATGATCCAGCACAGAGGAAACTTTAATGATGCAGGAGTTAGGTGGGGTGTCGCTAGAGTATTGTTCTTGAGTAGTCAAGGAAGGAAGGGACCTGCTGTACAAGCTGTCGGGTTAGTTTAGATGTGGGTATGATCAGTTCACTCATTATAACAGGGGAAGGCAGTGAGGGCAGATTGGTAAATGTGTTGGTAGAAGAGTGCGGATGCTGTCTTCTAATTGCGTTCCCTTTACATACACATGTTAAATAGGAAGTAAGGTTATCAGCTAAGAATGAGAATAACAAAGGAGCAGATGGAGGTTTGACAAAAGAAAAGAAAGTAGAAAATAGCGATGAGGAAAGAGAGAAAAACAGTAGGATTGCTGAGTAATTTTAATAGGCCATTTGAAGTCAGTGGTCACGAATTTTAAATTCAGACCAAATGCATGTTTGCGGGTGTTTTTTGGTAGAGTTATATTTAGTCAGGTTTGGAATTTTTGCAAGGTGAGCAAATCAAAAAGAGAGGAACAATGGAGAGGAGGGTATGTGCAATGAAATAATTAAAAAAATAATGGGTGATAGAATTTCAGATGGGCACGAGAGGGGAATGGGAGAATGTGGAGGGAATAAAGGAAGAGGGGAGTAAAGTCTGCTGTATGGACTGCTCTGGTGATTTACTCTGTTTTCCCTTCTTTAGTTGCTGCTGTAGCCCTTACATTCTCCAGACACTGCAGTGGCAGCATTGGCTCTAACTTTTTGAGCGTGTATAAGCAGGGCCTTGAAATGCCCTCAAGTAGGAATGTTAGCCACCCAGGACTGAGTAGTCCTGGTAATGAAACAACATGGTACCTTGAAGTCAAATACCATTGCAATGAGGTTGGCACCCAACCCTACCTGTCTCCAAGGTTTGTGTCACCTGGAAACAGAGAGAATACAAACAACACACACACACACCCCCAAGGGCTGTCTGGAAAGTATCCAGCCATCGTTAATATAAAAAGAACAGTTACATCACTGGATACTTTCTGGACAGCCCTCTTATATGCCTCATGAGAGAACAATTACAGTGAGCTGTGTTTTGAGACTAATTCTATGACTAGGCGTATATAACTGTGTTTCACCTCTGTGTGTGTGAGAGTGTATATCATTGTGAGCTTGCACATTTCAAGCTCTCATTATAGGACAGTGATTTGTGCTTTCTTTCTCTCTTTCCCAAGATACACACAGCTGGTCACCAGGAGAGAGGTCAAAGTCCCTGTGTGCCCTTTAGCCCAAGTCAAATTGTCTCTACCAAGCTGTCATATTCATTCATTTTCAGACTTTCCCACACTGTACTGCACTCACCCCCTATCCAGATTGCTAAAGTGGCAGTGTGGCATGGCCATGGAGTCCCATTACTTCACCAGCAACACAAGGAACATTTTTTTTTCCTGATCAAATGAGATTCAGTTACATGTCAGGGAAAACCAGCATCAGCAGCTTGTGTCATTTAATAAAACCTAAAGTTACAAGTGTCCTGAATAGTTCCCTAAGAAGCTATTTTAAGTGGACAGCCCTTCCCCAGAAAGCCCTGTGAGTGCAGAATAACAGAAGTTAATTTTAGAAAGCACTTTTTAACCTACATTTGGGGACAAAAATGCCAGGAAACCTATTATATAATTGAAGTAAAAAGAAACCCTCTGGGTGTGACAAAAAGTTGTCTGTCTCAAGTTACTGCAAATGGAAAAATGATATACCGAGGAGCTTGGTGTTTGAGAAGTACAATAGTGAGAAACTTTATTTGCTGAGAAGGCAAATGAGGGCACCTGGATGTTAAAGAGCACCTGACACTCTGGACAGCAAGGCTGCTGGAATGTTCCCATTGGGTATTTATGGTCCCAGGTGCAATCAAGCCTACCATTGGAAGCAGTATTTCCACACTGAAGTATGAAGATCAAAATCCTAATTTGTCCATCTGTTAGACCCCTGAGAATCCTAGGTCTGCTTTAAATCTAAGCTCTTTACAAACTAAAAGTACCGAATAAGGGGATCAAAGTATTACCATAGCTTCCATACCTCATTTAGTATGCAAGCTGACCTGCGGCTCTCCTGCACTACCACCCGTTGTGACCTACCCCTTGTTCCCAGCCTCCTGCCTCCTTCTCAGCCTCAGGTGGCTTCCTTCCCATGCACTGCAGAGGGCCAGCTTGCCCACTCACTAGTTGGGTAGACTCAGCTGGGCCATAGGATCTCTCTGAAACTGTTTCCCACCTACAAGTGAGTTTGAAAATCTCTATTTCTCATTGTTATTAAGTAAATCAAATAAGAGAAAGGTAAAGGTATTTTGTAAGTTATAAAAATATAAATCAATCTTCTTTTTGAATAT
Source organism: Cheirogaleus medius (assembly GCA_008086735.1). NCBI lineage: Eukaryota > Metazoa > Chordata > Mammalia > Primates > Cheirogaleidae > Cheirogaleus > Cheirogaleus medius. Next base: position 1,851,114 of record VBSM01000662.1, read on the forward strand.
GATCTTTGGCTTCCTTGAAAACCAATCTGGCAACCAGATTTTGACCATGGTCTACTTTCTGCTTGAATTTACTAACCAATTTCTTCTCTGATGGAAGGGAATTTCCCTGGCAGATGTCAGTCCCATTATTCTACTCCCTGGAGCTGTGTTAGAGAAAGCTCCCATTGCTCTGCTGCTTTAGCTTCCATAGTCAGTTCACCCACAATTTCCTGACATCCTCTGTAAAGGACACTAACATTGTGTGTCCTTCTAAAGACTGCACAATACCAACAGTCCCTGTTATATAGGATGGGCATGATAAAAAGCAGTATAAAGTCTTTTGAGGGACCTACATACTGTTCTATTAATACATAGCGACTGTACTAATTTACATTCTCACCAACAGCATATGAGGGTTCCCCTTTCTCTGCATTCTGTCAGCATCTGAATTGACTATCTTTTTGATAAAAACCATTTAGCTAGAGTGAGATAATATCTCATTATAGTTTTGGTTTGTATTTCTCTGATGATTAATGGTTGGTGTTGAGTATTTTCCCATTTACCTGTTGGCCATTTGTATGTTTTCTTTTGAGAAATGTCTATTCAGATCTTTTGCCTTTTTTTTTGCTATTGAGTTGTTTGAGCTCCTTATAATATTCTGGTTATTAATCTCTCAGCAGATGGGTAGTTTGCAAATATTTTCTCCCATTCTGTGGGTTGCCTCTTCACTTTGTTGATCGTTTCCTTTGTTGTGCAGAAACTTTTTAGCATGATGTAATCCCATTTGTCTATTTTTGCTTTGGTTGCCTGTGTTTTTGAATTCTTACACAAAAATATCTTTGTCTAGACCAAAATGTCCTGGAACATGTCTCCCCTGTTTTTTTCTAATAGTTTCATAGTTTTGGATCTTAGACATAAGTCTTTAAACACTGAGATGTGCAACGTTTGGGGGATGGTCACGCTTAAGGCTCTGCCTCGAGGGGGAAGGGGGAGCATGGGCAATGTATGTAACCATAATATTTGTACCCCCATAATATGCTGAAATTAAAATAAATAAATAAATAAATAAATAAAACTAAAACTAGAACTATCATATGATCAAGCAATTCCACTACTGGGTATATAGCCAAAAGAAAGGAAATCAATATTTCAAAAAGATATCTGTACTACCATGTTTATTGCAGCACTATTTATAATAGTCAAAATATGGAATCAACCAAGTGCCCATCAATAGATGAATGGATAAAGAAAATGTGGTGTGTATATATACACAATGGAATATTATTCGGTGATTGTACAATGTCATTATACAAATGTCAGTCATTCTACAAATGTGGTGTATATATATATACAATAGAATATTATTCAGTCAAGAACATGGATGGAACTGGAGGTCATTGTGTTAAGTAAAATAAGCCAAGCACAGGAAGATAAATATTGCATGTCTCACTCATGTGGGAGCTGAAAATGTAGATGTGTCATGAGGATAGAGAGTAGATTGGTGGTTACTAATGGCTGGGAAGGGTGTAATGGATGAAGAAAAGTTGGGGTCTCGCTCTTGCTCAGGCTGGTCTTGAACTCCTGACCTTGAGTGATCCACCCGCCTTGGCCTCCCAGAGTGCTAGGATTACAGGCGTGTGCCCGGCCCACAACAGCCTTTAAAGTAGGAAATAAGATTCCAGGTTTTGGTACTTAAAACACCATGAGACTCATAGAAGTTAAAGGTGTTGCTCATGGGCCATCTTTTCATTACCTTGTTGCATGAGTCAGGAAATCCAGGGTTTAACCACCAGGTTTTAGCAGGTATCAGATCGCACACATAACCTGGGTCATTGAAGGAAGTTTAATAAAGAGATTATTTACAAAAAGGCAAGCAGGGCTTAGGAAAACTAACAAGGGATGGTATAATACCTCTGGGATACTAACAAAGGAATTTGTTTCCACTTCGGACATGAAGGGCAAGAGGGGAAGCTGTTATAGAAACCTGGAGAGAGGTTTATAAGGAATGATGTCTACTGAGCACAATCCAACAGGGCACAGTGAAAGAGTAATTCTCCAGTCTCTTCTACATTATCCTGCCTTCCTCCTTGATTTCTTCTTATTACCTTCATGACCTGAATGCAACTGGAAGCCAGAAGCCAAAGACACAGAACAGGGTACAGATAAATAGAGAGTGGATCTGTAGGGACAAATAAAATATACACAAAGATAAAGTGACCAAACTTGCCCTAGAACCCAGATACCATCTCTCTCTCTCCCTCTCTCTCTCTCTCCAACTTTTTATTTTAGAATTCTTTTATAAAAAGATTGCTAAGATAGTACAGAGTTTCCATATACCAAATATCCAGTTTTCCCCTGTTATTAGCATCTTAGGTTAGTATGTTACATTTGTCACAACTAATAAATCAATATTGGTACATTGTTATTAACTACAGTTCATAGTTAATTTAAATTTTCATAGTTTTTATCTAATATTCTATTTTTGGTCCACTGTCCCATCCAGGATACAACATTACATTTAGTAATGTCTCCTTAGGCTCCTCGTGGCTATATTTATTTCCTAGACTCTCCGTATTTTTGATGGCCTTGATAGTTTTGAGGAGTACTGGTCAGGTACATTGTAGAATATTCCTCTACTGGAATTTGTCTGATATTTTTCTTGTGGTTAAACATTCTCATGATTATTAGTTTTTGAGAGGAGAATTATAGAAGTATAGTGCCATTCTCATCACATAATACCAAGGGTACATTTTTATCAACAGGACTTATCCCTGTTTATCTTTATTTTATTTATTTATTGTTAACGCTATTAATGTTGACTTGATCACCTGGAGGACATGGTGTTTGTCAGGTTTCTCCACTGCGAAGTTACTCTTGTTTTCTCTTTTCCATAATGTACTCCTTGACAGAAAATCACTACATGCAGCCCACACTTAGGAAGCAGGGAGTTATGCTCTACCTCTTTGAAAGTGGAGTATATATATAAATTATTTGAAATTCTCTCACATGGGAAATTTTTCTATCCTTCTCCCATTCATGTATTTGTCCAGTAATTTGTTTATAGTCAATGAAGGCCCTGGTTCCTTTTATTGGAAAATGGTATTAGAAACCAAAATCTGGGTTCTTGGTGTACTCGATACTGGGGAGTTGTTTCTAGGCTATCTCACTTAACAGAATGAGGAAATATTAATGTGCATACTAGGCAGGGTATATACACATACCTGTAAATATTTCTATAAGTAACCATCTGTATCTACTGTAAGATAAAGCTGAATTCATATTGATTTCTCCAACTCTAATCCATTACCAAACAGATCATTATAGCTTTCTTTTCTTGCTTATATATAACCTCCCACTCCAACAGTAACAAATCTGGCACCCACCATCCACCATTCATAGACCTAGTTATTCGATTTTAGTATACGTGTGTAATGGTTTTAGAATTTTAACTCCTACCCTCATGGGAAACTTGTCAGTTAGAGTACAGTGCTTTTCTACAGTTCTTTTTGCCTTTTAACATTAAAGAGTCCTTATTTCAAAATTAATAAGGTCAGTACTTTTTTCTCCCAGTCTATTTGGTGAGGTTGTTTCAAACATTTACAATACAGTTAAATCGTCACATTCAGCGTTTCACCCTGGGATCACCCAAACTCCTAAAAAAAATCATTACATACATTTTTACTATTCATGCTGTAAAATTTTATGGGTTTTGACAAATGCCTAGTGTCATGTGTTTATTATTGCAGTGTCACATAGAATAGTTTCACAGCCCTAAAAGAGCCCCTGTGCTTCACATATTCAACCTCTCCCTCCTCAAATCCCTGTATATCTCTGATCTGTTTATCATATCTATGGTTTCGCATTTTACAGAGTATCATGTAAATAGAATTATATAGCGGTGGCCTTTTCAGATGGGCTTTGTTTATTTAGCAACACACATTTAAGATTCATCCACATCTTCGTGTGGGTTAATAGATCATTCCTTTTTATTGCTGAGTAGCATTCCACTGTATAGATATACCCCAGTTTTGTTTATCCATTCACCTATTGAAGCCTGTTTCAGTTGCTCCTGTTTTTTGGTGATTATGAACAAAGTTTCCATAAACATTCATTTGCAGGTTTTTTTTGGGCAGATAACTTTCAAATTAATTGAGTCAATATCTCAGATCATGATTCAGGATTGTATGGTAAGATAAGTTTCTTAGCTTTATAAGAAATTGCCAAATGTCTTCCAAATGATATATAAATTTTAAATTCCTACCAGCAGTGAATTGGAGTTCCTGTAGCTCCACATCTTCACCTGCACGTGGTATTATCTTTCTTTTATTTTTATCCATTCTAATAGAGTATATACTGGTATCTCGTTGTTTTAATTTACATTTCTCCTAAAGTCATATAATATTGAGTATCTCTTAATATGCATTTTTGCCAACTGTATTCTTTGGTGAGGTGTCTGTTCAGATACTTGCCCATTTTTAAATTAGGTTGTTTATTTTTTTATTATTGAGTTTTAAGAATTATTTATATATTTTGAATGCAAGTCCTTTGTCAGATATGTGTTTTAGAAATATTTTCTCTTATTTTGTCACTTGATTTTGATTCTTTTAACTGCCCTTCATGGAGCAGAAATTTTTAATTTTAATAAAGATCAACATAGCAATTTTTCTGTTATTAATTATGCTTTTTGTATTGTACCTAAAATCTTGTCACTAAACCCAAGCTTACATAGATTTTTAACCTATGTTTTCTTCTAGAAGTTTTATAGTTTTGCATTTTATGTTTAAGTCTAGGATCCATTTTGAATTAATTTTTATATGGAGCATAGGCATGTGTTTAGATTACTTATTTCATATGGATATCCAATTGTTCCAACATCATTTGTTGAAAAGACTATCTTTTATCTATTGAGTTGCCTTTGAACTTTTATAAAAAATCAATTGGCTTAGAACTAATAAATAAATTCTATAATATTACAGGATACAAAATCAACACAAAACTCAGTGTGTTTCTATCCATTAACAGTGAACAATCAGGAAGGAAATTAAGAAAAAAATTCCACCTATAATAGCAAGAAAAAGAATAAAATACTTAGGAATAAACTTAACAAATGAAGTAAAGATTTGTGCACTGAAAACTACAAAATGTTGCTGAAAAAATTAAAGAAGACATAAACAAATGAAAGACATACTGTGTTCATGAGTTTGAAGACTTAATATTGTTAAGATGTCAATATTACACAAAATAATCTACACACTCAATGCAATCCTTATCAAAATCCCAACAGTCTTTAGTAGAAATAAAAAAAATCAATTCTAAAATTTATATGAAATTTTAAGGGACTCCAAATAGCCAAAACTATCTTGAAAAGACAGAAAAAAGTTGGAAGAATCATACTTTTTGATTAAAAACCTACTACAAAGCTACAATAATCAAAATAATGTGATACTGGCATAAACACAGATCAATGGAATAGAGAGCTCAGAAATACACCCCCACTCATACAGTCAAATGATTCTTGATAAGAGTACCAAGACCATTCAATCAGGAAAGGACAGTCTTTTCCACAAAGGATACTGAAAAAATTAGATCTCTACATGCAAAGAATAAAATTGGACCCATATACAAAAAGTAACTCAAAATGGATCAATGATCTAAACATAAGAGCTAAAACTATAAAACTCTTAGAAGAAAACATAGGAGAAGCTTCATGACATTGGATTTAATAATAACTTCTTGGATATAACACAAAAACAAAGACAACAAAAGAGAAAATAGACAAATCAGGTTTTATCAAAATTAAAACCTTTTGTCCCGTGTTTTGGGTCATGAAAGGCAATCAACAGAAAATATTTGTGAATCATATATCTTATAAAAGATTAATATCCAGAATATATAATGTACTCATACAACTCAACTGTAACAAAAAAACCCAACTTTAAAAATGGGCAAAAGACTTGAAGACACATTTCTCCAAAAAGGATATATAAGTGGCAAATAAGAACATGAAAAGATGATCAAAATTACTAATCATTAGGGAAATGTAACCACAGTGAGATACTACTTCATGACCATTAGGATGTCTCTTAGTAAGAACAAAGATCATATAATAAGTATTGATGAGAATATAAAGAAATTGGAACTTTTGTACACTGTTGGTAGAAATATACATTGATGTAGTCACTGTAGGAAATAGTAAGGCAGTTCCTAAAAAAATTGAATAAAATTACAATATGATCCAGAAATTCCACTTCTAGGTATATATTCAAGAGAATTCAAAGCAGGGATTCTAACACTGATGTTCTACACTGATGTTCATAGCAGCATCATTATTCACAATAGCCAGAAGAGGAAAACAACCCAAATATCCATAGATAGATAAATGGATAAATAAAATATAGTATATACATGCAGTAGAATATTATTTGGCCTTAAAAGGAAGGCATTCTGACACAGACTACAATATGGATGAACTTTGAAGACATTATGCTATGTGAAATAAGTGAGACACAAAACAACAAATATTGTATGATTCCACATATACAATGTGCCAGGGATAGTCAAATTTATAGAAACAGAAAGAAGAATAGTGGTTACCAGGGGCTCAGTGGAGGAGGTAATGGGGAGCTATCGTTTAATAGGTTTCGAGTTTCAATTGGGATGATGAAAATTTTTGGAGATGGATAGGGTGATGGTTGCACAACAATGTGAATGTAATTAATGCCACTGGATTGTATGCTTAAAATGGTTTAAATTGTAAAATTTATCTCATATATATTTTATCACAACATAAGAAAAATTTTAAAAATCAGTTAACTATATTGTAGGGATCTATTTCTGAGTTCTCTGTTTTGTCCCATTGATCTATGTGTCTATTCTTCCAGCAATACTATACTGTCTTGATTCCTATAGCTTAATAGTAGGTCTTAAAAATGAGTTGTGCTATTTCTCCAATTTTCTTCTTTTTTGGGATTGCATTAATAACGCTAGGTCTTTTCCTTTCCATAAAAACTTTAAATTCAGTTTGTTGATATTTACAAAAGAGCTGGCTGAGATTTTCATTGGGATTGCAACTTGGGAGGAATTAACATCTTAGTTATTGAGTATTCCAATTCATAAGCATAGTGTATTTCTCTATTTATTTAGATATTCTTTGATTCTTATTTCATCAGTGTTTTGTAGTTTTTCTCATACAGATCCTGGATATATTTTGTTAGATTTATTCCTATGTACTTTATATTTTGTTGGTACTATTGTAATTTTTTAAAAAAAAATTTAAATTCCAATTGTTCATTGCTGGCATACAGAAAAACAACTGGCCTTTGTATATTTACCATATATCTTGTGACCTTGATATACTTTCTTCAGAATATTTTTTGTAGGATTTTTGGGGCATTTTCTACATAGACAATCATACTGTTATAAATTAAAATTGTTTTATTTCCTCTTTTAAAAACCATATACTGTATAGTCCTTTTTCAGTTGTTATTGCATTATGACATCCAATAAAATGTTGAATGGCGTTGTGAGAGAGAACATTTTTGCCTTGTCCCTGATCTCAAGGGTAAAACAACCAGATTCTCACCATTAAGAATGATGCTAAGTGAAGTATCCCAAGAATGGAAAAACAAGCACCACATATACTCACCAGCAAAATGGTATTAACTGAGCAGCACCTAAGTGGACACATAGGAACTACATTAATGGGGTATTGGGCAGGTGGGAGGGGGGAGGGGGGCGGGTATATACATACATAATGAGTGAGACATGCACCGTCTGAGGGATGGTCACGCTTGAAGCTCAGACTTGTGGGGGGAGGGGGGCAAGGGCATTATTTGAAACCCTAAAATTTGTACCCCTATAATTTTCTGAAATAAAAAAAAAAGAAGGATGTTAGCTGTAGGTTTTTGTAGCTACTCTTTGTGAGATTGAGAAAGTGTCTTCTCTTCCTAGCTGCCATCAGTTTTTATCATGGATGTATTGTGGATTTTGTCACATGCTTTTTCTGTGTCAATTGGTAAGGTCATGCAATGTTTCAGCAGGCCTGCATAGCTACAATAAATTCTGTTTTGTTAAAGTGGATGATTATTTTTATATATCATTGTATTTAACTTGCTAATATTTTGTCTAGGTTCATGAGAGATGTAGTTTTTCTTTTTTCTTATATTTTTATCTGGTGTGTATGTTAGGGTTGTGCTGATCTCATATGATGAGTTAAAAAATGGTACAGCTTCTTATATTTTCTGGAGGAGATTATGGAAAATTGGTATACATATTTTTTAATGATGGGTAGGTTTTACCAGTGAAGTCATCTGAGCCTGGTACTTCCTTTTTTGAAAGGTTACCATCAACTAATCTTATTTTTTAGATAGAGAACTATTCAAATATCTATTTCTCCTTGTGAGTTTTGGTACTTTGTGCATTTCATGGAATTGGTCCACTTCACCTAGATTATCAATTTTTTTGCATGAATTTGTTTCTAGTTTTATATTCTTTTAATATCCACGCAATCAGTAATGATGATCCTTCTTTCATTTTTGATATTGGTAATTTATGTCTTTTCTGTTTTTTCTTGGTTAGTTTGGCTAGGGGTTTATCAATTTTATTGAACTTTTCAAAGAATCAGCTTTTGGTTTTCTCTACTGTTTTTTTCTGTTTTTAATGTCATTAATTTCTGCCTTAATTTTTATCACTTATTTTCTTCTTCTTCCTTTAAGCTGAAATGGCTATTCTTTCTATATTTTACTAAATGAAAAACTTAGGATATCTATTTTAGATTTTTCTTCTTTTTATATATATACATGAAAAGAAGAATACATATGTATTTCATATATATATGAAAAGAAGAAATATGTATATATTTATATCTATAATGCTATGAATTTCCCTCTAAGCACTGCTTTCGCTTTATCCCACAAGTTTTGATACATTATTCATTTTCATTTAGCTCAAAATATTTTAACTTTCTGTCAAGACATCTTTGACTTATGAGTTATTTACAATTGTATTGGTCCAAATATTTTTCAGCTATGTTTTTGTTATTAATATCTGGTCTAATTTCTTTTGTTCTAAGAACATATTCTTTTTAAATTGTTAAGGTGTGTTTTATGATCCAGAATGTGGTCTACCTTGGTAAATGCTTCATGTGAGCTTGAGAATAATATGTATTCTGCTGTTGTTAGATAGAGTTTTCTAAAAATGTCAATTGAATCAAGTTGATTGATAGTGTTATTCAAGTCATCTATATCCTTACTGCTTTTCTACCCTCTTGATTTATCAATTACTGACAGGAGCATTGAAATGTTCAACTATTATGCCAGATTTTTCTATTTCCTCTTTCAGTTCTACCAAATTTTGCCTCATGCATTTTGACACCCTATAGTTAGGCTTGTATATGTTTAGGATTGTATGTATGTCTTCTTGGAGAATTGACCTCTTTATCATTATGTAATGTCCCTCTTGATCTCTCATAATCTTTCTTGTCTGAAGTCAGCTTTGTCTGAAATTAATATAGCTACTTCAGCTTTTTACTGCTTTTTTGTAATTTTGTATGTATTTTATATATATAAAATGAAATTTAACACTTTAACCATTTTAAGTGTACAGTTCTGTGGCATTAAATACATAAGTATATTCACATTGTTGTGCAACCATTACCACTATCTGTCTCTAGAGTTTTTTCATCTTTCCCAACTGAAACATTGTAGCCATTAAATGCTAACTCACAACTCATGGATGTAGTGAGCATTGTAGAGGGGAAGGTCATGCCTCTAATCCTTGCTTGCATGAGGCAAAGACATAAAATGTAACCAAAATGTTTGTACCCTCATAATATCCTGAAATAAAAAAAAAATTTAAAAAATGCTAACTCTTCATTCCTCTCTCTCCCTAGACCTGGCAACCACCATTCTACCATCTGTCTCTATGAATAAGACTACTCTAGGTATTTCATATAAATGGAATCATACCATATCATGTTTGTCCTTTTGTGGCTGGATTATTTCAGTTAGAATAATGTCAAGGTTACTTGGGTGCTGCAAAGGCAATTTATGTGACCAAAGCATTTGTACCCCTGTAATATTCTGAAACAATAATAATAATGAAAAAAGAATAATGTCAAGGATAATTCATGTTGCAGCACATGTCAGAATTTCCATGCTTTTTAAGGCTGAGTAATATTTCCTCCTATGTATATACCACATTTTGTTTATCCATCCCTCCATTAACAGACACTTGGGTTACTTCCTCTCCTGACTTTTAACCTTACTGAAGCTTTATAGTTAGAATCAGTTTCTTATTAACACATAGAGTAGTATCTTGTTTTTTTAAATCACTTTGGCAATCTCTGTCTTGTAATTGGTGTTTTTAAACCATTAACACTTAAAGTGATTATTGATACAATTGAATTAATATCTATCATGTTTTTAACTGTTTCCTATCCATTGCATTTGTTCTTTCTTTCTTTTTTTCTTGCCTACTCTGATTTTAATTGAGGATTTGATATAATTCTACTTTATCTCCTCTCTGGCATAAAAATTATACATCTTAAAAATTTATTGGTTACTCTAGAGTTTATAATATACATTTATAACTAATCTCAGTCCACCTTAAAATAACACTAAACCACTTTATAGGTAGGATAGCACCTTATAACAGAATATTTCCCAAATCCCATCCTTTATGATATTGCTATAATCACCCAGTACATCATTATTATTATTGTTTTAAACAAAGAGTAATGTGTATCAATTTCTTTTTAGTTAAAAAATTGCATTTATTTGAACTTCTGCATCCCATCAATTGTGTGCTATAACACATTTCACAATTTTCAGATATTGGTCACTATAGGTTAGTGGACCATATCCCTTTCTAAATTGAAACCATGCAATTTTCCACTAAAAACAAAGATGACTGATAAAATAATTTGTTTGCCAATGTTATTTTTTCAGGCAACTGGACTGGTTGATTTTCCACAACTGTCCAGAGTGACCATTTGCAGGTCAACGGTTAAGATCTATTGATCCAATTTCTTCAATACAGTTCAGACATTATGTTGACTGGAATAAATGGACCATGTCTGGGTAGTTTAGTAGTTATGACAAGCACATCAACTTGGCTATTCAGCAACAAATCTTTGCTGTGTAGGCAGCTCCCAACTTAAAAATGGGTGTGGTTCTGAAAGTTCATTTTAAACTAGCTATTTAAAACCTACAATGCATAGCCCATAAAAATGTTAATTTAGAAAGGACTTAAGAACATGAATTGGGTTCCCAACCAGACTGTTAACACACAAAACAATCTTTAACCAATGTCTTGTGCTTCTAGTCCTGGGGAAAAAAACATTTGGAATTGTAAGCTGGTAATTGAAGAATACATACATTCTTTCATATATCAGTAAATTAATCCTAGCTGCTGTAAAAGACAAACACTAAGATATAGAACCACTTAAATGTGACACAAATTTATTAATTCTTGACAAGGTCTAATGCTGATATTCTTGACTGGCCTTTCTCTAAGCACTGACATACAGTCCTAGGTTCCTTCCTTCTTGTAGGCTCTTTAATTTTAAACAGTTTGTTTCCAAGGTCACTGAGTTAATCTCTCTGAAGATGGGGATGGGGACAGTGCATGTTAATGGGGTCCAGGCTCAGGAAAGAGGACAAAGGGAAATTGGGTGAAAAGATTGACACTTTACTCCCAGGAAGTAGCTGAGGTGGGAGCAAGCAATCAAAATAACTTCGCTTTAATCCTATTTGATCTGCCAGCAACAGTCAACTCCTGATTTCTCTATCATTCTTGAAATACCCTCTTGGTTTCCACAATATGATAGGCTTTTGGTTTTCTTCTTCATTGACTTCCTTTTTTGCCTTCATGTGTAGATTCTCCCTAACGCTCAGTTCTAGGCTCTCTTCAGTGCTTACTCTGTAGTTTTCATTAGTTGTTGTATCTACATCTAAATCTTTAATTATTACCTGTTTATTATTTTTAATAGACTTTATATTTTAGAGAAATTTTAGGTTTATAGAAAAATTGAGCAGGAAGTACAAAGATTTTCCATGTACCCGCTGGTCTACCAAAGTGGTACATTTGTTACAATTGATGAACCTAAACCGACGCATCTATGGTTTACCTTAGGGTTGCATCTTGGTGTTGTACATTCTATGTGTTTGGACCAATGTATGATAACATATACCAACCATTAGCGTATCATATAGAGTATGTTCACTGCCCTAAAATTCCTCTGTGCTTTATTTATTCCTTCATTCCTGCTAACCCCTAGCCACCACCAATGTTTTAACTTTCTCTGTAGTTTTTGCCTTATCCAGAATGTCATATAGTTGAAGTCATACAACAGTAACTTTTTACAGATTGACTTCTTTCACTTAGTAAAATGCATTTGAATTTCTACCATGTCTGCTCATGGCTTGATAGCTCATTATTTTTATTACAGAATAACATTCCATTATCAAGATGTACCACAGTTTATTTATCCATTTACATACTGAAGGGCATCATGGTTGCTTCCAAGTTTTAGCAATTACGAATAAAGCTGCTATGAACATCTGTGTGCAGGGATTTTTGTGTGGACATAAATTTTCAACTCCTTTGGGTAAATACCAAGAAATGCAATTGCTGGATCATGTGGTAAGAATATATCTAGTTTTGTAAGAAACTGTCAAACTATCTTCTAAATTGGTTGTACCATTTGGCATTCTCACCAGCAATGAAGGAGAGTTCCTATTATTTCATATCCTTGACAGTATTTGGTGGTGTCAGCATTTTTCTGGATTTTGGCAATGCTAATATGTGTAGTGGTATCTCACAGTTGTTTTAATTCACATTTCCCTGATGACATATTATGTGGAACATCTATTTATATACTTATTTGCTATCTGTATATCTTCTTTGGTGAGGTATCTGTTAAGATCTTTGGCCCATTTTTAAATCAGATTGTTTATCTTCTTATTGTTGAGTTTTAAGAATGTTTTGTATATTTTGGATAACAGTCCTTTATCAGATATGTTGTTTGCAACTATTTTGTTTCAGTCGGTGGTTTCTCTTTTTATTCTCTTAGAGTATCTTTCACAGAGCAGAAATTTTTAATTTTAATAATGTTCTCCGGCTTATCAATTCTTTCTTTCATGGATCATGTCTCTGGTGTTATATCTAAAAAGTCATCATCAAACCCTAAATCATCTAGATTATCTCCTACGTTATCTTCTAGGAGTTTTATAATTTTTATTCTATGTTTAGGCCTGTGATCCATTTTAAGTTAATTTTTGTAAAGGCTGTAAGGTCTGTGTCTAGATTCACTGTTTTGCATTTAGATGTCCAGTTGTTCCAGCACCATTTGTTAAAAAGACTCTCTTTCCTCCACTGTATTGCCTATACTCCTTTGTCAAAGATCAGTTGACTATCTTTCTTTAGGTAGTTTCTGGGCTCTCTATTCTGTTCCATTAAGCTATTTGTCTATTCTTTCTCTAATATCACACTGTCTTGATTACTGTAGCTTTCTAGTAAATCTTTAAGTTGGATAGTGCCAGTCTTCCAACTTTGTTGGTCTCCTTCAATATTGTGTTGGCTATTCTGGGTCTTTTGCCTCTCCATATAAACTTTAGAATCAATTTGTTGCTGTCCACAAAATAACTTGCTGGGATTTTGATTGGAATTGCATTTAATCTTTAGATCAGGTTTGGAAGAACTGACATTGTGACAATGTTGAGTCACCTCAATCATGAACATGGAATACGTGTTGATTTATTTAGTTCTTTGATTTCTTTCTTCAGAGTTTTGTAGTTTTCTTTGTATAGATCTTGTGCATCCTCTATATATTCTTGACCTTTTTGTGTTAGTTTTCTATTCAGAAACCAAAATATTAATTTCCAAAATACAAATATGGTCACATCACTCCCTATTTAAAATGCTATATCTTAAGATAAAGACAAAATCTCCAATTAACATATTAGGGCCTCCAAAGTCTGTACCCTGGCAACTATTCTGTCTTCATTTCCCACCACCTAAATGTCTCATGTTTCTTTCCAACGTGGGGTGTTTGCACATGATGCTTCCTGTGGTTCCCTTGTTTCCTTTCATCACAATTAGCTCAAACTTGTTCTATAGATCTCAGTTTAGCATTTCCTGACAGCCCAGTTTAGGTCAGGCTCCTCTGTTGTTGCATGTTCTTATGTACTTTTTCTTCGTAGTCATTTCTTCTTCAACCCCAATCCTCATTTTTATTATATTTTTGTGCGCAGTAATTATGTTCATATAATTTTTCACAGTTTCTGATTATATATTTGTTTGTAAATTGCTTGGTCCATATCCATCTCACTCATCTTGTCTCCACATCCACTCCAAGCACTGCCCATTTAACGTACTGAAAGTATAAATAATAATTTTATGTTCCCAGAGCCAGAAACAGTGTATGTGCTTAAAACCTACTTATTGACAGAACGAAATAAACATGAACATGTTGGGATTAGTTCGAAAGGCTACAGCTCGATGCCAGGCAGGTATGTGTGACTCTGTTCAATCAATAGAGCTACAACCATAAAGCTGCAGACTCTTTGGGTTTTTCAGAATCTAAGCTGACTTCTCATTATGGCTAGAGACAGACAAAAATAGGTTGTCCTTTAGTACCTCCACTGATATGATTTTATTTTAACTTAATTACCTCTTTAAAGACTCTATCTCCAAATACAGTCACATTTTGAAGTACTGGGGGTTAGGATTTCAACATATGAATTAAAGTGCTTCACTGCTATCTAGAAAAATATTATCCAATGAAAATATTGAGGCCCATATATAATTATATAATTTTAAAATTTCTAGAAGTCACATTTAAAAACATATAGGATGAAGTTACTTTGAATAATACACTTTGGTTAGCCCAACATATCCAGGATAGTATTTCAATATTTAGTTAATATAGACAATTATTTGTAAGATGTTTAACTTTTTTCTGTATTAAGTCTTTGAAATTCTGTGTATATTTTACAATTATAGCACATTTCAATCCAGATGCTAAATTTTTATCAGAAATACTTGACATATTTATAGTTAATAATATTTACAATTGAAAAAATGTAGTTTACAGTCTCAGGTTATTCCAAATATATGCTAAACGTTTCCAATAACTGAATCCAATATCCACTTTTCAATGTAAGTTACTTTTCACTAGATAATATTGAAAATTTAGTTCCTCAGTTGCATTAGCCACATTTCAAGTCCTCAATAGTCACATGTGATTAGAGGCTGTCTTTTTCCATTTAAGCTGCTATATAAGGTATAGTCCATACTTTAGACTGTGTAATAAACAACAGAAATTTATTGCTCAAAGTTCTGGAGATTCAGTGCCTGGCAAGGGCACCTGTTTCACCGATGGTACCTCTTTGCTATATCCTTACATGGTGGGGGTACAAACAGCCTCCCTCAATCTTCTTCTATAGGGCATTAATCCCACTCATGGGGTTGGGGTGCTCATGACCTAATTACCTCCCAAAGGCCCCACGTCTTAATATTATCACCTTGGGGGTTAGTTTCCAACATATGAATTTGGGGGGTGCACAAACATTCAGACTATAGCAGTGACTATAGAATTGGACCACACATTCTAAAAAATATACATCAATGTCCTTCTGTGAAACAGTAATGCTCTGAATGTCTTAAGCACTCTCAATGATTACATCCTATAATATTAACCACACTTTTTACAGTAAAGCCCCATGAACAGGAAATCCCCCTTGATAAAACAATTGGATTTTGAAAAAATAATGTTTAACACTCTCCAACTGCTTCTGATTTAAAGTAGTCACACTACATTTTACATCCTAATTAACTTTCCCAGCCCCTCCCAGGAGATTTATTAAAGATCATCTCAGGGGACTTCCCAGGCTGGGCTTTGCGCCAAAGTCTTCCCTGTGCCTGCTACCACACCCACCCCACTGGGTGCTAATGAGGATTGGCACAGCTGGAGATCTTGCATGCTCCCAGCAGGAGGCAAAGGCTTCTTCTCTCCCTCTTCCCAATCCCTCAATCTAATTGTAGGAAGAATACTTAGGATATTTTTGACACAGATCAGACTAAGTCCAGGATCCCAGAGCTTTGGGTGGGACATTGAAGTTCTTGGATCTATTCTACTGTTTGCACATTTGATCTCTGAGGCTAATATAAATCCACAGGGAGGCATTTCTGAGATATGAAGACTGTTATTCTGATATATTCTACCTTCAGTGGTCTATCTAAGAGGCACGAAGTCACCTGAAGTCACACCAAGGGGAGAAGAACAGTGTTGTAGCTTTATATAAACATTATTTCTTTTCCAAATGTACCAGCATACTTGAGAAGAAACTCTCAAATGAAAGTTTTTGTTTTAATGAATGAAGTCACTTCTCTCTTTAGATAGGCAGAGGAGTGAAGCTTTCAAACTCAGATCATGGCTTTCAAAGCCACGGAAGCAAGAAATGCAAAATTCAATCTTTAGCTTTTCTGGCCAACCAAACCAGCTTTAAAATGATATTATTCTGTTTAGGGCCATTTACTGAATAAAAGCCAGGCACTGTTTTCCTTGCTTGATGCATATTATGGATGAAACAGACAGCCCATCTCCATGATGCTTACATTCCAATGGAGGAGACAGAGAATAAACAAATAATAGATGATACATTAGTAGGTGTTAATAATTGCTATAAAAATAAAGAAAGGAAAGAATATAAAGAATGCAAGGAGATAGGGGCATGGCTATTCTTTTTTTTCTAACAAGTATTTATGTAGTACCGACTATCTGCTAGGTCATGCATTATTAAGAGCTGTGGAAGGATAAAATGAACTAGACATATCTCCTACTCTCAAGAATTGAGTTTTTGCCTAACATCAAGATTTACATTTTATGCATATTTGCCATATTTTCAAAATTTTTTTGAGAGCCGAGAATGCCATCTTGCATTTTCCTTTTCTTTAAGAACATTTATCAAGTATTATGCACATAGTGTCATTCGGTAAAATTTATGTTGAAAAAATGAATGAATAAATGAATGATGTGGACATAGGATTAGGGAGGCTGTTGTTATGAACCTAAGGCTGTAGCATATATTATACCATTTCTTGGCATAGTATGGGGAAAAAAAGCAATGGATTAAAAACTACCAAATCTTGTTTCTCTATCCCCTCCATTTCTCACTTACTGTGTGGCTTCAGACATATCTTTAATATCTTTGAAGGTAAATTTCTCCATCTGTAAAATGGGGCCTATGATTGTTGCTAAATGCAGTGGTTATAAGGAGCAAATGTGAATGTGCTTTGTAAACGCTAAGGCTCTATGCAAAGTTAGATTATTAGCATCCCTTCATTGGTGTGGCTAATTGAATATCAACTCTGCTAAAGGAAATTAAAATTAAGCAGGCTGTATTGGACAATCCAATATAGAAACTCAGCATGGCAGGGGTTTGCATTAAGTCAAACATAGCAAGAGAGAGACCCTGCCGGAGAAAAGCAGTTAGATTTTGCTGCTAATTAGTACTTTTCCTTCAGGAGGTGGAATCTTCTCTCCCTTTTACAGATCAAATTACTCATGTACCCCCATAAAAAGCATGTCAAAGTCAAAAGTGCAAGCTGTCCCAGTGCAATTTGCAGTGGGAATGGCTGCAGTGAGCAGTTAGCACACCATTAATTCTCAATTAAGTGCCAATTTGCACATTGCTGGGAAACAATTGCAAATTCTTTGTTTCTCCTCTTAAAGATGTCATTTGAATCTAAGAGAGCCAAAATCTAGTGGGAAAGGATAAATAAAGACAACTAGAGATAAAATCAGGTTGTGCCAAATCCCAGAAAGGGATCTCTCACATCACCAACTTGCTGAGTCCTTTCCTGTCAGCCGTCAGTCTAATAAGACACAGTGGTAGGGTAGATATTTATCATAATCCAGATTGGCAAGAGAAAAACTCAATTCTAGTTAGGAGTTTGTAGTTGAGAAATTCTCTGATCAACCTGAAGCAAGAAATTCGGAATTTCTATTACAGAGAAGAATGCATTCTTTTCTGGCATGTCCAATCTTCTG
Source organism: Cheirogaleus medius (assembly GCA_008086735.1). Lineage (NCBI taxonomy): Eukaryota > Metazoa > Chordata > Mammalia > Primates > Cheirogaleidae > Cheirogaleus > Cheirogaleus medius. Next base: position 1,869,145 of record VBSM01000662.1, read on the forward strand.
TATAAATCCCAATGCTTCAGCTGCCCAAGAGTCCACTTTTAGAAACTGTGCAATGTGAAAGTCAAATTATTAATATTTCCTTTTTGGGGCCAAGGACCTAGTAGCAGCAGCACACCCATTTATATTGCTGATAAAACATGTGTTTCTAAACAGGTTCAAAAAAGCTGAACATGATGAGTACAACGAGGTTCCCACATCAGTGTAACTTCTTTTCACCCCAAATGCATTTGGCATAAGGCTTTATCATAATTTTTTATTCATCTATAATTTATTGCACCTCTGCTCTGAGCATAGAACTGAGCGGTAGAAAAGAAATGCAGGTCTGCTTTCCAACAGCTTATAATCTTGATGGACAGAAAATACATAGGTGCATTGGGTCCCTGGCAAGGGGATGTATCACTCAGGTGCTGTGTGGTGCCTGTAAGATGTCCAGTAGCAAAAGCCTGACGCAACAGCGCTGAGCTGGAGGGAAGAAGTCTAGCAGAATTGTCAGATGGCTTAGTACCTGTTTCCCTTTTTGCCATTTCCAGTCACCTCACTGATTTTCCTAGGCACAGATCCTTGATTTGATTTTGTCAGCTATGTGTTAGGGACTTCCCAGCTTCTGCTCTTGTTATCTTCTAATTAATTTCTGTAGTGGACCATTGTTTTTTCTCATGCTACTGGCTAGTCACTTGCCTCATGAATTACATCTGATAATACACACCATTTCTCTTTTCTCACACTGTGAATTACTGGATTTGATCTTGCGTGGAGCTGGATACCACATTCTGGAAGCGTTTTTGTTTCTTTAAAATGTAGCCTCATGAAAAGTGGCCAGTGGAGTCAGGTATTAGAACAGGGTAGCCAAGCTCCCCTCAAGGTCATTCAGGACATTGCAAGTCAGCCCTTGTGTTTTTCCAGGGTGGAAACAGGGGATGGCATCCCCTTTGTTCTAGTTATTTTGGAACAAAGTTGCTTCTCCCTTCCTCTTATTGGGAAGTCATGCAAAGAATGTCATGAGTCCCTTGCAATTGCAACCAGCTGGGTATTTTATACACTAAGCACACCACTCTTCCTCTTGGGACAAGTTTAGCATTTCTAACCTGCCTCTAGAAAAACATAATAGTAAAAAGACTGAGATACAATGGAGGAATGAATAGACTTAGAATTTATGCTCAGCTATTTATCTCAGTTTTGCTGAAGCTATGGGGCCTGAGATAACTCAGGAAACATATGTACAAGATAAAAACACACATCAAATTACTCCATAACTACTGGATGATTGATTAAAATAAAGTCACCTGCGTAAATCAATAGGTCCTAATTGTGATATTTCTTTTTACCCATTCCTGTGTACTCAATTAGGGCCGTCAGTTAAAGTGGAAGAATAAACACATGCCCTGTTGACATGATTCAATGGACCCAGGGAAAAGCCCTTTGCCTAAAATTACCTCCTGCAGTGGTCTGCTAAAGGCCTGATTCACCTAGATTAGTAAGTGATTATCACTTTAAGGCTGTATCACACATTATCCCTTTTGATTTTTACAACTAACAAAAAAGTAGGTATTATTATAATTTCTAATTTTACAGAAGGAAAAATTGACATCAGAAATATTAAATGACTAACTCAAGGGCACTCAGACTGAAAACGCCAAAGCCTGTGTTGAGAACTCATGTTCTCCGACTCCAAGTCTCATGTTTTGTTCACTCTCCACTCTTCAATCATGAGAGAGCCATTCCTTCAGTCCCTGTTAGAAGGATACTTTTCAGGAAACTCTATGAAAATGCACATATTCTTGAATTCACCTTATCCTATCTTATACTTTGAATATTTAGTTTCTTAAAAGTGCGGTTTATGACAAGGAGCACTGGAATCACCTGAGGCCATATTAGAAATGCAGGCTCTCAGACTCTGCCCTAGATGTATTGAGAAAGAAAAGGAAACACTGGAAATAAAGGAAATTTTAGAAGCACCGAAGTCAAATTCTAACCAGTTCACTTTGGTTATTTTTGTAGAGTGGTCTATGATTCTCGGCATGTATTACCTAATTCTCTTCTATTTTCCCAAAACGTAAGAAAACTGCAGAAGCTTGTATAACTTTGGGCCCAGGCTTGATCCAGAGTTTTGTTCTCTACTTTTTTCAGGAAGCTAAAACAGATTTGATAGAATTAGTATGTGTTTTGCCCCATTTTCCTGTTTAGATTGAGTATCATTCGGTGTAGCATTTGCAGCACTGTCGTAGTATTGATCAAGAAGCATTCAGACTTTCTCACACTCTGCTCACAGAGGTTAATGGTGATGAGACAAAAGATAATACTGGAAGAGGAAGGGTTAAAGCTTGAGGGTAAGAAACATTGAACATACAGAAGAAAAGTTATTCTCCATCCAGGCTTTGTTAAGAAAGGCATATAGAAAGGATACTACACTGGAGTAGTTAATACTGTAAAAACCTTAAGTAATATGGGTGCCATTTATCCCATACCAAATATTCTGTCCTATTATTAGACCAATATGCCCCTGTTTGGCATTCAGAAAATGTGGTTGCCATATGTGTGTTTGATAATGACCATATTAATCCACTGCCAGGATCAAAAGTGCTCTGGGATGTTTCACAAGCAGTGGCCATGGTTTGGATGAGTCGTGCATCACTGTTGTCCAGTTTTCTTGAAGCCAAATAGTCTTTGCAAAAAAATGCTGGCTGCTGTTAGAGGAAATAAATTATTAGAAATGAGCATTATCTGCATCTCTACAAATTCAAAGGCCCGGGGTGGTTGCTAATTAGAAACTTGTAAGTTATGTGCTTGGAAAGGGGTTAGAGCAATTTTTCCCTTAAATCAGCACAACCTTGAGGGGGCGGTGAGAGTCCCTGTCTGGACTGTAGCTTTCCCTGGTTATTTCTATCTAGCTAAGAAGTATGGGCTCTGCCCCACATAGGGAAATCTGTGGCTGTGGCTGATGAAGGAGATAAGAAGCAAAGAAAATCACCTACTTACCTTTGAGCTCTGAAGATCCCAAGTGGAAACCTGAGGCCGGACTAAAGAGTCCAGATGTCAGGCTGCCTGGCTCATTACACTTATGACCCACTTCTGGCCACTGGGGGGCGTTCCCAGCAGGGATTGGCAACTGTGCACACCACTGAGCCCTCTCTAATTGCTCCCTGCTTTCTTTCTGAACCACCCTCCCTCCCCGCATTTCTTTTTTGGTTTATCTCTCATTTTCTTTTTCCTTTGTGCTTTCCACCCCTCCCAAATCCAAAGGTTTTTATCCCCCCCCTCGCCATCTAGAGGCCTCTCCTAGCACAATTTCTGCTGTGACAGCAGTTCACATCACTCACTACCATGGCGCCGCCTCATCTTTGCTCTCTGGGGTTGATAAATATGTAGTTCTAGCATGAAAGAGACTGGGCATAATCGCTGGAGACTTCTCAGAGCGAAAAAATCAGCTCTCTTTGCAGACACTGCTTAACTGAGAACAGCTTGAGAAAATAAGTTCTACGAAAAGGAGAAGGGAGGGGAAAGTGGCTAGAAAAATGGGCGGAATAAGAGAAATGTGGGGAAAAAAATCTATTTTATGGAAAATGGGTCAAACTCACCAGTATATATTGTTTAAGAAAACCCTCCTGGGATGGGAAAACTTTTCCATACTAAGTCCTCTAATTGAGAAGTAGGGTTATCCTGAAAACTGACTTAGTAGAGATTTTCTTTCTTTCTATTTATGGGGGGAGAGAAAGGCTCTACAAAACTAATAGTATAAAGAGGATTATGTAGGGGCTTTAACAGCCTGTTTAGGAGACCAAATCTTATTTTTAAGAAAGACAGTGCTTAGTGTATAGTGCTATTTAATTAATTATAATTGAATCTTATCTTTTAATTAAAATCTAAGAGAGAATGTATTTTTAGGTACAAAACATCCCAACATTCTGTTAGAAAATCCTCCTATTAGTCCATGTATTCAAATGTAGTAAGATTCAGTTTTCCATAAAATATATAATCATTCAGAGTTTTCAGTAATGTATCCTTTCTTTAGAGTTAGTTTTACTCAGTAATCTTCCATTTCTGAGCTCAATTTCAATAGCTCAGGTATTACAGTAAAATGTAGCTCATTCCTTGAGGGCCATAGGGTAGAGGCTGGTATAATACCTAATCCACAGGGTTGTGGATAGTCAGGCCCACTAACTTCCAGTAAGAGGATTTCTGAGCAGTGATTTGACATCATCGTCAGTGTTTAACCCTCAAGAACTTCCCCCTGCCCTACAATTCGCTCATCCACTGTCATCTCCATGAAGTCCCACTTTGTCATATGGTACCCATGTATTCATAGAGCAGAGTGCTCTAAGGCCACCTGGCACTCCTCCCTCCTCAGCACTGATTGACCAGCAGGCTTAGGGGCAAATTAGTAGGTTAACAGAAATTAACAAACAAGAGAACTGAACAAACTTAAAATTCAGTAGATAAATAAATTCTTTGAAAAGAGCATTTAAAGCTTATGATTCTGCTAGGCTGCTTGATTTTCCAACACCTTCCAAGTTCTTTCCTCGTCAATACTCTAATGAAGTACTGATCAAAGGTTTTCTCACTTCCACATCCCCGTACAAGTTGGCAACTTTTCAGTTCTCCCTTTCTGCCGAAAGCGTTCATGCTTTGTAATCCTTTTTTCCCAGGAATCTCTACCTTTTCTGTGGAAGGCCATTTAGTTGTATATCCCTAGAAGGCTGGAATGTAGTATTATGTATGGTTTTTAGCCTCTTAATAGTCTTAAAACTCAATATTCCCATCTACAAATTTGAGATGATGCCGTTATCCAAATATAAAGGTTAAATAAAAATTACAAATGCAAAGCACCTAGTGCCTAAATTACATAAGGTTCCAGGAATATTAATATATATTAATTGTCTTCCCTTTGCTTTAGGTAGCCAGATCTGAACTTAGAAAAAGAACGTATTTTTTTTTTTTTTTTCATTTTGGTAGGTGTACTTAACACACTTTGTTATCTGCTTTGTTGGTTTCTGGTTAAGCGAACATAGAATGAGAAGACCCTCAAACACCTAAATCTTCTTGGGGTAAAGATGAAACTTGCTGGTTGCCTCCGCTTCGGTGAACACTATTGCTATGCTGTTATCAGCACCTCAGCCCCTCCCGGTCCTGTCTCAACCACCTCATCACCACAGTGCTAGAGCCAGAGCAAGACTAGTGCTCTAACCCAGTGCAGGAGAGAGATTTTGAATACAGAGCTGGAGCCTTGCCCTGGGCCACTTTTCCATGAGTCCCAAGCACCAAGCCCCAGCCCTGGGAAACTCAGGGCACAGTGACTCTCTGGAGAGAGAGAAGTGGAGCCCACATCCTGGACTCTGCCTGTCTCTCTGAGCACAACCCTGCTCCACCTTCAATTTTTCCATCTGTGGCTTGTACAGTCTCCCCAGCCAAAATTCTTGCACTAGATTTACAACAATGGCTTCTTTCTGGTTAGACTCATCATGCTTGAAGTCAATGCCTTTTCTTTAAGACTTATGTCCTGGAACAACAAATAGAAAACAGTCCTAGACTCCGTATTGTTATCTTGGGTAAAGTTCAGTTTTAGAAATAAAGTTTCAGAGAGAAAGATGCCACTAAAGCTACTCAAACAATCGGAGCTACATTAGAAAGTTCATTTAAGCAGCATTTAGTATGCATTAGGGCTTAATGAGTACAACCAGCCCTTCATATCTGTGAGTTTCCCATCCGTGGATTCAACCAACTAAAGACTGAAAATATTAAAAAAAAATAAAAATAATACAAGTTTAAAAATACAGTATAATAGCTATTTACATGATATTTACATTGAATTGGATATTATAAGTAACACAGAGATGATTTAAACTATATGAGAGGTTATATACAAATACTATGCCATTTTATTATAAAGAACTTGAACAGCTGCAGATTTTGCTATCTGCCAAGTATCCTGGAACCAATCCCCTCTGGATATTGAGGGACCAGAAGCAACTGTATTCGATATAACTTACTATAAACCAGCCACTGTGGTATCACATACATATACTTTCATTATATCCTCATAATAATCTTCTAAGTTAGGCATTGTCAAATCTACTGTAGATGAGGAAACAGGTTTGGGTAAGTAAAGTAACATGTTCAATACACATCCAGAATGTTACAGAGCCAGGATTTGAACCCTCGATTGTCTGGTTTCATCACCGGCTCTATTTCACTATGACCAGCTAGTTCAATCACACAGTTAAGACAAGCAAACTTGTAAACTACATGCAGCTGACTGAATAACAACCAAATAGTGAGTTATTAATGCATGTGTTTACTTCTTCTGCCCACAAACACTGTTACATTTGGATGTTACTTGTCTGCTAGGTGGGGTTTGATCTTTTGTATGTGGCACATTCCTAGGTGTTTTGAAACTGTAATGAGCCATGCTGATTTTCAGTGGATGAGGCTCTTACCTCTAATTGTTATTGATGACGTGCCTCAGTTTAGCCTCTGGAAGGTTTGTGAGAAAAAAGGGACGGGGCAGAGCATTAGTTTGGTCAGCTAGGGGATAAAACCATAGGAGTACCTTTCCTCAGAGCCAGGGGAATTGGTCCTGTGTCTTAACTGAAGTTCTAATCAAAGAGTCCAAGGTATTTCCTTGCATTTCCCCAGTGATTTCAGTAGCGTGCCACAATCTGTTTTGATTCTCATCTCAGAAAGTCTGGATTAGTCGTTGCAGAGATCATCTGACAAAGGGAAGAAGCATTTCAAGGGACAGTGCCTTGCAATGTAAGTGCTGAGCACAGATTATTATTCAGAATATCCATACTTATACTAATAAAAATTAGGAGTCATGTTCTGGAGTCTTTTTTTTTTTTAACCAAGATGTTGACAGGTGGTGAGCAGGTGGAGCACGCAGCGCTTGTCACGGATGTGTCGGAGTGGTAGGCGGGAGAAGGGTGAAGATATGAGTGAACGATATCAGCTCAGTCGCTCCTTTCCTGTTGTTGTTGAGTGACACTTGGATATATCACTAAACATATAAAAATAGAAGCTCTGTGTCAGCCTTCTCCTTGTACAGGGTGCTGTGCTGCAGCGTTTAAATCTGGATGTCAGTATGCCACTATCGTTATTTATAGAGGAGATCCATATTAACATTTTGAGAGCAACAGAGGAAGAGACAGGAAGAGAAAAGCACATTTTAGAGGGAAGGTACTGTGAATATTGTCTGACATTAATTAAACATTTAAGTTTACTTTGTTTGAAATAACAATTCATATCTGTACAGAAACATACATTTTGCAAGGCATTTTCATATATGCCACCACATTGGATCCTCATAAGCATATTCTAGCATTTCTCCTCCTATAGAAGCTCAGGGAGATTAAGAAATTCCCACCACGTTGTTCAGCTGGTTGATGGGAGAACTAACTCTCAATTTTGCATCTTCAAAATGCAGTTGTTCTTTCCTCCTATAGGTCACATAGGATATTAATGTCCCAATATGACAGATAAGGAAATTGAGCATGGAGTGATAAGCTAAAAAAAACTCAGGCATGGTGTAAGTATAGGGCATGGCATGAAGCATTTGTCTAGGCACTAGGAACACACAGCAGTGAAAAAAAGATAGGTAAAAATCTTGCTTTTGTGGAGCTAACATTCCAGTGGTTGTGCTGGATGACCTTCACAATTCTTCAATGCCATAGTGTAAGTTCAGCTACAGAACTATCTTATCCTATTTGAATCATCATTTGGAAAAAAATAAACTGGCTTAAAAGTCACAAAACAATAAAGTATTTGATAGTTTAAAATATTCAGCTAGTTTACAGGAATGTTTAGTTCTCTCTCAGATTTTGACAATTGTGTCGATTCTGTAGTGGTAAGATAGGATATTTTCATATTCTGTTCAAGTCAACACTGTATCATAGGGCATTTCTGTATATGCTCCATGGGATTGGATGGGACCTGCAGGATCCCTGTGGACCAGGAAGGAAATCCCTCAATAGACCCCTGCTAGCTTGGCTCACATGAGCTAGGGCAGTCACCCACAAACTTCTCTGCACTTTAGAATCACCCAGAAAGCCTCAGAAAGTACTTATTCTTGTCTCCTATCACCATGATTGTGATAGAATTGATTTAGCATGTGACTAGAATATTTAAAAGGTGGTTCTAATATGGAGACAAGTTTAGGAACCCTGAACTAGGTCATGGCTAATGAAATGATAGCAGACAGTTATTTGCCTACCCAACAGCCATTCTCACTTTCTTCCTTGCAAACAGAACCTCAGTTTTGTTCAGGTATTAAATGATCTGTGCACACAGAGTCAGGGACCCTCCCAGTTCAAGCGAGAGAATTGTGATTGCCCTAAACCAGCCATGGTAATTGCATTTTCTCTACCAATGATTAGTTTGGGGGTAGTTATATGATTCAGATCCAACCAGATGGATAGAAGAGACTGTCTGTCGGGGAAATCATGGGAAGAGTTTCTTTGCTATTAACAAAAGAGACCTCTCAGGGGAAGCAGTCCTTTTCTTTTCTACCTCTTGTTAGAACTATGTTGAAAAGGTACAATAGTATTTAGAGACCTTGGGGAAACCAGACAAAGGACCAAGACAACAACTAACAATGGTGAATGAAAGACAGAAAGAAACTGAGTCTTGCTGATATTGTTGTGCTAACAAAATAATGAACCCTAATGTCAATATATCTCCTTACTTCTTGTTATCATTTATGGTGCTTTAGTTGGTGTCTTTAAAATTAGTCAAAGCATCCTAAATGAACACAAAATCTTAATTTTGGATTGAGTCCCATAAGGAATATAGTAGTACATGCTATTCTAGAACAAAATAGTGACTCACCCAAACCTGTATATTGTCTCTGAAGAGAAACTTAGGGGCATTTTAAGAAAAATGATAGTTTTCTTACAGGGCCACAACTCAAAAGATTAGGGATTTATTTCAAAACTTTCTATTTTTGTATTAACCTCCATATCTAGTGTACAATTTTACTAAAATTTTTCTTGAAATTATTTATATTTTTTCCTGCACTATTTAAAATGTTAGTGAGAAGAACTATAATTACAAATGATTACATATCAGATTATCACTGATATAAGGACTTCATGATATGAAACTTCTCAAGAAGAGTCCTGAGATGTATTTGGCATCAGGTTGCAGGGTGAGGTAATTAGGGGAGAAATGACTAATTGTCCCTTACTTGGCTTCCTAATAACTAGAAAGAAGAAAGAGCAAGAGAAAGGTAGATGCAGATTAATTGGCACCTCAATCAAATTTTAGGAGTGGTGGTTCACAAGTTCCCTGAGATTTCAAATTCTGCTTTCTCTCGAGGATTTTGTGCTATTAGTTTTAATTTTCTCCATAGGATATTTTTATGAAGATGTGAATAATTATAAATAATATCTGTTGGGTACTTACCATATGCCATCCATCATGTCAAGCTTGTCATGTGCATCATCTCAAATATTTCTCGCAACCTATGAGGACCATGTACCTTAGAGAATTTAAATGACTTGTGAAAAGTTGCACAGTTACTGAGTAGAAGTGTTGGGATGGAAGCTAACCCCGTGTTCTTATCAATAGCATAATGTCTTATATTCACAGTGGAAGGAACACAAACTTTTATTCCAGCTCTATCGTTTACTACCAGTGTGACCCTGGGCCTTCTTCACTTGGTCCCCGTGAAAACTGAATAATGTTCTTTTAAACTGGAAGCCCCATTCAAATATAACAGATTGTTCCAATACATTGCACTTTGAGATTTGTTCAATAAATATTGATGTAGTCCCTACTATGTGCTAGACACTATGCCAGGTTCTGGGAGCTCAACAATATGTAAGGCATGAGAGTAATTTTCTTGTCATTCCTGGACCCTGGCAGGCAGGTGGAAGCTGTGCTTCTCTTTCCAGACAGGCCTGGGGCTTTCCCAGCTCTGGCTTTGTGTCGCTGAGCCACGCTAGTGAAAGCCTGTCGAGAATTGACGCCAACAGCTCCCCAGCTGCCTCATGTTAATGTAATCAGCAAGAAGCCTGCACACCTGACAGTAGTTCAGAATATGAGGTGAATGATTAAAGTTTAAAAGGTCGTATACCATTGTAATACCGAAAAGAAACTTTATGATTCATCATTCCTGATGTAATGTCATCTGTTTAATAAAGCCGTATTTCACTCACAGTTCATTTTTAATGGGCCTATTTAAGTAATGGCATTAAGGCTGGGTTTTTTTCCCTTCCCTTTTAAGCTAAGAGTGGTGTGTATGGAGTACACTTGAAAAAAACCACAGAAGTTTAGGACTGGAATATTTACAATATCTTTCAGCCTTCAGCTGAGTGTGTATTATTTATGCTAAACCACTGTACTTGGACTGAAAAATCAGGCAAAGGCAAACAAGCAGCTGGGTATGTTAATATATAAATAAACCATGTCTCCCTTAATTGTACGGATGGGAATTTATACCATGGGCAAGTACAGTTATCTGTTAACTATCGCGATGAGCAGTGGTCAGCGGGCATGCCGCTCTTAGGACGGTGTTTTATTTAAGCAAGGAAACGGAACCTGTTGGACCTGCTTATCTTAGATCGGTGGTTCTCCAGTAGAGATAATTTTGTCCCCCAGGGGACATCTGACAAGTGAGTTTGTTGATGCCATTATTATCTTCCTAACGGAATGTCTTGAAACAACTCCTCCTCCTCTATTAACATGCATTTCACGTGAGAGGGGCACATGCCATGACGTGAGGATGGTAGAGTGGGAGTGGCCATAATCTAGAATTTATAAAATGAGAAGGTGGAAACACTGCAAAAAGTTATCTAAGTTCTACTTTATATCTAACAGAGAAAGAAACTGAAGCTTCAAAAAAGGAAATAACTTTCTGAAGGTGACCAAATAATCACGACACTCCACAATCTTACACTATTTATTTTGTTGTCTTTGTTTTGAATTTGAGAACAATAGATTCTAACCCACACATCACTCTCCTTTCTATAGGCAGCATGAAAATTAGCATCTTCTCTAATCCTCTTTTTGTTCTTCTTTTTCCGTTTCTAAATCTGCCCCCATCAAGGTCTGTTTTTGAATACAGTGTGACCAAAGACAAATTGCTCCTCACAATTTATTACTAATTTTCTCAACCAATTTAGCTTTTGGTTTTTTATTGGGAGAGGCAGTGGTATTTCTGCTCTATGGCTCTCTCTTTGTGCTCTTAAATGTTTTTTCTTCTTGAGCATAACAGTTGCTCCCTAATGTTGGTTGCCACGGCATAAACTTCAATTTCTGATGACCTCTTAGGGTCATACGATGGAGAACTCTCGAAGGTTCTCAGAAAAATCAGGTGTAAGGAAGGGTGGTGTGTACCCTCCTGAGACTCACTGAATTGGAATAAATTGAGCTGTTGATTTCTGCCCCCTCAACTGTCAATTTTCCCCAATTGAGTAAAACGGCAACTTGATACATCTTGATGCTCAAACCAAAAACATTGAAGTCATTTGTGACTCCTTTTTTTCTCTTACTTCCCACAAGCAAACCAGTCATAAATCCTATTGGATATATCTTCAAACTATATCCACAATCCAAACACATTTCATCACCTCCACTGTTCACATACCCCCAAGTCTCAGCTACTATCACATTTCACTTGAAATGTTGTAATAGGCTCCCAAATGGTCTTCTTCCTTCCACCTGACTCCCTTGTCATCTACTCTCCATACAGCAACCAGAGTGATCTTTTTAAGGTGTTAGTTCCTGTCTTAAAATGGCTTTTCATCTCAATAATGAAGTACAAATTGACATACAAATTTATTTTATCTTGCCAAGTTTTATCTTACTCAAACCTACAAGATAATATTTACTTTTGCACCTGTCTGCCTCTCTGATCTCAGCTCCCAGAACTTTTTCTGTTGTTCCTCCCATTCCTATTTTGTGTTCTCCAAATGTCAAATGTACTCTCATTTCAGGATCTTGGTAGTTTCTGTTTCCTCTGATTGGAACATCCTTTCTCTACTGAAGTTTGATTTCATTGAGAAGCTTTCCTTCATCCTTCCATCCAAGGTGGTACATCCTGCCCACCACCCCTTGATCATTGTCTATCATCCTGCTTTACTTTATTTCCTGGTACTTAGCATCTCCTGATGTGTAGGCGCATGTGCACATGCATGTGAGAGAGAGAAACTCCATGAGGGCAGGATCCATGCTTGAACTCAGTACTCAATGTAAAACAGTGACAAGCACATGCCAGGAACCCAGTAAGTTGTTTTTGAGTGAGTGAATGAACACATGAATGAATGAATTGGTTATTTTCTTTTATTACTTAACTGTCAGTCTGCCCTGCTGTTCACAACTCTTCATCTTCATAATTCAGATAGGGATAATTCTGCACCAAAACTTTTCTTATCTATTAGTAGTAATTCTCACTTCCAATTCAATACTTTGGGTGTTCAGTCAGTTCTGGGTCTCTGAAATTTGGAAGAGCTGCTTCAGTGGTAAGCTTTTGGCTTATTTATTTATCTACATGGATTGCTGTTTGGCTGTGGCTATGTTCATATATCTACTTTTATTTAATTCCTCTTTCTTATTTGCTTGAAATTTCTCAATATTTTATTATATGTCTGAGTATCACCCACACATTTGATGATCATGACCTTAGTGTGCCCCATTCAAGGTCATTGACGACATTACTGAATAAACTCAGCGGTGCCACGTCTATGCCCAAGCTCCTTGTGCTGCCATTTATCATCACTCTTTCTTCAGTCTAGGTGGAAGCATTGAAGCCCATTTGAATTGGCAAAGGCTGATATAAAATAGCCTTGCCACTAACATTTTGTGAGAGATCCTGTCGCAAGTGTTTTACAAAAAGGCAGAGATATAAGATCCCTTGCCTTCCTTTCATCTGCTAATTTGAAATTACGTTGTAAAAGCCTATGAAGTTTGTCGGGTGTGATTTGTTCTTTAAATGCCCTTGCTGCTTAATCTTCATGAAATCCTTATTAGGATGCTGAATGATCCTTAAACAGGATTTTTTTTTAAAGGCACAGAAAGAGAATGTATAACAACAGCATGTCTCATGAGCAGATTGACAGTTATCTGGGATAAGTGGATGCATGGGTCATAGAGGACTCTGGTGAACTAACATAGTTCACCTCCAATTTTTGACCTTACTTAAAGTTCAGTTTAGGAGCAGTAGATTTAGAAGAGTGTTCTGATATTGATTATAGTAGCAATAAAAATAATAGAAATATACCAGGTTCTGTCATTTCTTTTATTTGCAGGGCCCCAGGTATTGTAAGTGTTGGTTTTTTTTTAATCCTCACAATATTTCTGTCTCTTCTGATGTCGTTCAAGAGAAAGGCCATTGCATCAGAAGTCAGAAGACCTTAATTCTAGTCCTGGCTTTACTGCCAATTGATTGCATGGTTTTAGATCAGCAGTCAGTAAACTTTTTCTATACTGGATTAGATAGTAAATATTTTAGGCTTTGAGGGTCATATGATCCCTGTTGCAAATATTCTACTCTGCTATTGTAAAATGAGAGCAGGCAGAGATAATATGTAAGTGAATGAGTATGGCTGTTTTCCAATAAAATCTTGTTTACAAAAAGAGGCGATGAGCCAGATTTGGTTTGTGAGTCATAGTTTGCCGACTCCTACTTTAGGTGATCGATTTAATTTCTCTGGGACCTATTTTCTCTATTTATCAAATATGGATGGTGATCTGGAAAGTGTTCAAGTTATAGAGTTATTTGTTCCTATATCCAAGGACTGAGATTCCAGAAGTTTTTCTAGTGCTTAAAATTATGGTATGCTGTAAATTCTATTGGCATTGTTAGAACTGGGATTTCTCATTTTGGCTCAAACATCACCAATCAGGGAGCAAACATTGAGCAGGGAGCTTCCTTTGAAATCCAAAGACACAGTAGACTCAATCCCTGGATGAATGCTGAAAGTTTTTAGATCAAACATGCTACCTCCCCCATAAGATGAAGAGTTTCAGGAATCCTCTGGGATTAGGGCAAATGAATAATGCAAGAAGAACTCCCATAACCTGTCTCCCACTTACTGTCCCTTTGTCACTTGATCCTGCCCCAACCCTTACACCATCACTTGTCCAAGCCCCATTATTCTCCAAACGAGCTGTTATACTTGAATCAAATATCCATGTGATCAGAGAAAAAATCCTTTGGAGACTTCTGTAAAGGTTGGATTATGAGCACAAAACTGTCATTCAAAATTCTCCCTTTGTGGAGAATGTGGGAGAGTATGGCAGGAGGTTTTCTTACCTGTCATTCATTTCTAGCATCAATATCCTTGAAAATCAAAAGCACATAATGAGTTCAGACCTCAAAAAACTAGGAACCCTTTATTCTTCTTTAATATGTTATTATATTAGGGGACCACTGTGGGTAATAGTTCTACTGGGAAACTTGGAGGAAATGTATTTGTCAGACCCATGTTAAGCAACCAAATGCTACTTATGTTCAAATTATGTCACATTTTTCAGTTTTCTAGACTCTTTCAGCTAGAAAAAGTATTTCAAAAAAACTTTTCCATAAATGGAGAAGTTAAAACCTAGAGTGAACCTATGTTTTGGTAATGTAAGAGTTCAGTAGGTAGGGAAGGAAGAGAGTTAATGGAGATAACTAAATATAATGTTTATTACTTTCGCATTTATTATGTGCTAGGTGTATTACGTATACACTCAACATAATCTTATGCTGATGCAGTAGTTATTATTTTCCCATTTTACATATAAGAAACTAAGTCTTAGTAGTTATCCGAGGTTGTAAATATTTTAAATGACACGGCAAGTTTTTAATTTCAAATATCTCTAAACCCAATGCCCCTAAACAATTGTTCATACTGCTAATGTTTCTAAAATAGTTCTAATGAGGGCTAATCCAATTTATAGGAATCTTATTTCACAGTGGATACTTACTGCATAACAGAAAGCATTTTTGGTGGGAGGGCTCTTAATTACAGAAAATATCTGTTTAATAAGTATAGATGGTGATGCTGATCTTTTAAATCAATAGTACCCTAGAGTGTGCCCACTGTATTTCCATTAGAATTTTAAATTGAATTACATGAATAATCTGCAGTTTGTTACAGGGTTTGCAGATCTTTCAGATCTTACTTCTTATGTTTGTGTAGCTTTTAGATACATAATCTTATTCAATCCTCAAAACAAACTAATGATGTAGGCGTGAAGGAGAGAGGCATTCATCTCCAGTGTAGAGGTGAGTAAACTGGGGACTCAGAGTTTTAGAGCCAGGACTCAATCCAAGTTTCCAAATTCCCTACCTATGATGTTCCCGTTGTACTTTGGCACAGGTAAAGGGAGTTTTCAGTAATGAATAAACTTAAAAAATTTAAGAAGCTGGTCCAGGTTGATCTGCCAGTAGGGGGTAGAACCAGGACTAGACATATATCTTTTGATTCAAAGTCCCAGCATTCTGTCTACTGCACCAAAAATGCATACTAATAAAAGATGGCAAAGAAGAGTGTTAGAAAACAAAGAAACCATGCTGGGTTAATGGAACTTCCTAAAGGTTGAAAGAGAAAACAGTGGAACGGAAGCATAGCTTTGCACTGAGAGGCAGAAGACAAATATCCTCTCCAGACCATAGTGCAAATTTGCCTTCCACTGGCTCTACAAATTGTACCTTTCTGTGCCTCAGTTATTTATTTACCTTTAGTTTGTAAGATTTGAAGGTTAAATTATTAGAGATTACAAAATGGTGACCTGCAAACCAAATTAGACACACATTTGAGTTTTGTGTACACTACACAGTGTTTTACTCTATAAAAATGTGATGCGTTTAGATGTGAAATCAACTCCCCAGGCCTTATCACTCCCATTTGTCTTGCACCCCATGGGCCACTTCACACTTTCTGTTATCTGCCTGGCCACTAGCAATCCTTTGCCTTTGCAGTCCCTACAAACAATCAAGTTCCCAAACAGCTATTATAGTCTATCATTCTCTAATTTACCTGGTTAGTGAGAAAAAGTCTAAAGGCTACATTCTAACAATAAGCTACCTGGAAATTGGTCTAACAAGAAAAATATCTTCATTACAAAGCAGGGAAAAATCCACTCAACACACACAAAAATGTAGTCAGATCTCTGCTAGCAGTGGCAATTTCCAAGTATATCGGGAAGGACAATGACCCCAGTGAAGCTGAAGCTGGAATGATGAGAATTGGAATTTGGCCAAGATGTAGGGCTACAACCTGTGCACATTAGGGTCACTTGACTGAGGAACTGGTCATAGTTTTCCTCTGATGAATGGACCTCCTGAAAACTCAGCAATCTGGAGTCCACACTGAGCAGATTTGACAGAATACTCTCTTTTGAGCAGTCTCACTTGGCAAATACCCTCTTCAGAGAAGCTTCATCCTCTCGAGCCAAGCCTATTAACTTCAAGGTAGAGGGTGATTTTAATTTTCATTAGCCTTCTGTTTGTGACCCCAAGTCTTGTTGAAAGGCAAAAATATCTCTCCAAATTCTTGGGTTAGAAGGGTTTTCATATCTTTCATATCTTACTTTTTATGTTTATGTAGCTTTTAGATACATAATCTCATTCAGTCCTCAGAACAAACTAATGATGTAGGCATGCAGGGGAGGGGCATTCATCTCCAGGGTAGAGGTGAGTAAACTGGGGACTCAAGAGTTTCAGAGTCAGAACTCAATCCAAGTTTCCAAATTCCCTACCTATGATGTTGCCATTGTACTATGGGACAGGTAAATGGAGTTCTTCCATGGTTTGAGGCGGGCTGTATCTACTCAAAGTCAAGACAACTGGAATTAACTAAAGAAACACAGGTCTTAGTCCATTTAGTGTTACTATAAAGGACTACCTGAGGCTGGGTAATTTGTAAAGAAAAGAGGTTTATTGGCTCACAGCTGTGGAGGCTGTACAAGAAGCATGGCACAGGTATCTGCTTGGCTTCCTGTGAGGGTCTCAGGCTGCTTCCACCCATGGCAGAAAGGGGAAGGGAAGCTGGCATGTGCAGAGATCACATGGGAAGAGAGGGAGACAGAGGGAGTCAGAGGGAGAGAGACAGAGAGAGAGAGAGGAGAGGTTCCAGGCTCTTTTTAACAATCAGCTCTCAGGAGAACTAACAGAGCAGGAGCTCATTCCCTCTCTCCCACAGGGAGGCCATTAATCTATTGATGAGGGATCTGCCTCCATGACCCAAACACCTCCCATTATTAGACCCCTCCATCCAACATTGGGGATCAAATTTCTACATAAGATTTGGGGGCGGGGCAGCAGAGAGACAAACAGCCAAGCTCTAGCAATAGTTAAATTGGTTATTGGGCTTAGTAAGCACAACCATGATATTAGGGCCTTTATCATGACTTCCTTTCTTTCTTTCTTTTTCCCTTTGTTGGCAAACCATGCCATTAATGATTCAGTCACCAGTGCCAGAACCTGGGAGGTCATCTTCCAATTCTTCTTTTCCTTCTGGCACTGTACCATGGTGGTCACTGAGTTCTGTGGAACCACCTCCCTTTTAGCTCTGACTATATCTCCTGCTCTCACCCCCCTGATAGTGCTATTATCTAAGACCTTGCTGTTTCTCTCAAAGGCTATTGAGATAGTCTTTCAACTGGCCTATGTGGCTTTTGGCTTATACCTCTATAATCATTCCATTTGTGACATCTTCCTTGATCCTCCCTTCCTCTCCCCATAGAATGGACCCCTCCTTAATTATTTTCCCCATGGAATCCTCTAAATCCAGGGAGACATCTGTAGTATTTTATTGCAAATATTATCTTTGTATAATATGTCTGGCTCTCCTACTATGAGCAACTTGAGAAAAAGGACTCTACCTTATTCCTCATTGTATCCTCAGTGGCTAGCTGGGTATGTGGCAGGAGTAGGTGCTCAGACCATGTTTGATAAATAAATAAGCAAATATTTAAAATGTCCCCCCATATTCCAGGCACTTTGAGTGATGTGAAAGATAAAGTCCCCCTGTGTAGTTTATAGCCTAGGGTTGACACCTACCGCAGGTGACCATGGTGAAGTTCGATAAGAGCTTTAACATAAGTATGATGAGCATTCCGTGGGAACACTAGAGAGTGCTGGAGCCTTTATCTCTTTCCACCATTTGTCCCGAGGGAAGACTCCTAAAGGGGCATCTTCCTTGTGGTGCCTAAACTGCCTTTTCCCGCCTCACTCCCCAGCCCTACTAATCATGGCCTGAGACATATCTCTAGCAAGTTAGGCAGAAGCATTTTACTTTGTTGAAATCCATTAATTCTAAGCTTTAACACCCTTGATCAGAAATAGCTCAGAACCTTATGGGGAAATAAGAAAAGCAGACTGTCTGGCCACAGTCACAGGGAAGATATTAATATTTTCTTTCCTGGGCAGCTCTCTTTCTCTACATCCTTTTTTCCACTGCCTGAACCCCAGCCCCCACCACCAAAATAAATGTTTTCCAAGAATCTACGACAAGAGATTTGAAAGTAAATCAAAACCTGGACAGAAGGTCAACAAAAAAGGATAAAGCTGCCACGTATATGTGTCTAAGGCAGTAAAAGGGGCAACTTGTTATATTATTTACAGTCTCCATAAAGACAAGGCCCTTGTTGCTCAGACAAAGCCCTGAGCTTGTTAATTGCTAGCAAGGTCTTTTCACCCCCAGGTTTTCTGCTGTTGTTGGGGACTGCAGGGAGAGGGTTAACTCTCATTCCCTCTTTGTGTCCCCCCTACCTTTTTTTTGTCCAAGTGAGCTTTTGGGGCAAAGGAAGGTCTCGTTAGGCCTCCAGATTTCTCTGCATTATGTCCAGGTGGCATGACGTGTGAACAGACGAAAGATTAAAATCACCGAGGAAATCGCTCTGTCTGAGCCCAGATCACGACGCCTTTCAGTGACCCAGCGACCCAAATGCTATCTGTCAACTTGTCCTTCCAGCGACTTTTCACCCCATGCTCTGTGGCTGCTACTCCAGGAAAAAAAAAAAAAAAAATCAGGAGTTGGAAAGAGGAGGGAGGGGAGGAGGAAGCCCGGATAAAATATTGCCTTATTACTAAGGACTCTGCAATGCAGGTCAGACGCGGGGCGCGGGAGCCTTTTAACAAACCAAATACTTTTTCCAGACCATCATTCCCAAATGTTTCCTCATTCTCTACTAAAACTCTCAGCTCCCTCAGGAAGTGTCACCCAAAATCATAGGCCCTGGTTTCTCCAAACAAAAATTAATTCCTGGAGTGCTTGCCCACTGAGGATGGAGATGTTTCTAAATTTCAAAAACGTTTCCACAAAATCTACTTTGTCTTTGCTTAGATGCTTGATGAGTTAGAAAGGGAACCCAGCTTCCTTTGCCCCCCTACCCCAGGCCTTGCCAGAGGCAGGTTGCTTATTTGGGGGTGGGAAGTAGGATTGGGTAAAATGAGAGAAGGAGGTCAACACATACACTATGCAGATATTTTTACAAAGTCGGCCACTCAGATTAAGAGCCTGCAATAAAACTGGGATGGCAGCAGAGCCAGGTGGAGACTTTAGATGCCCCAAACAACACAATGATCAGACCGCCCATTCCTCAAATGTACTAGATTCAACTAGAGGAAGTTGCATTTTTTTCAAACAAAAAACAGGTAAATATTGGCAATTTCCTATGGTTCAAACTAATTCGAAATACAAATAGTACCTAACTATAACAAGTTAAAGGATATCAAACATTATCTTCTTTCAGATAGGTGGTTCTGGTGCCCTGCGTGGCCAGTGTCTAGAGCCTGTGCTTCGTCTGCCTATGGGGTTGCTCAGTACTGGGGCCACTTGTACATTAAAACATAACATAAAATAGAAGCCACTTAGCACATGTTTTTAACAGACCTGCAATTTTTTTTTTCTGAAATACTTTGATTTGTGACATTTCAAAAATGTATCATTTTAAGTAGCCTTTGTTAAACTTTTAGATACTAAAGAGTTTGCATAGAAGTAAATGTTAGTAAGTGCTTTTTATTTGGTGCCTTTTTCTGTTCTAAGATTTTATCTAGGGCACCTTATTACATTTAGTCATCACATTTTTTTTAAGCTCCTCTTGACTCTGATATTTTATCAGACTTTCCTTGTTTTGAAAACCTTGACAGTTTTGAGGAGTATTGGCTAGGTGTTTTGTATAATCTATATTATGTAAAAAAATATTTTTTTAATCACCATCTGTTTTTTACCCCCAGAAACATGATTTTTAATGACTGTATAATATTCCACCAGTAACTGCACCATTTAGTTTTTTTTTTCTAAAGGAAACACATTGGCTTTCTCACTGCATTTTTTTAACATTGACTAGAGATGAACAGGTAAGGAATAGCATTCACTGGAAAAACATACGCACATAATAAATATATTCTGCTGATGATATCTTTGACATTCCTGTTTGATATCTGTTTCGCTGCAGAGTATAAATGTCGATTTCTCTCTAAGGCATGCGTGTTGCACCTAAAAAGACATGCTTCTGGGACATATTATTCTTAATCCACAACCTAAAAACTGTCCATCACTACTGCTTGCCTTCTCACTTGAGATCAAGGTTATAGAGTGCCAGAATTGCAAAGGTAGGTCACCAGAGTTTAAGTGGAAGACAGCTTCTGGTCCTTCCCTATGGGGTTTGTAGAGTCCTTTAACTATAGAAAAAAGTTACTTGTTTAATTGTATAGAATTGTTTATTCCTGGGAATTGGAGTTGCTCAGTTATAGGAAAGCTGTTTTATTTTCAGGCTAAAGGCTTGGGAACAAGTATTTTGAAAGATCCCTAACCTATAGGGTTAATATCCTCGCCATCCACCCGGTTTCCCCATTGTGCAATGCTCCTGTTTGGTTTGCTTCTTCTGACTTTGCTTTACTAAGTCTGTCAGGTTTATCTTCTACCTGTATCTCTGTCACTCACCTCATCATCTTCACCTCTGCTGCATTCGTTCCAACCACTGTTGTCTCTTGTCTAAATTATTATAATAGACTTCTAACAGGCTCTGCCTCCTCTACCCAGATCCAGGCTTTCTTTTCTTGAGTCCATACATTCTTCATGTCTATGTATATGCATATGTATGTGTGTGTGTGTGTGTTAATATCTATCTATACCATGAAAACATCCCCCCCCAACACACACACACAGTTGGCTCTTCTACTACCTTGTTTAGGAATGTTTTGTTTGCTTCCCACTGCCTGCTGCAGCTCATTTTCTAAACTTGCTATCTGTGTGACTTTGGACAAGCAACCTGACCTTTCTGTGTCTCAGTTTTCTCATCTGTAAAATGAGAACCACAGTACCTGATAATGTGATCGTAAAGATTAAAAATGACAATAAATGCAAAATCTTAGAACCATATCTTGTCTGTGGAATATATTCAATAAATGCCAACTGTTATTATTACTACCACTACTATTGCCACCATATAAAGTCTAAACTTCATATTATGGCACTAAATTCTCAACCACAGTGACTTCTATCTCCCTAAGCCTATATTTCCTATTAGTCATGACTTTACTTCTGAATTCCCCTTTTCCTGAAATGTCCATTTTCTACTGCCTCTCTTCCCAATGCCTCATCCCGTCTCTCATGAACAACTTACATTACCTCTTTTCTGTGTCCTTTTCTAAGTAGATTTCCTTCCTCTTAGCTTTTTCTAAGAGGTAAGGATTATAGTCTAGATTTTATGGATAAAAAGCTAAGGGTCAGAGTAAATATATGATTTTTCCCACAACTGCACAGCTCAGAATAGATAATGAAGGTGGGATTCAAATGCAGGCATTGCTGGCAATTTGTGCTTTTTCTTCTCTACCAATTACCTCCAATGGGGGAGTAGTCTACAAAGAGCTGTCCTGGGAATAAGAATGGCTGTTGACAGCTTTTGGGTCTGGTTTCAATTCTGTCACTAGACCAAGTCGTTTGACTTAATTTGCGAAGGCTGGAGTAGGAGTTGAGCAGGAAGAATTAGCTTTCCTAATTTATAAGATGAAAATGCTGGAGCCATTTCCCTCTGAAGTCTTCTTGTTCTGTCATGTTGCTATACACCTAGATACAAAGTTGAATCTTACTTGAGATTTGCTTCAATTTTGAGCTGACCACCTTTTCTTTGTAATTTCTTGGTTCTCTGCTCTTATTCTCAATCTTAAAGAAGGGGTTTAACTCAAGAATATCACCTCTGGGGAATTGAGGAGACACTACCAGAGCCAAGTGCTGTCAATATCATCTCCAATTCCATTAGAACTACTTGCCCTCCCCTGCTGCTATGATTTTATAAACCTTCCTGTTCTCATAACAGATTCAGCCTTAGGTCATTCCAAGACCACTTCACCCCCTGCTGGGGTTTATCTGGCTCAAAGGATCAGTGCACAGACCTGCTTTGTTCCTCCAAGTAAACTCAAACACTAGCCCTCCTCCTGATCAGATAGCAGGAAATCTGTATCTTGTCCCTCTCCATTGCTGTACACTCAATCAACCTACTCTCTCAGGACCCTGTTAAAACATTAATTACAATCCCTAATTTAAAGGGGCTTTGCCTGAAGGTCTCTGTGCAGAGAGGGTTTTTTTTTTTTAAAGAAGGAAGATCCACTCCTGATTAACTTGCAAAGCAAAGGAGCTGCTAAGCATCCTTTTCTACAATTGGTCCAATCAGGCAATAGTGAGGTACACAGGAATTACAGACACAGAGACTGCCCTGCGCTAGAGGGGAATCTATCAAACTCATTGTTTTCTAGCTTTTTAATCCAGTCACTTATCTGTCCTTTTTAAATTATGTGACTTTCAACCCTTCTCTCAGCCTCTGAATCTCAATCTTATTTTTTTTCTTCATGTTTAATATAGAGACAATAAAAATTCAAAGGTTTTGGGCTGTTATGAGTATAATGTTAGATTAGTGCTTAGCGTCTCATATATATTTTTAAACCTTCGCTGAGGTCGTTGACAACATAGCACATAGCATTGTTCCTCAGAGGCCAAGTATAACACCCCATTCAGAGAAAAAGTTAACTAAATTGGACTCATCAGCTTTGTCTGTGCTTTGGGACAGACAGAAATACAAGAGAACTAACAATTTATTTCCTCCTTATTTTCCTTTTCATCAGTCTCTCCTCTCCTTGGTACATTCTTTTCCAGCTTCTTCAATTTTTACTGCTCTCTTCAGGGAAGCCCCCTGAAATACCACCATCTTTTAACCTTCTCCACCTTTCTACCTACCAAGACGGAAGTCTTCTATGTATCAAAACAGAAGGCATGTTAGGAAGCTAACGGGGGCAAAAGATAGAAGAGGAGTTAGTGGATAGTAGTTAGAAAGTGTGTTATCCCTAAATGCAAGAACACAAATTACTAAAGTCTTTCCACAAAAGGATAAAGAGTGATCTTTACTCTCACATAAATTAGCTCATTGAAGGTTCATAAAAATCTAAAAGATGCTTCCAGGTCCATAGAATAATGGTAGCATCCTAAATTAGAATCTCTCCATATATACTAAAAAAATACAGATGAACAAAAGAACGAATAAAATCTTGTACTATAACATAAAGACAAAGAACTTTGCAAATTTTAATTTACAACTAACTGGGACAATAAGATACCTTTGTTGGTAGTGTTGACTCTGAAGCTTACTCCAGAGCAGAGGATCAGGTAGAGAAAGCGGAGAAGAGAGGAGAATGAGGCAGAGTAGAATCAGAGGATATCATTTAAAGCTGACAGGCAGAATAGTAAAAATTAAGTAAGGAAAAATGA
This sequence comes from Cheirogaleus medius, assembly GCA_008086735.1. Lineage (NCBI taxonomy): Eukaryota > Metazoa > Chordata > Mammalia > Primates > Cheirogaleidae > Cheirogaleus > Cheirogaleus medius. The sequence continues at coordinate 1,892,829 of VBSM01000662.1, forward strand.
GATTCTAGGCAGTATATACAAGCACTAGTATGAGGTAATAACTTGGTCATGAATACAAACTTTCCTAAATGACAAAAGTATACCGAAACAAAGCAAAAATAAGAGAAAAGAGAGAGAGAGAGGGAGAGAGAGAGACAGAGACAGAGAAGAGATCCTATAGTACAAGTCACTCTATAGTGAAGTTATATAATGTATGCACAGTAAAATAACTGATAAATCTGAAATGAAACATTTCAGTTAAGTTAATGAATATAAATGAGTTTAACTCACATATCAAGAAAAAAATATTCTCAAATTGCTTCACAAAGCAAAACCAACTAACCAATAGTGTGCAGTATACACTAGACACACCTAAAACAAGGACGTGTAGAAGGCCTGAAAACAAAGAAATAAGAAAAATGTATCAGGGAAAATGAAGAAAAGAAAGAAAGAAAGAAAGAAAGAAAGAAAGAAAGAAAGAAAGAAAGAAAGAAAGAAATTGGGGCCTGTGATCTTATTGTCTAATAAGTTAGAACTTAGGACAAAAAGAAATAACATAAAGAAGAAAATTTTATAAAGGCAAAGGCCACAATTCAAAGCTAAGATAGAAACTTTCTGCATATCAACTACCTTCCTAAAGCAGAACTGACAGGGAACACAGAAAGAGAAGCACACAAACATTAGGAGACTTGACACACTACTCTCAGCCTGAGAAGGCTACCGTGAATAAAAAATAAGTAAGGATATAGAGAACTATAGAGAACACAAACAACACAATAAGTAAGATGGATTTATGTCCAGTCTGTTAATGGAGAGTAAATCTTCTTTCCTAATGCATGCTGGATGTTTATGAAAATTTATCATGTATTAAGTCACAATAAAAAAACTCAATAAATTATAAAAATTTGAATAAAACAAAAAACTGATTATTATGCAAAAACTGGATTCAAATGAGAAAATGCAAACTAATATTACAGATGTAAAAAATGATAAAAATGCTATGAATCAGAATCTATGTCTTTAATCTATACAGTTAAAGCAATGATCAGAAGAAATTTACAGTATTAAACATATATTTCAAAGAAATGAACAATGACAAATTTGAAAAACAGAATAATACAGTTAATAAAGAGAAAAAGTAGAGGAAATAATCAAAATAAAAGCAGAAACTAATGAAGTATAGAAGAGAAAAATATCCATATTATAAATAAATACTGGTTTAAAAAATAAATAGGCAATCACTAGCTAATCAGAAAAAAGGAAAGATTGTTTATAGGAAGTGGGTGAGAGGACGAAGCCAAAGATACAAGATAAGGAAATGACAAAGGAAAATAACCATTGAAATCAAGGTGATTTAAGAAATGCGAAAGTAAATAATTTTCTAGAGAAAAAAACCATAATTTTCCAACACTGAGTCCAGTAAAGAAAACAGATCAATTATTACAGAAGAAATAGAGAAAGTTAACAGTCACTTCTCACTCTGCATCTCAATAAAAGCAGTAAGTCAAGATGATTTCACAGGGGAATTTTTTTTTTTTTTTTGAGAAAGAGTCTGACTCTGTTGCCCAGGATAGAGTGCCATGGCATCAGCCTAGCTCACAGCAACCTCAAACTCCTGGGCTAAAGCAATCCTCCTGCCTCAGCCTCCCAAGTAACTGGGACTACAGGCATGCGCCACCATGCCTGGCTAATTTTTTCAATATATATTTTTTTAGTTGGCCAATTAATTTCTTTCTATTTTTTAGTAGAGATGGGGTCTCACTCTTGCTCAGGCTGGTCTCGAACTCCTGAGCTTGAGCGATCCTCCCACCTCGGCCTCCCAGAGTGCTAGGATTACAGGCGTGAGCCACCACGCCTGGCCTCACAGGGGAATTTTAAAGCAACGTCAAAGTTCAAGTCATCAGATTTGTAAAAGAACATAGAAAATGAAGAAAATCTTCTAAATCATTCTAACAAAAAGAATGAACATTAATAACAAAATTTAATGTAAAAAATTGTTTCTTTAAATCTACCATATATAAAAATTAAATCAAAATGGATTAAATACCTAAATGTAACCCCTAAAATCATAAAACTCCCAGAAGAAAGCATAATAAAAAAACTTTATGACATTATGTTTGGCAATGATTTCTAGGATATAACACCAAAAGCACAGGCAATAAAGGAAAAATAGACAAATGGGACAATGTCAAACTTAAAAACTTGTGTTCATCAAAGCACACAATTAACATAGTGAAAAACAACCTACAGAATGGGAGAAAATCATATACCAGATAAGGAGTTAATATCTAGAATATATAAAGAACTTCTGCAACTCAACAACAAAAAATCAAATAATTCAATTTAAAAATGGGCAAAGGACTTGAATAGACATTTCTCCAAAGATGATATAGAAATGGCCAACAAGCATTTGAAAAAATACTCAACATCACTAATTGTCAGAAAAATGCAAATCAAAACCACAATGAAATATCAGTTCACACCCATTAGGATGGCTACTATTAAAACAAACAAACAAACAAACAAACAAACAGAAAATAACAAGTGTTGCCTGGGATATAGAGAAGTTGTAATACCATGCAAAAAATGATTGATGACTGGGGGCTAACCCTACCAGATATTAAGACAAACTCTAAGGACTCTAAAGTAAAGGTAGCATGGCGCATGAATGTACAGGCTGAGCAATGGGACAATAGAGAAAGTAAAAAAAAATGGATCCTTGACATTTGGCAGGCAGTAAAGGTGGTACATCAAATCACTGGGGAAAACATGACCTATTAATAAATAATGGTGAGACAACTAAATAGCCATTAGTAAAAGATAAAAGTGACAACCTCACACTGTTAATCAGCATAAATTCCAAATGAATCAGAGATCTAAAAATGAGGAAAAAACAAAAAAGAAATGTTAAGAAACATGAGTAAATTCCTTTATAAATTGGGAATAGAGGAAGCCTTTCAGACTATAACTAAAAATTCAGTAGAAGGACCTAGAAACAAATGACACTTCGAAATTAATGAGTACACTCAGGGCCCAAATATTAGTTTCTTTATATCACTCCTTTTCAGTAGAACCTGGGATCCTGGAGACACAGCTGACTCCAGGTCGGGTCCGGAATGTACAAAATGGACATTGTGTTTTGGGTGCTGGGGGACAGCAAGGCACTGGAAAGGGCCCGTGCCCAAAAGTCACAGCAGTCACCTTGAAGCTCCTCACACTCATTCCTCACCATAGACCATATTTGGGAAAATCTGAACATAAAAAGAATAATGGTTTAATTAGCTCTAACTGATTGTAAAATAAGAAATAAAAATCCAAGAGTCATAGTGATTCTCTTTGTTATATCCCATGTCCCCTTCTTAAGTCACACACAGCCAGAAAGTTTGATTTAATTGTATGTAAGATGTAACTTTTTTCCTAAAACCCCCTCAATGAGTTTCCTCTGCTTTTAAAATGTGAAATGCTTGCTTTGACCCTTAAGGCCTTGCGTGACCTGAGTCCTACTTACCTACAGCTTTATCTCCTGTATCCTCTAGAGAGCATTCTAGCAGTGAGGATTCTAGAGGGGATTCTAGATTCTAGAAGCATGCTAACTGCACTGGCTTCTTTTCTTTTCCTCAAACACACCAAGCCCCTTTGCTACTTGGGGACTCTGTTTCTCATTTATTTCCTCTGTGACATTTATAACAATCTTCAATTATCTTGTTTCTTTCATTGTTTATTTGTTTGTTACCTGTCTCTCCCAGGAGAATATAAATTCCAAAAGGGCAGGAAAGTCTGTCTTCTCTTTTTCACTGTCACAATCTAGTCCCAAGTATAGTGAACGGCAAAGAGATGGTTCTCAGTGAATGCTTCTGAACAAATGAATGGTGTATGAATGAATGATGAATAAATGAAAACAAATGGTCCTTCTGACTTGCAGTTCTGGGCTCTCTCCATGACAAGGCTCTATTTTTCTTCTCCGTGTTTAGTTCATCTCTATATGCATGTTGACCATACTGCATATGTTGTGCAGCCTGTATGCTTACACATTAAAGCCTTCCACATAACTATCAATGAAATCACCATGTCTTGTTAGTTTTTCGTTTTAGAAGGCTAAAACTGGAAAAGGCCTTAGAAATTCCTTCTCATCCTCTTATTTTATGGAAAAGGAAACTGAGGCCTGCCATGTTGCATATATTGCCCAAGGTCACACAGCTAACTAGCATTATACCTGAAATTGCAACCCAAATTTCCAAATTTTTGAGTTCAGTTGTTTTTCAGTAACTTTTCTTTCCTTATGCTGGTTTGCCCTTTAACCCTCAGCTTCCTAGCTCTTCCAAACACACAACTGAAATGGGAGGTAATGGAATGAGCAAAAATGAAGTCCTGATGATGTTTTAGGATCGTCTGGTGTTCTCAGGAGAACAAGTTTTACTGAGCTAGAAAGATTCACTGTGCTCCTTAGCAGCATTTTTGGAATCACTAGTGTTCCCTCCAAGTGAGGTTGGCCTCGAATGACATTGTGTCTTAAGAGGCCAGAGGCCAACACATCCCCAATGTGTGCATTTATGTAGTCTGCTATTCTCTGGGAACCAGGTTGCCAACTGTAGGGATGGAAAAATTATACCCGGAATTCCATGTCAATTATTTCTGTATTTCCCATGTTTGTTCAAATGATAAATGTAAAACCATCAACTATTTTTAAGCCCTTTGAGCCTATTGATTCAAAAGAACAGGAAAGCCCTGTCAGGACAATTCTGTTTTATGAAAAAGTAAGGGTGGGAGCTTTTGCTTTTCTTTAAATAGTCTAAACGTTTAAAGTTATTTTTTTTTTTTTGCACAAGAACTGTGCAGCTAATTGGAATTGAATGGGCTTGCCTTCCTCGTAAATGAAGCCCATTTCCAAGATTAAGATGCTAAATCTTAATCATGAGAAGTCTCTGAGGCAAGGATGTGACTTGAAGTATAAGTAAAGATTTAGCAAAAAAAAAAAAAAATCCAAAAAACATAGTATTCCAAATGGCATGGAGCCCACTAAGAGAGCCAGACCCTCTATTCTGGAAGAATGTTTCTTTGATATTCATGAAGCCTCCACTGTCCTATTCTACCATTATTTCCTCACCCTCCATCTAAGCTGAGTAATTCATTTATCCAACTGTTGTATCCATTTGGCCAGTGCTGTGAGTTACAGACACAAAGATGGTAAAACTCTGCTCCTTTCCTTAAGAAGCAATTGAATAAAAGTCTAACCCCCTATATTATGTACAATGTATATGTACCTCTATTTAAGCCATGTCATGGGGAAAACTAATTGAAATGACTTCAGAGAGTACCAGCGTTTGAAAGAAGTTCAGAGTCCTGGCCATTGCTACTCAATGTGTGGTCACCAGTTCCAGCATCCTCAGTGACACCAGGAAGCTCATTTAAAATGTAGAATTCCTGGCTTCATCCCAGAGTTAGAGAATGAAAATCTGTGTAATAAGATCTCCAGGTGATTCCCGTAAACATTAAATGTGAAAAGTTTTTATGTAGTATATTTGGATTTGTTCTATGTACTGGCAACTGTAATTCTATGATGAACATATATTCAAACTAATGATTTTCCTGTTCCTGTCTCCCACCAAATACCACACAGTTTTATTCAACTTTAGTACCCTTTTTTAGGCACAGTTTTACCTGCATTTCAGAACAAAGTATGAATTATTTAGGGCATTTGCTGGGTAATTGGACATAGAAAGTAAGAAAGTGAGAAAGGGAGAGCAGGAGAGGGAAGATGAGAGAGAGAAGGAAGCAAGTAGGGAGGGGGGCCAACTGTGATCTCTCCCAAACCAAAGGATACATACCTTTCTAAAAAATGTGAGTGGTGGTATGGCAGATTCTATTATTGTTCCCAATTATTCCTTCACCTTCCCTATGTGAGGCTTATACATCCCTATCTTTTTACCATGGGACAAAGTGCCTTCCTGGGGAAGAAGTTTTTCTCATGTTGACACCAGGCTTGACCAACAGACCGATTTTGGCCAAGGAAATGTGAGTTTTGCAGTCATAACAAAGTTTTGGCCAGTCTTCTTGTTCTTTCTTTCTGTCTTGAGTAAAAAGGGGCTCATCTCTTATTCTAGATTCTGGAATAAACAAGAGACATAGAGGAGAAACAAAGTTGCCACCAATTTGTAATGTGAGTTAGAAATAAGCCTTTGTTGTAAGCCACTGAAATTTGGGGGTTGTTTATTATTGCAATATAACCTAGGGAAAGCAGACAAATGCACATAGCAATGTGCGTTTCCTAGGATTAAGGGTAACCCTAAAATATTTAATTGAGAAGAATTGATGTTAAATGTAAAGCATTCTCTAAACTATCAACACTTATCATGTAGATAAGTTATGAGAAAAAGCAAGTGTAAGTAATTTTATTTTGAGAGTCTGTAGAACCTAACCAAGAACCAATGAATGTATCTATCTAACCCTGGACATCAAGGAGAGACTCATTTAAAATTTGAATGCATATGTTTGCTTGCCCGAAATGCATCTTAGATATTTGAAATATTCTTGGTTTTCAGGCTATTAAATGCATCAGTCATTGTAGCACTTTTTTGGTCCCTCAAATTATTCCGGCTTTACATTTAACACATTTATTCTCAATTAAATATGTCAGGATTACACTGGAAATAAAGTTAAAACTTTCCATTTTTTGCCACAGGAACCTAATCAGAATATTAAAATAAAAGGAAATTATAAACTACAAATGATTTTTTTTTAATTTCAGAATATTATGGGGTACAAAGGCTCTGGTTACATATATTGCCTTTGCACCACCCGAGTGTGCCCAACCCCCAGGCATCATGCACCATACCCATTATGTGTGAAATTACCCATCTCCTCCTCCTCCTCCCTCCTGCCCGACACACTATGAATGTTACTTCCATATCTGTACATAAGTGTTGATCAATTAGTACCAATTTAATGGTGACTACTTGTGGTGCTTGTTTTTTCATTCTTGAAATATTTCACTTTAAAGAATGGGCTCCAGCTCCATCCAGGATACTACAAGGGGTATTAGTTCATCATTTATTTTATGGCTGAATAATACTCCATGGTATACATATACCACATTTCATTAATACACTCATGTATTGATGGGCACTTGAATTCTTTCCACATCTTTGCAATTGTGAATTGTGCTGTTATGATCATCCAAGTGCAAATGTCTTCTTTATAGAATGTCTTTTTTCCTTTGGGTAAATATCCAGTAGTGGAATTGCTGGATCAAATGGTAGTTCTCCTTTGAATTCTTCGAGGTATCTCCATATTACTTTCCATAGAGGTTGTACTAGTTTGCAGTCCCACTAGCAATGGAAGAGTGTTATCATCTCTTTGCATCCACACCAACATTTATTGTTTGGGGACTTTTTGATAAAAGCCATTCTCACTGGAGATAAGTGATATCTCATTGTGGTTTTGATTTGCATTCCCCTGATGATTAGAGATGTTGAGCATTTTTTCAGATGCTTTTTAGCCATTAGTCTATCTTCTTTTGAAAATTTCTGTTCATGTCCTTTGCCCACTTTTTGATAGGGTTGTTTGATTTTTTTCTTGCTGATTTTCCTGAGTTTTATATAGAGTCTAGCTATCAGGCCTTTATAGGATATGTAGCATGCAAATGTTTTCTCCCATTCTGTAGGTTGTCTGTTTGCTCCTGTGATAGTTTCCTTGGCTGTGTAGAAGCTTTTTAATTTGATCAGGTCCCATTTATTTATTTTTGTTGTTGCTGTGATTGCCTTTGGGTCTTGTTCACAAATTCTTTCCCTAGATCAATGTCTATAAGAGTTTTCCAATATTTTCTTCTAGAATTCTTATAGTTTCATGCCTTAGGTTTAAGTCTGTTATCCACCATGCATTGATTTTTGTGAGAGGTGAAAGGTGCAGATCCTGTTTCCATCTTCTACATGTGGCTCTTCAGTTTTCCCAGCACCATTTATTGAATAAGGATTCTTTCCCCCAGTGTATGTTTTTGTCTGCTTTGTCAAAGATTAGATGGCCATATGAGGATGGTTTTATATCTGGGTTCTCAGTTCATTTCTATTGGTCTATGTCCCTGTTCTTATGCCAATACTATGCTGTTTTAGCTACTATAGCCTTGTAGGATAGCTTGAGGTCTGATAAATTGATGCCTCCCAATTTGTTCTTTTTGCTTAAGATTACTTTTGTTATATGTGGTCTTCTCTGGTTGCATATGAAGCATAGAATTATTTTTTCTAGATCTGTGAAAAATGATGTTGGTATTTTAACAGGTATTGTTTTGAATCTGTAGATCAATCAACATCTCTAATAATCAGGGAAATGCAAATCAAAACCACAAAGAGATATCACTTATCTCCAGTGATAATAGCCTTTACCAAAAAGTCCCAAAACAATAAATGTTGGTGTGGTTGCAGAGAGATAGGAACACTCATATAATCCTGATGGGACTGCAAACTAGTATAACCTCTGTGGAAAGCAATATGGAAATACCTCAAAGAGATACAAGTAGAAATACCATTTGATTCAGCAATGCCATTACTGGGCATCTACCCAATAGAACAAAAGACATTCTATAAAAGCGACATCTGCACTAGAGTGTTTATAGCAGCAAAATTCACAATTGCAAAAATATGGAAACAACCCAAGTGCCCATCAATACATGACTGGATTAATAAAATGCGGTGTATGTATATCATGGTGTTCTATTCAGCCACAAAAAACAATAGGGATATACCACCTCTTTTATTATCATGGATAGAGCTGGAACCCATTCTACTAAGTGAAGTATCCCAAGAATGGAAAAACAAGCACCACATGTACTCAACATCAAATTGGTTTTAACTGATCAACACTTAAGTGCACATATAGTAATAACATTCATCGGGTGTTGGGCAGATGGAAGGAGGATGAAGGAATAGGTATATACATACATAATGGGTGTGGTGTGCACTGTCTGGGGGATAGACACACTTGAAGTTCTGACTCAGTTGGGGCAAGTGCAATATACGTAACCTAAACATTTGTACCCCCATAATATGCTGAAATAAAAAAGAAAATAAATTAATTAAATAATAAAAAAAATGTAAAAGGTTTGGGTGATAGAAATAAGCTTTCCTTTCACCAACTTCCAAAGAATTTGATAGCCATATATTTGCCCTTTATGCTAGCTCTTTTACAAAAAAGAAACTGAAGCTCAGAAAATAAGTTCCACTTAAAGTAATAGCTAGATCACAAATATCTTGATACCTCATCTACCCTACTTAATTTTATCATGTTCTGCTTAAAAAGATACTCTTGGTTCTAACTGAATTACTTTCCAGGCTATTAACTTTTGGTTAATTAAAAATAAATTCTGACTACTATGTACAAAGCATGCTATTAGGTATTATAGATTGTTTGTTAAACAAAGAAGTTTAACAATGGTCCCTTCCTTGCAGGAGCTTGTCAGCAAGTTAAGGAAGCCACACCCGGCATGGCAAGTAAAGTAATAGTGGAAGTCAGTAATAGGTGAGCGCTGACTGGTATACAGACAACATGAGCCACAAGTGTTCAGAGGGTGGGAAACTCCTGAGTGATGGTATAGATATAATAAATTTCAAAGAAAAGGTAGCGTTGGCCCTAATTAGAAAATTTAAAAAACCCAATTTAAAAATAAAATGTGTAATAGATCTGAATAGATACTTTAGCAAAGATATACAGATGGAAAATAAGCAAAGAAAAATATACTTAATATCATTTGTCATTAGAGAAATGCAAATTGAAACAATGAGATACCAGTACACACAAATTAGATTGAGAAAATTCAAAACATTGACAATACCAAATGCTGGTGAAGATGTGGAGCAGCAGAACTCTCATTCATTGCTTGTTGGAATGCAAAGTGAAAGCCACTTGGGAAGTGAGTTTGTCAGTTTATTACAAAACTAGACATTCTTATCATACAGTCCAGCAATCAAACTTCTTGCTATACACCTAAAGGAGTTGAAAATTAATGTTCACACAAAACTTCACACATGAATGTTTACAGCAGCTTTATTTATAATTGCCAAAACTTGGAAATAAGCATTGTGCCCTTCAGTAGGTGAATGGATAAGCAAACTGTGGTGCAATGGCACATTATTCAATGCTAAAAAAATCAAGCCATGAAAAGACATGAAAAAAACTTAAACACATATTTCTAAGTGAAAGAAGCCAATTTGTAAAGGCTATATATTGTATAATTTCAACTATATGACATTGCAGAAAAGGCAAAACTATGGAAACTTTAAAAAGATCAGTGGTTTTAGGCCGGGCGCGGTGGCTCACGCCTGTAATCCTAGCACTCTGGGAGGCCGAGGCGGGTGGATAGCTCAAGGTCAGGAGTTCGAAACCAGCCTGACCAAGAGCGAGACCCCATCTCTAAAAAAAAAAAAAAGATCAGTGGTTTTTATGGGCTAGGGACAGGGAGGGAGGTACAAATAGGTAAAGCACAGGGGATTTTTAGGACAGTGAAACTATTCTATGTGACACAGGAATGATGGACATATGTCATGATACATTTGTCAAAACCCATGGAATGTACGACACAGACTGAACACTACTGTAAACTATAGATTTTAGTTATTATAATAACGCATCAATGTTGGTTCATCAATTGTAACAAATGTAGCACACTAATACATTATATAAATAAGAGGGGAGCTGTGTGGGGAGCGTGGGGGAGGGAGTTTGTGTAAACTCTGTATGTTCTGATCAATGTCTCTGTAAAGTCAAACTGCTCTAAAAATTTATTAATATCTTAAAAACCATAATATTTTTTTAATAAAAGGTGGTATTGGCCTAGTTGGGATTCACATAGGTCAAAGAGGCTAGGTAGGGACGTTCAGGCAATGGATGCAACAGAACACAAAAACCTAAAGGGAGGAGGCTACCTCTACAAAAGGCCAGGGAGGAATAAGCGCCACCAGATGATTTGGTCGGCTATTCCCTGTCCCTGTAACTCCAGTCTAAAGCTTCAAACTTGTGTCAAAAGAGCTGCATTTGCATTCTGGCTCTACCGCTTAAGGGTATGAGCGTCATAAAGTCCCTTAAGCTTTCTGAACTGCAAGGTGGGGAAAATAATGCACACAGGACTGCACAAAGGCTCAAACTGGATAATGCATGTGAAATTTGTGAATTCTGCAGTGTTATAGAAACATTAGTATTTATTGTCATAAAAGAGAAGCTTTCCCATTGCTATTGTTTTTGTGGTCATCCTCTCTTCTCTTGGCAACTGGCTGCCATGTGACAGAGCAAGTCAGTCTTGTTGAAGTGGAGTCACCTAAGTCTGTATCTGCTTTATCTATCTGTTTTACACTGAAATTTCTCCTAAACTGTCTTTACTGCTAATTTGTATAGTTGGCCAGTCTCCTGCTGGCACACAAAGTTTGTGATGGTATCAGGCATTCCAAGAGCAATTTCAGTAGTATTAAGAGCTGGAAATCTGGGATGGCTGTGAGCATTTTCTAGAGATCAGGTCTGGGATGGCAGTCCTGGAACTTCATGATTTTCTTCTGTCTACCTTCCAGTTCCTTCTCCACTGTATTGCTCCCTAGCCCAATTTCCTCTCCAGTTGTGATTTTGTGATTTCTTCTGCTCAAAATCTCTCTATTAAAGAGAGAGTCAAGCTAAGAGGCATCTACAGAAGCTCTGGGGACAGTGTCTTCTAGGTGATCCGCTCTTATGATTGAGGAGCTCCATCAGGGAAAAGAGTTCAAAGTAACCCACACGTTATCTCAACAAATGTAGCCTGCTCTTTATGTAAAAGATTGGACAATGTTTAACCATTCCAAAGGGAGAAATAAAGTTTTAGATCTCCTCTTTGTAGATTATCTCACTTAATCTTCATAAACCTTTGGTGAAGTGTGCTTTATTACCAACCAAATTTTGTAGATAACGAAACAAGTTATGTGATTTCCAGCAACTTGCCTTAAGTTCAGATTTATTCTTTTAAGAGGCAAAACCCTATTCTACTTCTGCTGACTCTAAGCCCAGTATCCTTTATGCTATAGTCTTTCTCTGCCAATTCCCTCCCATATGACAAACATTGTGATGTTTTGGTTGTGGCATTCGCTTAAGAATGAAAAACCCAGGAATTGAACAGGATGTGTTTGTACCATTGAATCAGAAGTCCTTGGGTGTCTTCATTCAACATACTACAAACACTTTATGAGGTGAGATCTAGTGTGTACCGAATTTGTGGTAGGCACTGTCATTTTAATGGCAAATAAAACATGCTTCTTGCTATCAAGAGATTTTCAATCTCATGGAGAAACAACCATGTCTCTTGTAAGGTCCCTAAAGAGTACATCTTTTATGATTGACATACTCAAAGACTACAGTGGGCAAGAACAAACTAGAGATGGATAGAAATAATTACCTGTAGGAGGCAGGGGGAAGGGAGATACAGAAACAGGATGGACAGAACAGCTGTCTGAGTGTAGTTTATGTGGTTTTGACTAACCACGTAAGTGTTTTATATGTTATAGAGTTGAATTAAGGAAAAAGACTCCAGTGAGGGAACATAGAAGTGAGATACTTGTTTCTTCTAGGTGGTGAGAAAAGATCATAAAAGGCTTCATAGAGGAAGTAAAATTTGAAGTAAGTGCTTTTGTTTTGTATCATTTTTTATTTGTGGGTGTTTTAGCTTAGTCTAAAAAGGTGAATGGGTAACTAAATGCTTAAACTATTATTGTCATTAATTTTTTTCCCCAATCACAGATAGTAAAACTGTCTGTACAACCCATCCAAGTGGGGGACTGCATGAGAATGAGTAGATATGGGGGGATGGTGAGAGCCAGGTGCTTAGGTGGTGACTCATAGTGTGACCACTGGCAAAACATTTTACCTCTCTGAGCACCATTTATAAGTCAAGGAAGAATTCTGGGGGGGGGGGACTTCAAAAAACCGATTTCCATACTAGGATTCTACATATAATTGCCAATAGCCTATTGCCTATACCATGGCTATATTTTCTTGCGCTATCATTTCAAAGAGTTACTCTTACTTAAGTCAACAAATGGTTATTCTTCACAACTAGGATGTAAACCTAGATTCTGAAATTTATTAATTGTTCTTCACTGTTGTCATTTAACCATAAACTAGTCACAACCTAAGTATTGTAACCCCTGGCCTTTCTTTCGCCTGGGAAGGGAAGAGAATTGTTCAGAAGGATAACCTTCCCACTTGGGTCAATAAGCGCTGCAACTGGTTCTAAGGAGGGTGTCTTATTGCTGTCAAATTGACCGGGGTTGTCACACATGAAACCTGCTGTCACTGCATCTTGCTCAGAACCAGCCCCTTAGCTTGCTGAGTCAAGCTGTGCTGACTCCTGGTGATAGAATTTTAATGTGAGGAATGACAGAGGCCTTGGAGTTAATGTGTACATGGAGGTGACAGTTTTGAATGTCAGCCAAAGCACAAAGGCCTGTCTGAAATTAATTTTGGGGGGTGGCAGAAAGTCATGGGAAGATGGAGAGAAATAGTATGATGAAGAATTGAGATAAAGTTGAGTCAAATCTACCACCATCTGCTACAAATGAAAGCATCATTCTGTATACAGACACAAAATATCTGAGTCTGGGAGGTAAAAAAAAAAAAAAAGAGTATTGGCCTCATCAGATAATTCTGTGTCTTTAATTTTTAATCAACCTAGTGTGCAACTTGCCACTTTTAGATCTCTATGACCTAATTTCCCTTTGTTAAAAATGGAGTTGCAAAAAGTAGAACTGGATCTTCTGATGATATGATTTACAGCATAATTATTTAAGGAGGAAATTTTCTGATAATAAAATGAACTTAACTGTATTTTATGTACCTTAATTTTTCCTTTACATTGTCACTTATTACACATTCCTTAATATTAAATGTTCCTTAATACGTTCCCCATTATTTAGAGGACAACATTCAAATGTTTCCTCTGTCTGTGGTAAGCAGAATAATTCCCAACGATGTCCACATCCTGATCCCTAGAACCCGTGAGGGTGTTGTATTGCATGGCAAGAGGAGATTAAGGCAGAAGACGGAATTAAAATGATTAATCAGCTGACTTTAAAATTGGAAGATTATTCTAGATTATCTGAGTGGACCCAGTGTAACCACAGGGGTCCTAAAAGTGAAAGAGAATGGTGGAAGAAAAGGCAATCAGAGTTATGTGATGTGAGAAAAACCCTACTGGCCATTGCTGTCATTGAAGATGGAAGAGGGCCACAAGCCGAGAGGCGTGGGCAGTCTTTAGAAGCTGGAAGGGCAAGGAAACAGATCTCCTTAAAAGCTTCCCAAAGGAACAGATCCTTGCTAGTACCTTTATTTTAGCCTGCCCACATCAGACTTGTGATCTACAGAATAATAATATAATAGACCTGTGTTGATTTAGGCTATTACATTTGTGGTCATTTGTTACAGCAGCAACAGGAAACTAATACACTGGCCTTTCAAGTTTTTCACAGAGTGAATTTGTTTTTGCCCTAAATTTCTCTAGATGAACTCTGCTCTGAGTTCTGAACGCTGACTTTTAAACACGCATTATACACTAGAAACCTTCTTGTTCCATTTCCTGTGTCTGGAGTTAAACACATTCTCCTCTAGGGCTGAAGAGGACTTGGCTGACCCCGCCATGGGGCTGGCTAGTGCGGGAGAGAGGCATGGGTCTGGGGGGCTAGTTATTGTGAAGTTTACTGCTTAATGTGTGTTGAGGGGAACATCTGAGTCCATGTCCTTGAAAAAGTGCAGAAGCCAAAGAGGAAAAACCAATGGCAAAGGCCAAATCCCAAGACCAGTCATAGAATCATAAACATGGAATAAAACCAAGCTTTGAGACCAGATGGCAATGGAAAAAAGCAGGGGATTAATGAGATGTCTTCTGGGAAATTAGTGTCAACAGCTCTTGAGGGGCCTGTGACTCACTTTTGTGGTGAGTCAGTGTGAGGGGTCACTTTGTGTTGGCCTAAAGGTGATGTTTATGTGAAGCTAAGAGTGTCTTATCTCCAGCTACTCCAATTCTGTCCATAATTCAAGTTAGCTCCTCCGCAAGGCTTTTCCTGAATATTCCAGCCCAATTATCTTCTCTTCCTTTGAAGTCTTAGAATTTATCTTTCATTTGGTAGTTGCAATCTACTACCTCATATTTTTAGTTAAACAAATGTATTATATGTACAATTGTAAAAATTTACATAATAAATTATAAAGCAGATATTTCAAACCATGTAGGACCTTACCACACAAAGATAATCACTGTTACATTTTGTAATTTATCTTTCTAGACTGATATTCCTTGTTTCCCTAAATATTTTTTGTATACACACATATGTGTACACATAAATGTATTTCATTTATATTTTTAAAAATGAAATATGTTAAAGGAAATTACATATAATGCAAATTATTTATATCAAGTTTATTGCAAATTAACATGAGCATAAATTGATACTCATAATACCTATAGTATTATTCTGACATTTAAACTTTTCACCTATACATATCTTTTCAACACAGTCAAGTTGTAAGTATCCCAAGGTAAAGAAGCAAAATTTTATATATTTTTGTTTCTGTCTCCACTGATGCTTAGCATAGAACATTTAAAAGCTAAATAAATATAGAGTGATTAAAAAGTTGTGATCAGGAAACCCTGGAAACACTTCCTACCTACAGATGGATAGTATTTGTTATTGATATGCTTTCAAATTTTACCAAGTAATTCCAGTAATTAGATCTGTAAAGAGAATTTTTAAAAAGTTGCACCACACTACTATTTCACAGTGGTCAGGTTTTTATAAGTCCAGAGATTTGTCATTTAGCATCAGAATTACTTGTTAAAATGGGAAAGGAGATAAACAGAGATAGGGTACTTGTTAACTCATTAATATTCCCTCTAATGAAAAATGTTGCAGGAAAGAAATAGCCGCAGTAATACGTGTAATCAATCTAGCTGGGGAAAAGTGATGCAATTTATTATCTTTACAGAGTTGCTCTGTTCGCTAGTCAGTTAGTTGGCATATTTATCAAATGCCCAGTTGGTGCATAATAGTATACTGTTTCTTTGGGCTGCATGTTACTTGATCTTCATTCATTCATTCACTCACTCATTCACTATTCATTCTATAACCCACATTGTTGTCGTGCCTATTATATGCATGTCACTGTTATGGGTCTTGAAATAATAAAGCTAAATAAGAAAGTTTTATTCTCAAGAAAGAGTCAGTGAAAGTGAAAGTCACAAAAACAGACAATTAAAAAATGAAAGAACTTGGAAATGAATTTTGATGAAATATACACAAGCAATAGGGTTGATCCCTACCCTCAAAGAGTTTCAAGTTGAATAAAAGAGAATTACAAAATAAAAATATAGTCTTTCCTTCTGACTGCAATGCTGTGTTCAGCAATGACTGATTTTGGAAGAAACAGAATTCCTAAAGCAGGTTCAGTCCTTAGCAAGGCTAAAAAGGAAGGTGCCAGACTTAGTCTGTGATTCAGGAGAACTGTGAGCCGGCAGCAAGATAGTTGCTTGCAGGAAAGGCAATGTGCTAGTTTTTTAGGGCTCCCATGACTAAGTACCATAGACTGGATGGCTTAAATAGCAGAAACTTATTTTGTCACAGTTCTGGAGACTAGAAGTCTGAGATCAAGGTGTCAGCAGGGTTAGTTTCTTCTGAGGCCTTTGTCCTTGGATTATTGATGGACATCTTCCTGCATCATCAGGTAGTCTTCCCTCGATGTGTTTCTATGTCCTAATTTCTTCTGCTTATAAGGATATCAGTTATATTGAATCAGGGTCTACCCATATGACCTCATCCTCACTTAATTACCTCTTTAAGAATCCTATCTTTGAATGCAGTCACATTATGAGGTACTGAATTTTTGGAGGGACACAATTCAGCCGGAAACAGGCACCATGAGTGGGTCTAACACAGTCAGAAATTTTAAGTCCTAGAATGAAGGCAAATAGCATCCAGGTAGGGTAACTAGCCAGGTGCTGATATAAAAGCCTAGTTGAAGTGTGGCTTGGTGAAGATGCATTTCACTTTAAATTTTGCTTGCATGCTGCTAGATAGGTGTTTATTAGTACAATGGAGTGTATGGTTGATTTCATCCTTTAAAATTGTTGTAAACATTCCTTGATGCCTCTTCCACTGAAGACAACCATGCGTTTTAGGAATTTAGGAACTTGAGAAGAGGGCAGGAGAGGACCCCTTAACCAAGTTCCTGTTATTGGAATGTGGTCAATTATTTACTCTGTTTCATATTCTAAGGAGCTATTCCCTCTAAAATTTTATGATAGTTCAATATTAGGACCGTAAAGCATAGAACTGAGGGAATTGTTACATAAGATAGGATACTTTAACTGAAGTCATAGCAAACCAAACTACAAATGCATTGAACTAGTGTTTTCAGACTTCTCTGATGTTGACTCACTTCTTAAAAATAACAGCTTTCCAGCATATTCCCTTGAATATTCTGATTTGGGGGCTGGGGTGGGACCTTGGAAATTTGTACTTTTTAACATTGCACCGTAAGTGTTTCTTATATTTATATAAGTGTGGCAAACAAACAGAATCAACAATATCAGTTTGGGTCCAAGCCTTTTTTGTCTGTTCTGCCGTCGTTAGTGCATCTACCATCAATGTATCCATGACACTCATAGCCACAAAAAGGTCCTGCAGTCTCACATTAGCAGCAGAAGAGAAACTGTCTCTTCTGTATGCCACTGAAAGAAAGAAGGAAAGGGGGAAAGAGAAAGAGAGAGGGTGGGAGGGAGAAAAGAATATGATTAAGAGCATAATTATTTATGAAAGGAAAGAAGGAAGGAAGAACAAGGAAGAAAGCATCCTAATTTAGCAGTTATTCAGCCAATCTCTCCTGTTGTCCCACTGCAGAATTGCAGCTCATATCTACCTTTAAACCATGGGGGATAGAATTACCCTGTGTGGCCTAGACTATTCAGGATTTACCATAGAGCTGGTGACAGTTCAACGTTTTTCTCAACATGTATCATCACAGAGGCGGATGGACATACAACTAATAAGAAAGAATGATAGGGGATTTAGTGGGCAAACAATGGTGTCTTCTACAAGTATATGCAATTAATACAATAATTTTACCAGTCAAGGCAAAATTAGAATTAGGTAACTAAAATTGATAGAAAATAGCTAATATTTATTGAGTGTTTATTATGTCAAAGACAGTGTGTTCTAATGACTTTATGTGGATTAAGATATTTAAGCCTTACAATATACCATGATACAAGAGATGCTATATTAGTCCCACTTTACAGATGAATAAACTGAGTGATATTAATTAGCTTATCTAAGATCATATGGCTATGAAGTGACTGATTTAGGATTTGAGCCCTAGCATTCTGGGCTCCAAAACTACCCTTTAAATTATATTCTATTCCACATAAACATATAGCAAAGCTGTACCTCATAAATAGAAATAGTGCTGTGTGAAAATTAGTGGAATTGGCCTGGTGCCTGGTTGTATTGTTAAATCTGTCCCCTACACAAGTACAAATTAAGCACCTTCTATTTCCAAAAGACTATACCAGAAGCTAGAGAATTTTAAGAATGAGTAAGTGATACAAGTCTCCTGAAAAAGTTTAAAATCTGTTGGAGAAATAGGCACATAATCAATTAATTGTAACATAAAATAAGGTAGAATGTAGCAAGTATTAAACAAAATGGAAGGAATGTGTTGTTGGATTGAAGATAAAAGAGCAGTTAATTCCTACTGGATGGCTCAAAGACTTACCTAATGAAGAAAGATTTCAGTAGGTGTGTATGTTGGGGGAGGAGGGAACATTCCAGGCTGAGAAAAGGTGGGGAATCACAGAATTGAGTGCATGTTATGTTGTGTTCTTTGACTAAACTGGTGTGGCTAGGATGTAGGGAACTTAGAGGTACACTGGAAAGTGAGACTATGAAGATACCAAAATTTAAAGGAGATACCATGTCATATGTGAAATTTACCTCTATATGGAGAGAACCACAATTATTAGTGGTGTTATCAGTACGATGGGTGATTTATTTTGACTCCCAATTCTCATCTTTTGATAATACACAAGAAAGGCTGTTCTCTTCCTTCTACTACTTAAATAATTCATCTCCCACTTTGAGGACCCATTTAAATCTTTTTCTTAAACAGTTGGCCTTTATCAAAATATGTCTTCCAGTCATTATACTATTACTATTTTCAACTAGATTAGAATTTCATAGAAGACAGGAATTATATTTTAAAATATTTTTGGAATCATCTTCAATGCCCAACCTGGTTTTGTTTATACATATTGTATTGAATCGATATATATGAAATAATGACCCGCAGTAGAGCAATTTCTATAGAAGTTCCAAGACCTTTAGGTATCACTTTTACAGGTTGTTTGGGAGCGTCTCTTAGCTATTACTGGGAGAGCTGCCTGTCGGGGAGTCTCTCTTCATATGAAATGACTTATCTGCCACTTTTTCCATTTCCCTCTAAATTTAGGCACCTAAGAGATCTAGAAAGACTTCCTATCCTCTCGCTGACAATCTAGGGCATCTGTCAGTGCTTCAGACATATTCTTCCCAACTCTCTCAAGGGTTTATTTGATCTGCTACCATTCTGACATCTGTTGCCCTAATGACCTTTCTTTGGGGAATCCCTTCCATGGGCAAACCTGGCTGTGCGTTTCTCCCCAGGAACAGTGGCTTCTTTGCACCAGTGGGTCCCTGGTGACTGTTATGCCAGGCGGGTCCAGCTCCCCAATCAAGACGTATGTGTTTGGCTGGTGTTTTCTCAACAGCCCTGTGTTTAAATGAATGAGAAAGCATTTCTCTCAGATACTTGATACCATTACTCCTTATCCCACAAATTTGACTTGTCAATTATTTCCAGAAAAAAAAAAAATCCCTGAGATCGCCGTTGCGGACCCCACTGATCATGGGGAAAAAAAGATATTCCAGGACCTAGGGGCTCCTCACTGGGTTCTCCTTGTCTGTCAGGCCTTACCCAACAGGGTCTTCATAGACATTCAAGAAGTAAATCACATCGCAAAGCTACTGACAACCCAATAGAATTTTTCTACATTTATAGTAAACATTCTTGCTCATTTATTTCATACCTGGAAATTTATTTCACATTAGCTCCATACTATACGCTTCATTTGGGATTATTAGGATAAAATCTTCAAACTCTAATACTAGAAATATCTCATAAATAGAAATTCACAGAGGGCTTCTTATTTTCTTATATGTTTCATGGACTATTTTTCTGCTGTTTACTATTATATTCTCAATATCTAACAGTGCTTGGAAATAGGTAGGTCAGTAATACAACAATCTAGAATTTTAAATCTATTTCCTCCCACTCCTGATTCTATGATAGTCATTACTAATCCACTATAGCAGTCTGTAGAGTTTGTTCTAGCCTCTCAACATTGCCCAGGAAGCTTCTGCAAGTGGACTGGAGTTGGCAGGCAACATGAAACCTATTTACCATTCTCATAGTTAGCACTCAATAGAATATTTTCTTGATGATTGGAAGAAAATTCTTCCCTATGCACGACCCCTTCAGCATCATCTTTGACAAATCACCATTTTGCCTCTATTTCAACACTTCCACATGATGAAGAACATGTTATTTCATAAGACGGGCTCTCCCGCTATGACATACATTAAACAGAAAGTTCTTTATATTTAGCAAAATATTACCTTTGCTAATTTATTAATCTGTTTTTACATATACTGAGAACAATTTTGTTGCAATTAGTTAATGCTTCCATACAGATTGGTCCCTATTCAGATACCATCCTATAAGGGGCAATCTTATCTGGTTTTCTTGATTAGTCCTTCAATAGCACTCGTGATCCGCTCCAAACAACCTGGATTTCTTTCCTTAACAATGTCTAAATTAAAACGTTTTAATGGCAACTGCTAACACATACACTCTCTCACACATGTATGTGTGAATATGTATGTGTGCTATATAAAATGAAAACATTATGAAATAAAATACATAGCTATTCAAAAATAAGATACAGATACAAATGTCATGAAGCTCTAGTGTTAACTATCCAAGATCTTCACACTATATTTTGGTCAAGTATTCAGCCAAGGGTGTCTTGGTGTCATGTCTTTGCATAGATTCTAATCTTGATTTTCTTCTTCTGTCACTTCAGTTGTTAGTGTCACCTAGTTGTCAATTTTAGACAAACCATTTCCCATTTCTGAGATGCTAAGTAGGATAAATATTCAATCTCTGCAATTGCTCCAAGTTCTGTCCTGATAGACCATGTGCCCTGACTACATGGAATTCAACAATAGCATTTCCATGGGTAATGTATTCTCTGTCTCTGTTTGGCATTGCTGTTGTGCAGCTCTGCACAACTCTCTTTAGGATGTGAAAATGCTGTTATAAAAGAGGGGTTTTGTAGAAGTTCCCATCTTCATGTGGAGAAAAGAAACTCTTCTGTGATACAAACAGCCTGGAAGACTCACCCATTAATCAAAAGGGCTTTCCTCTTTGTTTTCTTTCTCTCAGTAAAAATGATCCTACTGAAACTAACTGCCTATGTTTGAGACTAAGGGGAGTGAGCAGGCTGGGGCTTTAATTTTCAAAACTGTTTCATGCTTATGTGAGAGAGTTATATGTTCTTCCTGTAATCAATGGGCTCTCACTGAGGTTGTCCCCCCGCACCTATGAGATGTAGCTGATGAAGAAGGGCAGGAGTTTTTCCTGTTCGTAGTTAAGAGGAGGAACAGAATCTTAAAATAATTTAGTCTCTGCTCAGTACTTGGTGAAAGACAGAGCCTAGGAACCCCAGCTTTCTGTTTCATAGTCTATTGGTTTATCTCTATTGTTAATTATTTTAATGCATAATTAGGTAAAACTCATTTCCACCTTGATCTGTAAACACACCAGCTCCAGAGAATGGAAGCAGGAGCTCCAGTGAGCCAGCCCTCATTCCTGAGCCCTTTCAGATGGTGGAAAATGTAACATAAGACACTTAATGAGTGATTATAGCATGTCATGGGTACATTAAGTGCTTTACAAGCCAGTGATATTATTTTACACACAAGGAAATTAAGGTAAAATAAGGCAACTGTGGCTGAAAGTCAGTATTTGAACTCAGAACTTTTGAATCTAGAGCATACTTACATAGCTATAACAACAAACTGCCTCCTAATACAGAGTTTGCTTCCAACTCACAGATAAGACAGTGCTGCTTCTTTATAAAAACCAAGAAGAATTCATTTATATACCTTTCTGATGTTTAAAGCCAAGATAAAAAAAAAGCCTCAATCCTATTTTTTTTATAGTGAAGAGGAGTCTAGAAGGCAGGTGAGGATGGAGGCAGGGAAGAAGGCACAAGAATGTATGTACTCACACATTTGACAGAACTATTTCAATTGTACACTTCCCTACTGACTTCAATTATCATTCTCTGTCTCTCACTGGATCAGGAAGATAAGGAATTATTACTCATAGAATGTTATTTCTTCATGTTTTCTCTCTCAAAGGCATGCATTTTGGAAATAAGATCTTACTCCTCCAGGGAAGTCAGAATCTCAGTTGTTTTGCAACAAAACAAAGTGATGTCTGCATTAATGAGCAGTCTGTCTTCTAAATAGCTCAGAGAACTTTCCTTGAGTGAACTTTTTTCCTCTCAACACCCTGGTGAGATGACAGGTGGCAAATACTATTAATCCCATTTTGCAGATGAAGAAATACTGCTAATCCTCTATTTCTATTTGAAGAACATGACGTGCCCTGGAGTATGTGTCAGTTTATACATCTGTCTGGTTCTACCAAACATCTGAGAAATATTATCTATGAGTTGAGTTCCTTTTTTCCTTCAGTTTTTAATTTGTCATTTACATCTTTGAAATTCTGACGATTGCTAAATTTAGAAGCTAAATGTCATGGTGTAAAAAGAAATAACTATTTTGAAATTAGGGCATCTTCTCATTGTCTGAAATACTTAGCAATAAAAGGTGTGAACTCATATTAGGAGAATGAATCTGAAGGGCAATTAGAATATTTCCTTTAACTAACAGTGAGGGGATTCATGAAGACTCTGGCTAATGCTGGAACACTGAGAGCTCAGAAGTAGTAACATGTACTCTTTATTAAAAGGGAGTTAATACCTCATGCCTCTATCCGTGTGTCAGAAATGAGCAACAGCGACTCAATTTGGGTCTAGACAGCACAGGTCAATCAGAATACCAATGAAATGTAGTCATGCTCAAGTTCTCAGAAACCATTTGAAGCGTTCTAGAATCAGAATCAGAAATTTGGCATTTGGCATAGCTTATACATGACAGCAACAACTATTGAAGGAATAACTACTGTATTTGACATTGTGTTGGTATCATGCATTATCTTATTACAGGAGGACAATGGAAAGAGCTGCAGCTGATACTATGATCTTGACAAGGTCCACCATAGTCTTTTAAGCACTGTGTTGCAGCCCATTACCACTCAGCTATGGTGGAACAGCATGGGCAGAGGAAGCAGCAATGAAATAGACTTGGATATCTTCACTTAGTGTCAAGGGTGGATTGTAATGCGCTGGAAATGTTCTCAGAAAACTCATTTCAATTAACTTTATTTTAAAAACTAAATAGATACATGGAGAATAATGTAGATGTACTTTGACTTCAAAACAATATGGAAACACTGTGTTGGATTATAGGCGAATCATTAGAATGAAATCTATCATTTTTTCAATTGGATTATGTCTGTCATCTTCTCACCCATCTCCCAAGCTATACTATTTTCTCCATTGAATCTGTTCTCATCTGCTGCAAATATGACATTTCTAAAATAAGAATTGTGTTATTTTCTCCTGGCTTTAAATATTGTCTTTATAAAATAAGGATCTAATGTCACTCCACTACCTACAGGATAAAATGCCAACTTTTTTCTTAGTGTTTAAGAAAGCCTTCCGCAGTTGTTCACAACTGGCCCCAACACTGTTTGTAAACCTTTCCTTAACATCAGCCTTATACAACATATGATTCAGCCAAATTCAGCCAAACTAGCATATATTTGGAACTTTCACATCTTTTTCCCTTTATGCCTATTCATCCTCTCTCTCTTTCCTTTTCTCCCTCTTTTAAAAAATAGCCTTATTCCCAGCACCATTTATTGAAGAGAGATTCTCTTCCCCATTGTATATTTTTG
>VBSM01000662.1:1928106-1938466 GCA_008086735.1 Cheirogaleus medius
TCCCAGAGTGCTAGGATTACAGGCGTGAGCCACCGCGCCCGGCCTAGAATTTTCCATTTCTACTAAAAATTCTCCTGAGATTTTGAATGAGATAGCATTAGATCTATAAATCAATTATGGAAGACTTGATATCTTAATAATATTGGCTCTTTCAATCCACAGACAGAATATATTTGTTATTATTTATTTATATTTTTCTTTATTTTATCACTGTTTTCTAGTTTTCAACATACTTATATTGCGCATATTTTGATAGATTTATACTTAGTATTTCATGTTGTTGCTGTGGTTACAATTTAATTGTTTTTTAGATTTTTGATTTCCAATTGTACATTGCTAGCATATAGAAATTGAATTTTTGTTTATAAAGTTTGCATCCTGTGATGATGCTAAACTCACTTATTGTTTCTAGGAGGGTTTTGTTTGTTTGTTTGTTTGTTTAGATAAACCTGCCTCTGCGTATAGCTACAGTTTTATTTTCTTTCCAAACTGTTTCCTTTTTATTTATTTTTATCTTTAAGCACTGGCGTGGATCTATGTACAGTGTTGAAGAGTAGTACTGAAATAGAGACCCTTGAATTGTTCCTGATCTTAGAAGGGAAGTATTTTAGTCTTTTATCATTAAGTATGATGTTAGATGTGTCTTTGTCTGGTTTGGTAACAAAGTAACATTTGCCTAATAAGATGACCTGGGACATATTTCCTCTAATGCTTGACATTATTACTTAAATTTTTGGTAGAATTAGCCAGTGAAGTCATCCAGACCTGGGAGTTTTCATACAAAATATATTAATATTAATTCAATTTATTTAATAGATATAGAATTATTCAGATTATCTATTTCCTCTTAATTGAGTTTTGGTATATTGTGTCTTTGAAGGAATTGATCCATTTGATCAAAGTTGTTAAATTTATGAACACAAAGTAACCATATTTTTTTTTCATTTCTCATTTACATCTGTGAAGTCAATATTGGTATACTCTTTTCTGTCCTGACAATTATAATTTGTGTCTTATGTCTTTTTTTCATAGTTAGTCTGGCTAACAGCTTATGAATTTTACTCACCATTTTAAGAAACCAGTTTTTGGTTTCATGAATATTTCTCTGTTGTGTTTCTCTTTTCTATTTCATATTTTTCTGATTTTATCTCTGTTATAGCCTTCCTTCTATTGTGGGCTTGATTTTCTTTTCTTTTCCTTAGTTCTTAAACTGAAAACTTAGATCATGTAAATATTTAATGCTATGAATCTCCTTTTAAGTCTGCTTTAGTTGCATTCCACATTTTGATTTGTTTTCTTTTTTTTTTCCACACAATTCAAAATATTTCTAATTTGTCTTTAAATTCCTCTTTGACCCATAAAAAAGTCTGAACTTCTCTTCATTTTTGGACGTTATTGCAACTGTATATAAAATTCTTAGTTAACAGGGTTTTTTTTTTAATTTCAGTACTTTATCAATGCCATTACATTGTTTTCTAGATTACATAGTTTCGGATTAAATTTTTCCTGTATTTTTTTCTTTTTTCTTCCATATTAATCTATTTTATTTTGGGTGAATGGAGAGATGTCTAGCTACCTTCAAAGTTTTCTTTCTTTTTTTTTTTTTAGCATTTTGAATATAATATTTTTACAAGTGGATGTGTTGATGTGCACATGCTTATCTTGCTTGGTATTCTCTGAGGTTTTTGGATCTGTGTTTAAATATCTTTCATTAATTTTAGAAAATTATTGACCTTTATCATTTCAAATATTTCTTTTGCCTCATCTTTCTTCCAGGATTCATACTGGACATATTTGATATTATCTCATAGATCTTGGATGCTCTATTATTTTTTCATCTCCTTTTTCAACTTTGTATTTTAGCATTTTATCTATTGAAGTAATATGTGCATGATTTCATCTTTATATTTTACTTATTGAAATTCAAAATAATTTATGACCCTGTTAAAGCCATTTTTTGTCTAAAGAATTCTATCTTTTTTTATTTGTTGCATTGATATTTGATTTTTTTTCTCATAGTATTCATTCTTTTCTGGAACTCCCCATCTATTTATGTGTGCTGTCCAACTTTTCACAATAGTCTTCAATACACTAATCATAGTTATTTTAAATTCCCTGTCTCATAGTTCTGATATCTTGGTTATATCTGCATATTGTTTTGTTGATTGCTTTGCCTCTTAATATGTTGTTTTTCTTACTCATCTTGATTATTTTTCTTGCTCATACTTTTTGGTTGAAAGCTGAGCATCTTGTGTAGGTTGGTAGAGAGACTGATTTAAATAGCATTTACTTCTGTAAGTAAGCACACATCCTTTGCTAGACATTAGTGTGAAGGATTGAGTCAGTCTAGTCATGAGTTGGCCTGCATTGAGTTTTTTTGTTGATATGGTTACTTGAGAGTACCAACAGCTTCAAATTCCTCTAGCTTAGCTTGTGCTCAGTGAGCACCTGGGTAGGAATCTTCTCCTGCAGCAGGTGCTGTGTAGCATCTCTCAGGACTGCATCATAGGAAGATTTTCTTAGAACCTTTCCTGGTCCCAATCTTTCTTGTGAGCAGTGAGGTCCATGGAGATGTGCATGCAAACAGCTCTTGTGCTTTGGCAACCATTTTTTTACTTTTACTCCAGCCCACACTTGAGTGTTAGCAATGGTTACAAAAATTAAGCTGAATTCTTCCTACCAGCTTACGTTGCACCTAAGGTGTTTTTGCTTGTGCTCTGCTCTTGGGAAGCATGTGCTTGGATCCTGTCTTTTCTTGGAGGCACCTGTCTTTGTTTATATGTCAAGCAAGTTGACTGTTCTGTGAACTCAGCTCTCTGATGGGTTCAAAAAAAGTTATGATTTTGTAGATTATCTGCTTTTTCTTGCTGTTTAGGATGAGAACAATATTCATGACATTTTTATATATTCCAAGTGGAAGCTGGAAGTTCCTCATGTAATTTTATTTCAAGTCTGGAATAAATAATTGAGAATCAGTAGGTGTCGGGTAGCTTTAAGTAATAATGAGTAGAGATGAGAGGCTCACAGATTAAGGAAAATTAGGGAACCCTGGGCATTTTGTTCTTGTATATATTAATATAATTTTATAAGTTATACTAATAGAAATATATAGCTATTTATAGTGCTCTCTGACCCTTAATCTTCATAATAATGTAGTGAAACAAATGCAATGCTCAATTTACAGATGTGAGGGTTTAGATTCCACTCAAATGACTTTTCAGAGATTAATTATAAAATAAGTAAGAGACCTAGTTCGGTGCCTGGCACATAATAGTTGTTGAATAATAAATGGCAGAAGAGACGGGTGAATGGCAAAGATAAAATGACAATTCACATTTTTTGTCTCACTAATCTGAAGAGCAATTTTTTATTTATAAATTTAACACATCTGGAGTATTTATAATTGGAAATCAGTACTATATGATTGGTAGTTGCTGTGAAGTATCTTTGCAATTTTGGTAAAAAAAGTGCTATTTACATTAAAAGGTATTTTTATGTATATAATTCTTTTTAGTTAGATTTTCCTTTACTTTTTCTTTCAACTGGGACTCAATTTGCCACATTTTTCAGTGGTGGTATATGTAACTCTATTACTGATCTCATTAAACTTTAATATTAATAATAATAATTAATAGAAATAAATTGTATTCATATTAATTAATGTAAATATAAAATTAATATTATTAATAATAAGAAATATCTGCTTACATGGCTGTTTCCCTAAGCGACATGCTATCTAAGAAGAAAATTCATATTCCATTTATCTTTGTAGCACCAGCTTCTACACTGCACTTGAACACAAAGTAAACATTTGATAAGTGTAGTTGAAATACGCTGCAATCCATATGTATTAAATACTCTGTAAAGATAATAAATGAAAGTGTTTTCTCTATGAGTGGGATCTAAAGCCTGTCCAGAGGGATCTTCCTTGCTAGGCTTCACAGTGAAGGGGCACGCAGACAGTAGCTTTGAGGTGGAGGTAAACAGGTGGGCCAGAAGTGGTACCAAGGAGCAGAATCTTGGGAGCAATGTTGGCTCCCCATAATCTTTCCCTGCCCCACTCCATTTTTTAAAACATAACATAGTGATGTTTTCTCGGTCTTATATAGCATGCTATAAAAATGTTCTTTAACACTTCCAACTCATCAAGTCCTTCTCTCCTCTACTTTCTACTTTTAAGTCTCTCATATATAAAAATTCTAAAACCAGTACTTACTGGAACAGCAAAAAAATTCCTCCAGTGAGTAAAGTAGTCCAATGCATATTAGGTTATGTAGGGCCACTGGGAGAAATAATATGCCTTATTCATCATTCTTTTGTTTTGTGTTTTATAGGGGTGAGTTAAGTGTCCTTAGATGGGGCATGGGGTTAGTTCTTCCCCATCTAAGATTCTTCACTTGACCTCTAACATCTGACATTAGAACTTGACCTTTTCCAATTTAGTTAATAATTGAAGCATGCTTTCTCATTTTCTTTAAATTGACACCAGAATTCTGGATCTCACCCGTGTTTCTACCTCATCATGATTTAGGCATTTTTAGTTATTGAACAATTGGCCTGGAAATTCCATTTGTATGTGTTTGAATTCACCAGTGACATTTCTACAACAATCTGTATGTTCAGTTGGCAGGTGAGGAAGAATCAGATTACTGGAGCAGTTGATTAAGTCAAATCTCAACTACATCTCTTAACAAACACAGTATGCAGAGGCTCCTAGGGAATTCATAAAGTGCTTAGCTAGCAACTTGAAACACTGTCTGAGGAAGCCTTCTGTACATAGGCTACTAGCTTGGACACTGGGGAGTTGTAGAGATCTTGGAAGTAATACTTAAACCTCTCTTCCTAAAAGCAAAATAACAGAAGTCATTTCAACTTATAATATGTCCTTTGTGTGTGCACAAATGAGTAGATCAAGATTTTATTATTGTGAAATGACATGTCCTAAATATCTGCAGACAATATTTTTAGTGGATAGCTGAGGCTTATTTATTGCATTGATTTTAATTGAAACAACTTCTATTCTGGCTTTTGATTCATTTACCTGTGTGTAGAAATTAGCCACGTAATTAAGGACCATGATTGTCCAAAGTCTTGGAGCAACCTGGTCATCACTGTAGCCTCTGAATCTGTCTCGGTCCCACCCAAGCCACATTAGCAAATTAGTAAATCTGACTAAATCTAAATAGTAAATGCAATTGTCAGGCCCCATAGGGAAACCTAGGAATGACAAATCCTGCCTAAGAAAAGAGCACAGAGGAAGAGAAAAGATGATTTAACTGGAGTCAGGAAACCAATCCTGTAGAGGAAAATACCTACAGATGTGTTTAAAAAGTAAAACAATGAGAAAAATTAAGATCATGGTCTCACAAGAAAATATTGTTCTTGCTGGACAAATAGAGAAGAGAAAGGGAAGAAAGAGGAGGGCAAAACAAAATTTAAAGGGGAAACAAAGGCACAGACAGAAACGCTGTTTATTTGTTTAACATATGACATCCACAAGCATTTATTTATTCATTCAACAATCATCTATTAAGAAATTATTATGTACTGGATGCACCAAAAACAAACCAAAACAAAACAAAAAACCTTAGCTTTTATATAGTTATTTGCATGTTCTCATAATACTCTAAGAGTGATTTTTTAAATCTCCCATTCTTTAGATGAAGAAGAACATAATAATAGCTAACATTTATTAAGGGAATATTATGTGGGCTAAACATTCCACATTTATTCAATCCACACAACCCAGTGTCATAATCAATATTATGTTCCTCCTGTTACAAACAAGGCAACTGAGTCTATAAGAGCTTAAGTGTCTTTCTTGCCTAGGGCTACAAAGAAATGGAGGTGGGCCTTGAATACAAGTGTGATAGGCTTAAGAGCTAGTGCTCTTAATGACTGTGCAATACTCTCTCTCAAAAACGTGAATATTTAGAGTGACTCAGCTAGAGTCGTGTAATAATAAGCGAAAGGCAGGGCTTGAACACAGATCTGATTCTGAAGACATTCATTCATGTTGTAGGAAGGCACTGGAAGTTAAATCTAGTACTGCTTTATATTAGGTAAGAAACTTATTACCCCAGTGCTAATTGGAGCAAGAATATAGCTCTAGTTTGGGGAAGTTTAAAGAAAAGCTGATACAAACAAGTTTTTAATGCAGAGATTCCAGACAAATACCTTCCCTAGCCAGCTCTTCTCTCATTCTGAAAAATACAAAAAAGTAAAGAGAAATAAAACTCATCAGAATGGTGAAAATTCCATGCCAAGAGGCTCTTTCGGGAGTTTGAAAGCTTGTCATTTTTAGGAATGTGCTATTGGAAGAGCAGCACCCCTTGGAGATCTAATCTCTTAAACTTTTATAAATTACCACCTTGGGACAGATTATGACAGCCAGCTGGGAGAAGCCCTGCTAGGAATGGGAAGAAATACAATATGCAGCCTGTGGGGATACTCTGAGATGATGAGGGCCATGAGCCATACTCCTTTATTTCTGCCTAGTGCTGCCTTGGATAGGACTGCCTCTAACCGAAATGGAGGGCTCTCCTGTTCACAATGTGGTTTTATATTTGGTTTCCAAAACAGCTCTGGGAGTCAAGATTTCTTGCTGCTTGAGGGCAGACCAAGGCTTCAGACAAGGCCAACACTAGCCTGTCTGGCACCTGTGTATGGTATACAAAGGGGAGATGCATATATGGCAGCCCTGCTGGCAGATAATATATAAATAACTTGGTTAGGATGGAGATAACTCCCTTACCTATAGGCACTAAACTGATAATGGAACAATCATGTCAATAGATGTGAAAGTACATCAGGTTCAGAGACAGGCAATTTTGTGAAGACATTTTACATGATTATGATTTTTACTTTGTCTTTTTCCTGATCTTGTTGTTTTTCACTTTGACATATTTCACCAAACCAAGTCAGTACAATCGTGAGCTCAGACCACAGGGACTCTGAGGTTATGACATGTAATTTTAACTCTTCCTTTGGTCCTTTATCTCTCCAGGTCTCAAGATGCCTTTTGAGAAAAGGTCTTTGGGATGAAGATCACGAAACTAAAAGAGCACACAGACATGTCTCTAAAATAGTTTCAAATCTAAATTTTGGGTACATAAAGGACCTTTTAAAGTGCTTCTTAATTTGACCCTCTGAATAATTTTGAAATGTAGGGTCCTCATGTCATCTTATTGTTAAGAAAACTAAAGTTTAGAGAGGTGAGGTTGCTCTCAAGTCAAGAAAGATCTTTCAACTCTTACTCAGCAGACATTGCACTGCATCATGCTGCCTCTCATTAGAAAATGAGAAAGATGGGACTCATAATACTCAGCAATGTGGTTCCTGGACCACCTTGCAACTCTCAGGCTTCTCTCTCTTTGTTGTTCGCTCTTTTCTTATTCTTTCTATTTTGCCTTTCTTCCTTTATCCCTTATTTCTGACCGTGCCTTAATGTCATTATTGATGCCCATGCTTACAAAAGTCAGATGGAGAAAGTATTCACTGGAAAGATACCCTGAGAACCATTGCTTTGTTGGGAATTGTTTCTTAATCTTTAAAAATAATCTTAATCATAAATGATAGGTTCTTTAGGGTCTTTTAGTGCAATAGCCTGGCAAAAGTTATCTTCAACAAATTTTGTAGAATTAAACTGAATTGAATTAAACTGAGTAAAGGTCAGGCTTGACAGTTAAAAAGGAATTCAGAGTCAGAAGTGAGAGCCAGTCTGAACACTATAGCAGAGATACGCTGGTCCCAGCTTTTGCTAGTTTGAAGAATGTTTTAATCTAATCTTGCTTATGTTTTCAAAAATCAGCAAAACTGCCAAAACTCTGTTGGCATTGCCCAATTCACCATTGCCAGTACCTCCCTCTCTTCAACATTCTCTGCTGCATCAGTTTCCTAGCCTAAATGAACCAACATTTGCCTGCATAAAAACCCATTGTGTTTTGTCTCAGATCATAGTAATTTTACTTTCAGAAAATCTCTTTGGAAATGATCACACCATTGATACATTTATACATACGTTCATTACAGCATCGTTAACCATGCAGAAAAACCAGGCAGAGGTTAAGTGTTCAATAACAGAGGTTTGGGTGAATTCTTAATAGTAAGCTATACAGTAGATTACTATGTAGTAATAATTCAAAATGATGAATAGGTAAATATGTGTTGCTTTTGAATAATGTTAGTGATAGTGTTAATGAGAAAAGCAGGTTTACAAAATATTTTTATATAAAGAAACATTTGAACATATGAAAAAGAAGAAGTCCTGAAAATATATCTACAGGTTAACATTGTTTATCTCTCTGTGGTAGGAATATAATGATTTCTTTATTTTTTTAAAGAATTTTTTTCATGAATTTTAATAACATATATGACATAAAAATAATGAAAACAAATTTTTAAAAATCTTGTAACACCAGAGATCTTTCTCTCCTCCTCGGTCAAATATATTCCTAGGTATTTTATTTTCTTTGTGGCTATTGGAAATGGCATTGAGTCTTTGCTTTGACCCTCATCTTGCCTATTATTGGTGTATAAAAATGCTACTGATTTGTGTACATGAGACTGATGAATTTATCTCTCAATTCAAGGAGTCTCTTGGTGGAGTCTTTGGGGTTTTCTAGATATAAGATCATATCATCAGCAAAAAGTGATAACTTGACCTCCTCTTCCCTGATTTGGATGCCTTTTATTTCTTTCTCTTTTCTGATTGCTCTGGCTAGGACTTCCAGCAATACATTGAATAGAAGTGGTGACAGTGGGCATGCTTTTCCTGTTTTGGTTCTTAGTGAGAATGCTTTCAGCTTTTCCTCATTCAGTATGATGTTGGCTGTGGCTTTATCATATATGGCTTTTATAATCTTGAGATATTTTCCTTCTATGCCTAATTTGTTGAGGATTTTTATCAGGAAAGGGTGCTGAATTTTGTCAAATGCTTGTTCTGCATCTATGGTGATGACCATATAGGTTTGTTTGTGCTTCTGTTTATGTGATGATCACATTTATTGACTTATGTATGTTGAACCATCCTTGCATCCCTGGGATGAAGCCTACTTGGTCATGGTGGATTATTATTATTTTTTTAGATGTGCTGTTGAATTCAGTTTGCTAGTATTTTATTGAGGATTTTTGCATCTATATTCATAAGGGATATTGGTCTATAGTTTCCTTCTTGTGTTGTGGCCTTTCCTGGCTTTGTTATTAAGATGATACTGACTTTGTAGAATGAGTTGGGGAGGATTCCCTCCTCTCAATGTTATGGAATAGTTTTTTCAGTATGGGTAGCAGCTCTTCTTTGTAGGCCTGGTAAAATTCAGCTGTAAATCCTTCTGGTCCAGGGCTTTTTTGTTGTTGTTGGAATACTTTTTATTACTGCTTCAATCTCATAGCTCATTATTGGTCTGTTAGGGATTTTTATTTCTTCCTGACTGAGTCTTGGGGGGTTGTGTGTTTTCGGGAATTTGTCCATTTCCTCTACATTTTTGAGTTTATGTGCATAGAGATTTTCATAGTATTCAGAGATGATATTTTGCACTTCTGTGGTATCAGTTGTAATATTTTCTTTTTCATTTCTGATTGAGCTTATTTGGGTCCTTTCTCTTCTATTCCTGGCTAATTAAGCCATAGGTCTATAAATTTTGTTTATTGTTTCAAAGAACCAACTTTTAGTTTCATTGATCCTATGTATTTTTGTTTGTTTCTTTGTTTTCCATTTCAGAGAACTACAAAACACTGAGAAAAGAAATCACAGATGGCACAAACAAATGGAAAAACATATTATGTTCATGGATAGGTAGAATCAACATTGTTAAAATGTCCATACTACCGAAAGTGATTTACAAATTCAAAGTAATCCCCATCAAGTTACCAAAGTCATACATCACAGATTTAGAAAAATAATTCTGTGCTTTGTTTGGAACCATAAAAGAGCTCAAATAGCCAAAGAAATCTTAAGCAAAAAGAACAAAACTGGAGGCATCACATAACCAGACTTCAAACTATATTACAAAGCTATAGTAACTAAAACAGCATGGAATTGGTACAAAAATAAAGACATAGACCAATGGAATAGAACAGATAACCCAGACAAAATACAATCTACCTATAACCAACTGATCTTTTTGACAAAGCAGACAACAGTGTACACTGGGGAAAAGAAGCCATATTCAATAAATGGTATTGAGAAAATTGGATACTCACATGCATAAGAATGAAACAGGACACTTACCTCTTACCACTCACAAAAATTAATTCAAGATAGATCAAAGACTTAGATCTGAGGCACAAAGTCATAAGAATTCTAGAGGAAAATGTAGGAAAAACTCTTCTAAATATTGGCCTAGGCAAAGAATTTATGACT
>VBSM01000662.1:1938566-1960210 GCA_008086735.1 Cheirogaleus medius
AAAAAAAAAAAACCACAATGAGATATCACTTTACCCCAGTTAGAACATCTTTTATTAAAGAGTTCAAAAACAATACATGTTGGAATGGATGCATAGAAAAAGGAGTGCCTATGCACTGTTGGTAGGACTGCAAATTAGTATAACTTATATGGAAAACGTCATTGAGATTTCTCAAAGAACTAAAAGTAGACCTACTATTTAATCCAGTTAAATACCACTATTGGGTATTTAACCAAAGGAAAAAAAGTCATTTTATCAAAAAGACACCTGCATTCAAATATTTATTACAGAATAATTCACAAATGCAAAGATGTGGAATCAGCCCAAGTGCCCATCATGTCATGAGTGGATTAATAAAATGTGGTATATTTACATCATGGAGTATTACTCAGCCATAAAAAGATGAATTAATACCTTTTGCAACAATCTGGATGGAACTGGAGACCATTCTCTTAAGCGAAGTATCACAAGAATGGAAAAACAAACACCACATGTACTCGCTATTAAATTGGAACTAGCCAATGAGCACATATTGCACAGAGGGAAGTAAAACTCAGTGGAAAGCAACTGAGGGGAGGAGGTATGAGGGGAAGGGAATAAACCAACCTATGGACACTATCTGGGTAATGGGCACACCTGTGGACAAGACCCAAGCATTACAAAATGATCAATGTAACCTAAAACATTTGTATCCATTAATATTTTGAAATTAAAAAAAAGCAAATAGAATTTTTAAAAAAATTTGTAACACCAACAGAAAAAGGAGAGAGAGGAAGGGCAGAGAGTACTTAAGTCTTTGAAATGTAATGGGCTCGTACTGGGTAATCTGCCTGCTCTGTGCACATGATACGTGGTGTGGGGAGCAGGAGAAAAGAGTAAGAGAAGATGAGGGGGTGATAGAGAAATTGACAAGAAAAAGTATATTTTCATATAAGAGTATGAGGTGATCTCTTCCTATCCAATTCAATATATCTTCCCCTGTCCAAATTCAATATTAGGATGTGTTTCAGGTCCTTGAAATAAGTCATATATACTAGTTTTGGTTTTTTTCCCTTTAACTCTCATTGAATGTGTTTTCCTTTTCCTTGTTGACCACTTTACTTGTTTTTTTGCATCACTTGGTCTAGGGTGCTGGGCTGATCTGAGTTAAACCTTGATGGATAGCCTTGCTATGCTATGTGAGGCTGGACTCTCTGTAACTTATACATCCTGCTATGAGTGAGGGGGAGAAAGAGTTGGAGGAATCATAAGCAGCTTTTGTACCGTCTACCACCATGTGGTTGCTGAAAAAAGCAGCTATGATCTCACTGGGTAGTAAAGCAGGTAGATGCCTAAGATACTTCATGGCACTTATAGGAAGATATGAGGTCTTCTATCCTCTTTTCCAGGAAAAAAAAATATTTTGAGTGTAGGACCCAAACTTGGGTAGGCTATCCTGGGGATCTGGGCTGGAAGGAAGTAGGAGGACAGGACTTGCCCCACATTTACAAAGCATAATGCAAATTATAGAGGGTGATGTGTGAAGCACTGTCTGGGACCAACGCCAGGCAGAAAAGGCAAGAAAGTCAATGATCCAAAGGTGCTAGAGAGAGAACAAGAATCTAACAATCAAGGGAAAGTGAATGAGTCTATCCACATATGCAATAATAATAGGAATAATCATTACCATAAACATTGCAGGAAAAAAGTTACAAAATAATACATATTATTCTATTCACATGAAGTCCCAA
Organism: Cheirogaleus medius; assembly: GCA_008086735.1. Taxonomy (NCBI): domain Eukaryota; kingdom Metazoa; phylum Chordata; class Mammalia; order Primates; family Cheirogaleidae; genus Cheirogaleus; species Cheirogaleus medius. The sequence goes on from VBSM01000662.1 coordinate 1,940,297, forward strand.
ACCATGAAAGCTAAAACCATATGTTGTTTAGAAATACATGCAGAGATGAAGTAAAATTATAAATAAGAAAAAAATAAAAGCAAGGCAATGATTTCAAATAGCAATTAACTATGTGCCGGGAGGGATTGGAGATAGTCAAAGAGGTAACTTTGAATACTTTGGTAATATTCTATTTTTAAGCTAGGTTGTAGGTACATGGATTTTATTAATATTATTTAAACCATAAATGCACACTGGCATGCTCTTTTGTATGTACTGTATATGCGTACATGTTTGTATGATAGATACATGTGTGTGTGTCCAAAAGACATGGGAATGAAAACATATAAATGGTACTTAAACTAAAGTGTCTCAACTCAGAAGGGGGACAGAGCTTCAGGCTGGGAAATGCCTTGTGCCATAGAATATAGTTATGACCCCTTTCATAGGGTAGTTAGAGTTTTGTGCATGAGCAGGAAGAGAGCTATTATGGTCAATGACCCATTTAGATCATAAAATATTATGAGAAGAGAAGGAGAACCTGGAGGTAAACAGGAAAAACAGAAAAGGGGAAAATAAAAGTCGGACTTAAAAAATAATTATTTAAATAGGTGCTCCTCTAATCCCTCCAGCATAATGCACAATTACCTTTTCCCTAAAGATTAATAAAATAGATATTTATTTTACAACAGAGCCTATACCTCTATGGTACTTAGTAGGTATTCTGAAAAAATATAAAAATAAGCAATCACTATTTATGTATTTAATCTTGATTGAGACTTTTTTCAAATGTAGGTTGGCCCAGATATCTTGCATGCTGAAACCTCAGCATCAAGGTCTTTGGAGGACGGGAAGAACCTGGGAGGAGGCAGCACCAAAGTTTGGGATAAGGATCTGTGGGATCCTGGCCCTGACCTCTAAAGAGACTATTGGTAGATCCCATGCAGAGTAGGAAGGAATTTTGGAAATCAGACTTGTTTGGGGTAAATCTTACTATTGGATTGAGGGGTGGGGTCCCACCCAGCAGGCAAGACAAAGGTGTGCCAAGAATTTTACAGGCCCTGAGATTATACCTTATTTGCTAAAAAGTTAGCTTGCTACAGTTTCAGGGATTGTAGCAGATGACACATAGCAGAGACACGTGGCTCAGAGTTAAAAGACTATTATTCACAGCAATAGCAGTAGCCAGAGTGACAGTATTTGTGCTGGGTTCCCTGATGCCCAATTCCCAAGGGTACAGTACAAAGGGGGTCAGCTGTCACCTGCATATGCAATGAGTTCTGTAACAGGAAAGAAACTTTGAGCTTAGGGACCTAATAAGGGCTGCCATTACCTCAGAAGCTTCACATGATTCACATGATTCACCTGAAGAAGCTAAGATACCAAGGTTCCCATCTTCAGATAAGTTTCCTGTCCTCCAAATAAGGCATGGAAGAAGTACCAATGCTGAACTCAATATGACCATAATGGCTGAAGCAGTGGATATCTCAGTGCCTGTCAGTTTGGCTTAAAAACTGGAATGTACTTGCCTAATATGTTCTGGGTAAGGCATCCCAGGATCTTTGCATGGTCTCATATATTTGAAGGAATGCAGTAATGGCTGAAGATGGATTTCTTTCCACCCCTCAGAGGACTGGGAGCATAGAGCCCAGATTTAATTTAAAGAAAATTTTAAAAATGAAAATTAATTGCTTTCTGATTTTGCAGGATAGAATGATATCTGTTTGAAGCTAATATAGAGGAAGGAAAAAAGACAGAAAGTGTCATAACTTTGATTTTACAGAGGTATATAGGGCTCAAATCTAGTTCCCAAGACTATAGATCTATTAGTAGTAAGTAGCAAAACTTACTACAGGTGTATCTAGATGACATTCTGGTGCTTTTTATATTTTCCTGTCCTTGTCAGGATGGTTCAAGCTTTGGATGGGTTTGAGTCTGGGAACATTTACCTACACAACTATAGGAAGTAGGGAGATTAAGGTAAAGATGAAAAGATTTTTCCCTGTAGCTTTCATACCTACCAACAATTTTAGAACTGGATTGTCTAGGAATTGAATTATAGTTGTCTGTTAATACTTCAGAGAAAGGCTATAATTAGCATGGATATAAGTAAACAAAAGCCAGACTACTCTTCAGAAGATTTTGTAATCAGATGGTTTAAAATATTTTGGTGCTGCAAAATCTTTGAAATTTGCATGAAAGAGATGGACCTTCTTTTTAGAAATTGCATAAAATTTTACCTGCAATGCAGGGGCTTTGAGCGTCCCTTGAAGCTCATCCATGGACTTTGTTCAGTAAGACTTCTCAAATTTTAGTGTGTCTTTAAAACACTCTAGAGTACTTATTAAAATGCAGAATCAAGTGCTCTGCACCAGAGATCATAGTCTATTGGGTCTAGAATAGGAATCTGAACCTAATCAGTTCAGAAATCATTGATAATTCTGATGCAATTGAATCATGTACCATGCTTGGAGGAAGAATATCCTCAGAATTTGTAAGCCCCCAAATAAGGAACCATTGTCTAAATGCGATGGGGCTTTATAAGGCAGCTACACTTACCAGGTCAAATTCTCTGTTCCTTTTGCATATATCCTTAATACAGGCTGGAGCTAGGTTCCAAAGTAATCCTCAGTCAAGCTGGAGTTGGTGAGGTCTGATAAGAGGATCAGATGCACTGATACTGGGGGCTTCTTTATTCATAACTTCCAAGTGGAGGCCATTCCATTCCCCTATCATATTTATTTGAGTTGCAGGGCACATGGGAACCAAAGCGATGAATCTTCATCCAAAATGTCTAGCTCCCTCTCTCAGCCGCAGTGATAGTAATGTGGTTAGTCTGCTTACATGTGAGTCTAAATGAGAAATAAATCTATTCTTTCTCTTCTTGTTTACCTTGGGTTTAGGAGCTGGCAGTGGTTCACCAGTTTTCTGCAAAGAATTTCACTTTATTGTGAGGCCAGCTGCATGGACTTTGTTTTGTCCTATAATAACATCCTCATAGACAGCCATGCCAACAATTGTGTAGAGCAGCCCCCGAGCCGTGATTACCCCATGATGATTATTTGTGATTTTGTCAGTCATTTCCTAAAACTGGATCTTTCTAGCATCTCCCCACCCCATGTTGTTCTATGTGAGCTGCAGCTGCATGGCTGGAGCTTACATCTGTCTTCAACACATATTCATTGTGTTTCTATGAAGGACAATCCTGTGAATTTGTTTATTTATTCAGTAGACAATTACAATAATAGGATATAATAGGTTGTAATGTGAGGAAGATAAAATGCTGAAGGAAAAGGTTAAAAAAAATAAGAACTCTAATAAAGATATTCTGCAACTAGATAGCAATGTATAAATGCATAAGTCTTGCTTTCACTTGTTGTTACTTTAAAAAGTTATCCTGGGAGGATTGAGAGTGAGGTGTGAAGCAATCAGCATAGCTGATTAGAAGGGTCCAAAACAAGAAATCTGGCTATGCAAGCTGGTTCTGACAGATACCTTCTATTTGTAAAGCGAGAACTTTAGATGAGACAGAAATGAATGGATCAGTCTGGAAACACAAGTTTCTGGTCCAGAGAGAACATTTTGGGAAGTTATCTAAGGCAAAAAAGGTAAACTAAGTACCTCTCAGGAAAGACTAATCCAGAATATCAGCACATTTTCAAGAACCACACTAATAGTGACGGGAAAACCGTCGGGCGCCAGACATGGCCGCTGGCCGCCTCCCCGCCGCTCCGCATCCCCACAGGCCGGTGCTGCGTGGCCGGCTGGAGGCTGCGGCGGGTGGGTGTGCACTGCTGGGGCTGGGCCTCGTGTGCCAGTCCGGGCCCTGCTGGGTGCTAGGCCGCCTGCTCCCGTCCTCTGGCTGCACTGCTTGTGTGATCCTGATTGGGTACTTTTTGAATCCCACTGTTGCTGATTGGATGTTTAAGCTTGTTGCTGATTGAATGTTAACGCTTGTTGCTGATTGGATGTTAAAGCTTGTTGCCAATTGGATGCTAAAGCTTGTTGCTGATTGGATGTTAAAGCTTGTTGCCAATTGGATGTTAAAGCTTGTTGCTGATTGGATGTTAAAGCTTGTTGCTGATTGGATGTTAAAGCTTGTTGCCGATTGGACGTTAAAGCTTGTTGCTGATTGGATGCTTTTTGAGTCCTACCAAGGGTATAAATACTGGAGGAGAACAAGGAAGGGGGTCAGAAGTCAGAAGTTGATGGTGAGCCTGCTGATTGAATAAAGGCTGTTCTCCGAACTCTCTTCTTGGTTCTTTTCCTGGTCAAGAGCTGTTACACGGGCTGTTCCACTGGCTGTTTCACGTGCCGTAACAACAGCAGGAGGCCACAACATTGATAATACTAACTGTCCTTGTTCAGTCAGTCAGTCAGTTATATTACAAACAGGCACTCGCTGTTTGCTAGGCCCTCTAACAAGCACTGTGTATAAAACAGACAGCATTCTTTCCTCCATAGTCCTTAGAATCTAGCATGGAAAGGAAAGGATTAAAAAGCATATTTAGAAGAAAGTGTAAGGATAGAGAAAATCAATAACTCATTTGTGCAGCAACAAATATGACATTAACAGCAAGGGGACACAATTTAATTTAGAGTTTTGGGGAAGGTGTACTCGAAAGTAAAATTTAATATTGCAAGGAATAACTATAGGTTTCTGGATTGTAGGGTTGGAGTGGTAGAGAGGTAGGGGCAGGATCTGAAAAGCTAAGGAAGTGAAAAAATGTGTATTACAGTCACAGTGAATACTACTGTCCAATAGTTGAGAGAGGTGGGGTTTTGAATAACTAAAAGATTACTATAGTTGTGACATAGATTGTATCAGGGGAGTTAGTAAGGATGATTGAAACCATAAATTTACTTATAATCCATTTAACCATTTTTTATTAAAAAAAAATTTCATGTAAAAACAAAAAAAAAAAACCTGTAAAGGACAAGAACAAGATGATAATTTTATTTACATATCACTTTATATAATCATTTACTTAATTGGAACCTCACCACAAGCCCATGTTTTAGATAAAGTAACCTGTTTGGAACTTGCGACCTAAAGAAATATATAATAATAAATTTGTACTTTTTTAAGCTACTAAATTTGTGATAATTTGTTATTACAACACTAGAAAACTAATACGATTTTGTATATCAGATATTTCTTTATTGCTTAGTTGTATTTCATTGTATCAATATTTCAGTTAATTTATCAATTCTCCTACATTGAAGCATCTAAATTGGTTTCTAGTTGCTTGCCTATTATAAATAAAGCTGTGATGATCATTCTTTTACAAGGCTTGCATCATCATATGCCTCCGTTTTTAATGAAACAGTACCTCCTAGGAGTAGAATTGCTGGGTCACAAGGTAGGTATATGTTTAGTTTTATAAAAAACTGTTTGAAATTTTTTCAAAGTAGTTGAATCATTTTATATTCCCACCCACAATCTATGAAGTTCCAGTTGCTCTACCTCATTTTCCACATTTGTGTTGTGATTGTTTTTGATTTTAGATATTGAGGTGAGTATAAGTGTTTATGAGTGTTTATATAGTCTAGATATAATCCTATGTCATATATCTATATGCACGTATATACATAGTTTGAATATTTTCTCCAAATCTCTTGTTGCCTGCTGTTTTTATTAATGGTATATTTGGATGAGATAAAGTTTTAATTATGAAGTCTAACTTATCAATTAGGCTGTTGTGAACTGTCTAGTAATCCTGTGTCTAAACCCAAGTTTCACCTATAAAAGCTCTATGGTTTGGGAATTTATATTTAAATCTATAATCTATTTCAAATTAACTGTTGTATGTGTTGTGAGGTTCATTTTTTTCCCATATAGATACCCAGTTATTCAAGTATCATTTGTTAAAAAGGCTTTTCTCCCCATTATTATTGTGTATTATCAAAAAATCAAATATCATATAACTATTTCTGGGTTAGCTATTTTGCTACATTAATTTATTTTTCAAAAGTCATGCCCATATCACAATTATAATAATTATTTTGTTTTTGTAGAAATATTGAAATCAGGTAGTAAAATCCGGTTGTGAAAAAAAAATTTTGTTCTTTTTCAAAAATTTTTTCACAGTGTGCTTGCTTTTACATTTTGATATATTGCATTTGTGTTATTCAGCTGAAGATTTTTACAATGCTTCATTGTACTTCACTGGTTTATGAGTCATTTAGAAATGGGTTGTTTAATTTCTAAATTCTTGTAGATTTTACAGATATCCTTCTTTTATTGATCTCCAACTTATTTCCATGTGGTCAGAAAACATTCTCTATATGATTTCAAATGTTTTAAATTAAACAGACTTGTGTTATGGTCTAGTATGTGGTCTATTTTGTTGAATCTCTATATACCCTTGAATAGAATGTGCATTCTATGGTTGTAAGGGTTTGAGGTTCTATTAATATCAACAAAGGTAAAAGGTAACTAATGTTGTTATTTAGATCATTATTTCTCTTTAGTCAGAGAACTTCATTTAGTACAGGTTTTATCTTTCTTTTATCCAAAATACTTTCATTTTTTCTTCAAAAATATTTTTTATGCGTATAGAATGCTGAGCTGATGGCTTTTCTTTCAGCATTTTAAAGATGTTATTTCATTATCTCTGTCCTCCATAATTTCCGATCAGAAGTTAGCCATTAATTGATTTGCTGTTCCCCTTCATGTAATTTTTAGGTTTTCTTTTGATGCTTTCAAGATTTTCTCTTCATCTTGATTATCAGTGGTTAACTGAGATGTACTAAGGCACAGCCTTTTTCAGGTGTATTTTATTACGGGTCATTGTGTATCTTGAATTAGTAAATTTAAGTGTTTAATCAAATTTTGGAAATATTCAGCTATTTTCTGAAATATTTTTCTTGTCTGCCTACCTACGTCTCTTCTCCTTCGGGGACCCTAGTTACATATATGATAAACTAATATTATCTAACGGGTCCTAGATGTTCTATACATATGTGTATATATTCACTCTCAATGTTCTTCACATTGTGCAATTTCTATTGAGCTAGCCTAACATTAACTCTTTCCCTGTTATCTCCATTAACTTATTTAAAAAAGAAAATCCAATATTGTTTTCCTCAATTCTAGAATTTCCATTTGTTTCTACTTTGTTGTATGTATTTATCTGCTGTTATTTCCTATTTTTTCATGTATTGCAACCCTATGTTTTTTACTTTGCTAAATTTTTTTTAACCATTTGAAAAAGGTTTCTGCTAATTTCAACATTTCTGAAATTTTAGAGTTGGTCTCAGTTATTTGTCTTTTCTCTTGAAACTAGGTCCCAGTCTCATCTATAAGGTAATTTTGATTATATTCTGAACTTTATGAATATTAAGTTGTTGAAACTTTGGATTCTATTATTTTTCTCCAGTGAGTATTGTTTTTTCTTTTAACAAGCTCTTAACTTGGTTAGACATAAACTGCTGTTTCTCAGATGATATTTTCAATTTTAATTCAAATATTCTGTCTTTATTAGAGCTTCTTAGCATGTGCTCCATGCATGCATTATTCAGAGATAAGTCAAAGACTGTCAAGCAGAATTTGGAAATCCTCTTTCTGCGCTTTCCTTTGCAGGATTCCACCTTCACCCCCTAAGTCAGCAGCCACAGTTGTCCAGACATGGTCCTCTGGTTACTCAAGCAAGAAAGCCTGCAATTAATTTTTATTGGTACCTTTGGCACCTGTACCATTTTGACTGTGCTTAACCTTATACTAAAAGTAGAATAGATGACTCTAAACAGCTGCATTCCTCCACATATGGATATCCCACCAGAAGCTTTCTATTTCTATTTACTTTCAGTGTTTTCAGAGCTTCTTTTAAAAAATTGTGTCCAAACTTTATGGTGTTATCTAAGAATAAATTGGTCCATTATGATCCTACTCATTTCATCACTTAAAGCAGAAATCCTGTCTTGACGTTATTAAATGCAGGTTGAGCATCCGAAATCTGAAAATTCAAAATCTGAAATGCTCCAAAAGCTGAAATTTGTTGAACACTGACATGACACTCAAAAGAAATGCTCATGGAAGTATTTCAGATTTCAGATTTTCAGATTTGGAATTCTCATCTGGGAAGCATAATGAAAAATTTCAAAATTGTGCTAGAATTCCACAGAGGGAGCTTTCTCCTGAGTAGATTAGGGGTAGGGGAATAGCCTGGGTACTAAGGATGCCATACTAAACCATTCAGAGGATGAAACAATATAGGAAGGAGTAGACAAGTTGTGAATATTCTGCTTGGTACTCCTAGGGATTTCCCATCTGTTTACTTCCTTCCACAGAGCTACATATGGATGCCATGCTCTGTCTATAGCTATCTGAACTGGGGTTTATATGATTGAAAGCTACTATCTTTTTTGAACATCGAACTATAGTGTTGAATTCAGAAAGATATATGTGTGTGTATATTTTATATACATATATATGTATATCAGGGTTTGTGCTTATCGTTGGTAAAAGAAGAAAGCAGAAATTTGCTTGTGACTAGCAGGAGAATTGAAGCAGACACAGGGAAGGGCAAAGGAACAAAAGACAAAAAGATTAGTCTTACAGAATTGGAATCTCTGGTTATATTATTTTCTTTAATGACTAGATATATTTCTGAATTTGGGTTTTCTTTCATATACACTTTTCTCCTGACAATATATTTTCCTTTGGTTTAAGCTGGTTTACTGTGGACTTGATTACAACCAGGATTTCTAACTAATGCATGATGATTTTGTGGGGTTTTCTTTCCCCTCTCACTAAGCTGTCGGTGCCAGTGCAATTAAACATGATACTTTAGTTTCTTCAGTGTTGGGTGCATAGTGAGTACTCAGTGAATTTATGTTGTACTGAATAGAATTGAGTTGTGAATTGGTTAAATTCCATTGTACAACCCCTAACCACTATATTTAAAATCTAATCTCCAAGATGGCAAGCATGTTTATCCATTTAACTTTTTTCATTACTTAATCCCCAGTTTCTATTATAGAAAAGTGTCTGACACATAATAGTCTTACCTTAAATTTGTTAATAAATGAATGATTGATATAGGCCTGGAAAAAAAATACTAACTGTCAATCTTGGGCTTTAATAAAATGAAGCTCTAGAAATTACCCTAAAGAAATCTTCGGAATTATGAATATACATGTATTTGCAATTGTTTCCATCACAGCCTTTCTTAGATACCAAAATAAAGACTTAGTTAATTGAGTTATAGTATGGAATACCAGATAGCCAAGCAAAACAATGCTGCAGAATATTTGTCGACATCAAAAATTTTTCTGTCAAGTTAAAATTACAAATGTTATAAATGGCATGTTCTCATATTTTCAAATAAAATTATACAACAAGAATAGAAGAAAGACATCAATATTGTTATCATAGTATATATGGTGGTGAGCTTATAAACATGCTTTTATGTTTTCTAAAATTTCTCCATGAAGGTGAATTAATTTTGTAATTAGTAAAAATCAAATACACTGAAATCCAGTAAGGCTCTTGAACATAGATTGAGTCCATATTGCTAATGAGATCCCTGTCATATGCCAGCATGTCTATTATTTAGCCTAAGTAGGAGTCTGACTAATAGAGGGTTTTCACCAGTGGTGTTCTGGTAAATATTTAATATGTGGCTCCTTGCAAAAAAAAAACTCTGATGGGTAGTTCTTGACTATTTCCATAGTGTAAATACTCTTGCCATGGCTAATTTCCGATTGCCAACATGATACTACTGGATGTATAGGTAAGAAGAGATATGCACAATCAGCATTGGTGAGCTGAGCAGGCTTTGGCACACCATTGTTTACTACACTGACTATGCCGAGCATGTTATTTTTCAAGTTTATATAGACCACATGTTGGCAAACTTTTTCAGAAAATGTCCAGATAAACAATATTTTAGGCTTTGCACAGCACATGATCTCTGCCACAACTGCTTAATTCTGCCATTGTAGTGTAAAATCAATCATAGACAAATACATAAATGACTGGGTGTAGATGTGCTCCAATAAAACATTATTTACAAAAACAGATGGCAGGGCAAATTTGCTCAAGTGCGAGCCATGGTTTGTTCACCCTGTATAGACCATAAAACACATGCAAAACCAAAAGTGAATTCAAAACAAGATAATCTTTCTTTACAAATCCATCAGACTCTAAGATATTGCTATACCTCAGATGCAGGACTATGAAATTTGTTATTACTGTGCTGACAATGTATGAAAGTGTGGTTTAAAGGGGTGGGGGGTGGCTAAGCCAATAAAACACAGGCTAATAATATGTTTATTCAACTCTATTGTTTAGGGAACCAAAGTGTGTTTCTATCAGATCTATGGATTCTGTCATACTAGAAGATGTGAGAAGATTGTGGAAGATGTAAAAGACGGTAAATTCTCTAGGGGTCTGGCTCCCACTGAATCTATCTGTAAGCTTATTTACATGATATATGAATTATTTTTCATAAGATATGTGGTCCTTACTGAGTGTGGGTATGGTAATTTTTGCTAGTTTTTCACACCTAGCAAAGAAGCAGACGTTAGCACTAAGTTATTGATATGTGTGCCTCAATAGGGACTATCTGGATAATCAATTGTTACAAATAGCCCTGGGTTAGAGGGACTATGGAATTCTTGGTATTTTAGGACATAAGGTACCAGCAAAGCAGCTCTGAAAAAGCCAGGCACATGGGCAGCTGAACTAGGGTTCTATGCACTTCCGACTCATCTTTCTTCCCAGAAGAATCAATTCTCTTGCACCTGGAACTCCTATGTGAAGAAGAGAAGTTTGAATTCAGTAGTTTTCCACAACTAACTTCAATGCCATTCACATTTACTAGGGACTTGGTAATATACAAAGGGACCATGATGTAAAAGCTCTAATGTGCTCAGGGACTGTTAAAAAGCACTTAACATTCCACTCGCCTCATGTCACTACTGGATGAACAACTCAGTCATCAATTCAATGAAGGTTGCCTGCCCCTTCATTCTGTGCAATGTTGGCTTGATAATGGTGAAGCCACATACATCAACAAGATGGTACAGCTCTTGCCCCTCCTTCAGTACACACAGCTGAGCCTTAACAATTTCCCAAGAGCATTTTTTGGGGGCATATTCTTCTATGAATCATGAAAGGACTCGATCTTCCTGTAACACCTCTTTATTAAGGAATTTGTACTTTACTAATGTTTATCTTCTTAATCTCTGGAGTTGCTCAGTACAGCCTGTAGGGAGCCAATCTCCTTCAAATGTGGGAAAGCTGAGGCTCCAGATGGGGGAATAAGATTTGCCAAGTGTCGCTACATCATTCGTTAGGCAGAATGCGATTAATATTTAGGTTGTTGCAAGAGTGATAGTCATAGCCACAGCTAGAGACATCTCTTAAATGTTTCCCTGAATCTTCAAAGGCATTTAACCTCAGGGCCAAAACCCTGATAGTCTCATTAAATTGTTCACAATTCCTCTAGCAGGCCTTCTTTTTCATTTGTGCCTTGACCTGCAGGTCCAAGAGTGGATGGTCATAAATCCTGTGAGGAAAAGTTTATCTAGTAGAGGGAGCTCCCCCTTTCCTTGAGATAGAACAGAGCTGGGTCATGGGGAGGTCTCAGAGTGAGTGCCCTTAGGCACACCCTAGGTAGAAGGTAAAAATGTTCTGGAATCGAGCCTATGGCTTTTTGGAAATCTCTCAGAGTTGGGTTTGGAAAGGGCATCATATTTTGACTTGTGAAAAAAAATTTTTGGGAGACCAGAGCTGAATACGGGTGTGTCTCATTTCACATAATATAATATGGCTGTCTAAAACTGCATGCCAATCATTTTGATAATGGTGAAATTACAGGCTGTTCAACTTGAGCCATCCCTTGAGATTAACAGATCCATCTAGGGGAGTTGAGTCAAGGGGTCCAAGTTTTAAACCCCTATTTTCACCAGACCAGCTTTATTTTTATTATAAAATGTTAAGTATTTGAAATCGATATAAGATTTTATTAGAAAGACTATTTTTGGCTAGAAAACCATTGATTTAGTATACCCTTCTACTATGAAAAATAAAGAAAATAAGAAAACGAAAACAGGGAAATGTGAAGTTATTTTCTCAAAGACCACCCAACACTTATCAACATTCTATTCCACTGCGAGATCCTTCATTCAGAGCATCCTGGAGGGGTTCTCCCTTTCGGGAGCGCTTCATAAATCCATAGTGCTAAAGCTGAAAGGGAGCTCAAGAGATTATGATCTACTTCCAGGCAGCCAATTTATTCTAACTGTACTTTAGAGATGAGAACCTTGAAACGTAAGTATGTTGTCCACATTCACACAAATAATTAGTGGTAAAGAAGGTGACAAAGGCTCAAATACGGCATTTTCAGTAGAAGCTCTGCTCCCTCCTCCTTCCCAGCCCTACTCCTTTTCTGACTCTTCATCCAGTCAGTGGCTCTTGACTCTTTAGCTTCCAGTTTCTCTGGCCTTTGATTTAGAGTCAAACCTTATATTTAAGGCTTTTTTCTGAAAGCAAATATTGAAGGCTTTTTCTGAAAGCAAGACACATCACATTGAAGAGAGAGCCCTAAGAAAAGTCTTTGGGTTTTTTTTTTTTTTTTTTTTTTTACTCACTTCCCATGCAGGTAGATTCAGATGCAAAATTTTGATTTAGATCCTAGACATGCCTTGAAGATGTATTTGATCTCCTGAGAACCCTTTATTGTTAAATAAGGGGAAACAATACTAGTCTAGCTCTTTGGAAAAGTCAACTTTAATAATGATTATGAGAACGATTTTTCTTGTTGTTGCCTCATACTTGATACATATCAGGGTTCCATTTGTATTTTGTAAACATATCTCCATCATCATAACAAGCTGATTGCTCTCTGTCCACTCCTTTAATTAACCCGTATGATCATCTTAATTGACTGGCCTTAAGCTATCCTGTTGCTCTAAGTACAATGGCACCAATCTATACACATCAGGAAGTGATGGAGTAGTCATTTAATTTCTTGAATGATGGTGATTGTTTATGTGGGCATATTAGCAACATAGCTATGGACTCTGTCAGTAAAAAATGCATTTGTTAAGGGAGAAGAATATTCAGACATTTCCCCCTAGACATCCAAGACATTTTTTTTTCTGGTGCTGGAGAGGGGAAATGAGAGGTGATAACTACTACTCCCATGGTGCACTTGGCATTGCTACTTAAAAATATTCCTGTGGTCAGGTGCAGAGCCCTGCCTTGGCAGCAGCAATGGTATCAACACCAACATAAGAAGGACAATGTGGTTTATGATGTTTAGAAATACCTTCTGTTTGTGTAGCTATTCACACTGTTCTATGCAAAATCAGAGAGAACTTCTATTTTTTCAAAGTCATCCTCTACCTGATTGTCAATACCGAAAATCTGACCAAATGGGCTCTCAGGCTTGTCCTCAACCCCTCGTATCTTGCCCTGCCTCAGTGCTCTTCGCTGGAGTTTGTTCCATCTAAAATCCTCTAATACCAGGCCTTGCTCTGTCTGGCTGCTTCTCTTTCAGGTCTCTGTGCGAATGGAATCTCCTCCAAAAGATCTTCCCTGACTCTCCTATCTAGAATAGCTCCTTCCCACGCTACTATTTTGTTTTACTTTCTTCATAGCATTTAATATGAAATAATTATTTCACCTACGTTTGCAATTATCTATAAACTTTTTTCTTCTTCCACAGTACAACTTGCAGGAGAATAGGACCCTTGTTCTCTACAGAAGCACCAGAATTTGAAACAGTACCTGCTGTTTCCTATGTGAATAACTAAGCTTATCACTGTAAATCCCTTTTGAAGTGCTTGAGGGCATAGAAAAATCATGTGACTAGAACAAGGTCAAATAGCTAATAAGTGGATGAATCTAGATTTGAACCCTTGCTTTTGACTAATTGGGAATATGTCTATTAAACCATATGTATTGCTTCTCACAAAAAAATTAGTGGATAAGATGAGTCACTTTTCAAGATTTTTATTCCATTTAGCATTGACCAATTATATACCCCTTATGTGCCTCAGTTTCTTCACTTAATTAGGATAATAAAAATGACTACTTCATGAGGTTATGGTTAGGATTAAGTGCATTAAAATATATAAAGCATTAAGTATAGTGTTTGAGATACAGTAAGCTCTATTATTCCTGTGGAGTCCCTTTAAACACTTGAAAATTTCCATTCAGTAACTTACCTCCCAAGCATCTTTTCTCCTTGTTAAATATCCTCAGATCCTTTAACGCTGATGTGGTTTCTATACCTTATGCCATCCTTAACAACTTCCTACTTATGCATTCCAGTTTGTTAGTGCTCTTTTAAAAACAGGAGCTTACAAAAATATGCATTGCAATGCTATTAAAATAGCTAAGATTTGGAAACAATTTGAATCAGTAATAGAATAGTTATATGAACTACCATATATCCATATGATGGGATAATATTTGCTGGAAAAAGAAGAAAAATATCTCTGTTTCCAATTAATATATATATTATGTATGTTTATATGTATGTATTTAGGTATATAAGTTTTGACTCATACTCTTCAGTATTATTTGAGACATTATAATATGTTATTGTTATTGTTTATTTTCACATTCAAATTGTCTCAAATTGGCTACTGGAAACTCTTTCAAACTGATTTTAGTATCTTTTTTTGCTTTTCCCCAATCATTCTTTGATCACTATCTTGCTTTCTCACACAAGATATTCAATCCTCACCTAATTCTTTCTCTGACCCAGTCTTGGAATCAGTCACTCTCCCCCCAAAATAAATCTCTAGTTCTTTTGAGTGAACAATGGTTTTAGAAACCGAGGTCTTGGAGCTAGTTATGCTCATTGCTTTTGGTGTATCACCACAACCAGTCCTTCTCAGTGGGAAATGCTAGAAAAGACATATGTAATGGATTGTATCGTGTGCCCCTAAAGCCAATGTCTATCCAGAACCTCAGAATATGACTTTATTCGGAAATAGAGCCTTTGCAGATGACACAGTTAAGAAGAGGTCACACTCGGTTAGGGTGGGCCCTAAAGCCAATGACTTGCATCTTTATAAGAGAGCAGGGAGGTAGACACCAAGCCACAGAGCCATGGACACACAGAGAAGAAGGGCATCTGCAAATGAAGACAAAGATTGGAGTGATGTAGCTACAAGCCAAGGAACACCAAAGAACCTCAAGGACTGCTGGCTACCACTAGAAGCTAGAAGAGAGGCATGGAATCTTCTCCCTCAGGGAAGGAATTAACCCTGCCAACATCTTAATTTTGGATTTTTGGCCTCTAAAACTATATTTATGTGTAATACATATGAGCTATAATGTATATTCTATATATACACAAAGCATGCATTCACCTCCTATTCTACTCTAACACTGCAGGGTTAATCTGAGTTCTCTCCTTTCCCATATTTGTAACTCCCTTCTCTCACAGTGAGAAACCAAATTCCCATTACCTTTACATTTACGTATTTGATTGCTCCCCCCTCTATGACCATTAATGGATGTATTGGGGTCACTGGATTGGTCATTTTGGGGGGAGTCCCTTTCTAGTAAAATAATTCAACCAGAATATCAAAGTAGAGGTCACTAAGTTTATGGGGACCAAAGTTTGAGAACATTTGCAGTGTTATCCTTAAGGAATAATTTCAGTAACTACTAGATGAAATTCTTCCTCTTTAAGCCTTTGTCTTTACTAATAGTAAATCATCTGAGTGAGAACTCTATCTTCTATAGCACTGGAGATACTCTGATTAAATGTCTATTCATAATTTCCTGTTTTTCTAGATTTTATGCCAATGAATCTTGGATAAGATTATCTCATATGTTATAAACACAACTGAATTAAGACACAGCTTGCTTTCCATAGTTTACTTAGGTATCTTTTAAAGAAAGCTAGATTAACACATTATTATCATGATTAACAGTACAGTATAGTAAATAAGTTATACTTAACTTCTTGTGTTCTGGAACTAGGGCACCTGTGTCCAAGTACTTGTTAGCTGCATAGCCTTGGGTATGTTACTTTAATTCTTTATATTAAGTTTCCTTACCTGTAAAATGGGGATTAAAACTTACCAAGTTATAGTGGTCGCTAAATAAATTAATGTATGTTTAGCATTTGAACAGTTCTGGCACTCAGTGAGTTACCAATAAATGTTAGCTACTCTTATTTAAAGACCAGTTTTTAAACAGAATCTTATAATCACAGTAGTTTTATATTAATTCTTCCTGCATTTATTTTCTCATCTCATTCAACAAATAATTTTTGAGCTTCTTCATACATGCCAGGCATAGATCCTACATAAAGCCTACTGTGTGTTGACAAAATATATATATATATATATATATTTTTTTCCCCTGTGAGTTTCTGTATTTTGAAATTTAATATATTCTTGTTAGCCTCATTGGAACCAAAAGATGATGTTGCTAAAAGAACACAGGGTTGTATTTCTAGTTTTTTCTTTACCACTAATTGCCCATGTCATTTCAGCACATGCCACTTTTCCTTTCTGACCCTCATATATCTCCTCTATAAAATGAGGGGGGAAAGATAGGGGTTAAACTGGATAGATTTCAAGTTCTTTTCAACCTTAAAATTCCAGTGGCATATGAGCAATGTCCATCTCTGACTCCCTGTCCCTGTCTGGAGGATCGACATGAAATGCTGCATACAGTTGTATCATAAACTGGCTCAGTGGTCAAGTCTATTTCACAATGTACCTCTTTCATAAAATATGAATAATATTCTAAAGTGGCACCACTTCATAAGTTGGTCACTTTGGTTGTTGACAACAGGAAAAAAAAAATTGAAAAGGACCAGCAGGACGAAAGAAGAATGAGTTAGTAGTGTATTTTCAGTAGTCAGTGTACTTTCTCAAACATACTTTGATGGCCCCCCAAAAAAGGTGAGCTTCTGCCTCCTGAACTTTTATTTTTAGGAAAAGTACCCCTTAAAATCCTGCCCTGAAAACCCCTCCCATTAGCCTGCTATCCTAAGTATTGCCCTGCCTCCTTGATGAAGTAATCTGACCCTCTGACAAGAGTCCCCACACCATCTCTTCACGCCTTGTTGGTTTAGTTTCACATGATGGATGACATGACACACAGTCAGCAGGGCTGTTGGTACCTGCTCTGTAAATGACTCTGGTATCATGCTGCCAAAGGCAAAGTGACCATCTCTCAATTCTGGCTGAGCATTTTGACTTCAGGTTTTCAAGTATGGAAGCTAGTGATTTATGAGACACAAAAAAGCATAAACGGCCTTCCATTCCTTTTGACAAGGATAGACTCCCTGCATAACCCCCAACCCACGCTTCTGTGCAGGATAACATTGCTCTGGCAGGAAGAGCATAGTACCCCTTCTATACCACAAAAGCCAAATCGTGTTTGCTCCCACCAATTTTGTGCAGATTTAGATCTGACCAGTGAATAATGGACCATTGGAGTGGTTGGGCGAAGAGTGTTGATCTTAGCTGAGTCATTCCCATCCATCTCAGCTTATTGTTAGGTCCTGCTAGTAATGGTCTTGCTCCATAAAAAGAACCACTTTTGAGACTGGGATGAAACTATGCCATAGTTTAGATGAAAAGTTACTGCTACATTATTCTTTGTTCAGTGGCCTGTGCTTTTTAGACACCTAGTCTTCCCCTAGGTTCTCTGTTGGTGGCTGAGAAACTGAGTGCACTTGTGAATCATCTGAGTGACAATACTTCACCTGCATGGGATCTTGCACAAGCTGAGGCACAAAGATAGAAAGAGGCTCGGGGATGTGTTGGGGTAGGGGGACCAACCATCCTTGTCTGTCCAGTATGGAGGGGTTTCCTGGGACATGGTACTTCAGTACTAAAATCTGAACAATCCCAAGGGACACATCACTTCCAGTCATAAAACCTGGACAGTCTCAGGCAAAGTGGAATGAGTTGATCACCTACTTGGAGGTGAGGACTTGGGAGGAATGTGGGATGGAGTGAAGAGCAGCACTCCAGGTTGGAATGGAGATACAGACACACTCGTGTGCATATTACCTGGTAACATCACTGCCACTGTAGCCTTCTCAAAATGATGTGTACCTTTGTCTACTACAGAATAGGTGCTCAGCAAATTTTTAAGTTGAATTGGATTTGAATTAGCAAATAGTGAGGCCAACTAGACTGACTGACCCTTGCAGTATGGATGTAGTAGCCCTTCTGTGAAATTGCCTTGGGTCAAACTGCTCCCCGTAGCTGAAATGGAGCTCTCTATAGAGGTGGGAAGTGAGTTATCCCTGCAGACCATATCAGAAGGAACTGGGTCTTAGGGGTAACCCCACAGTATCTGGCTGCCAGGCTGGGCACATTGTAGCCACTAAATATATCTTTGGCAATTGTCAAATGCATCGATTCTGTTGTAAGCCTGTTTCTTCTTGCTCTAACTTTCACAAAGATGGGAGTGGTTTGCATTTCTTTGAGTGACATTTTCTTGTGGGAAAAAAAAGAAAAGATGACTTAGATTGTTATAATCATTCATTATTTTTATTAGTGAATGAGGAGTACCAAACCACTTAGGGTTTGAAAAGTATTTTAGACATCTTTTCAAACATAGAAGACTTGCAAAACAAGGCAAATTCCAGGGACTGCTCCTTTCTATTCTTTTGGTAGCATTTTTTTGACGGTTATGTAATTGATGCTTTTCTTATTCATTTAGCCTGAAGTCATCTAAATGTGACTTTGTAAGACATATTCACTGCTTGGGAAGCAACTTGAGATTTAAAATAAGCTTTTAAAAGATCTCCTGGCCTTAAAAGCAGGAAATAATATATCACCCCAAATAAACCTACTTTAACTTCACAAGTTTGCTTTTCGAAAGAAAGAAAGGAAAGAAGGAAAGAAGGAAGAAAGAAAGAAAGAAAGAAAGAAAGAAAGAAAGAAAGAAAGAAAGAAAGAAAGGCTGCATAAGTAGATTCTAAACCCTGAGACTTAGACTGAGAGACTAAGGGGAGACTATTCTAACTATTTTCACTGATCCTTATTGCATGCAAGTCAATAGACACATCCCCTGAATGGAAACACATAGATTAGAGAGCCCGATTCCCTCATGATCTTCAGCAGGTCCTGAAATTCCACTTTCGAATTGAATGGCCCTCAGACCTCAAAGAGGCACTATGGTATAGAAACTTAGAGCAAATCGCAGTTCTGCTAACAACCAGCTCTGTGACTTTGGACAAATGACTTAGTACTTTTGTATCTCAGTTTTGTTGCCTGTAAAATGAAAATAATAAAAGGACTTTTCTCATAGAGTTGTTGTGAGAAATACATCAATTTCTGTATGTAAAATACTTAAAACAGCACCTGGCAAATGTGTGCCATGGAAGTATTACTTATTAGTAAGCATAAAAATTCTTTGAAGAGCCTGAGCTCTTAAATCCACAAAATCAGAATTTTTAACCTAGTGATTCCTAATCTTGCTGCACATTAAAATCTTCCAGGATGCTTTATAAAATTCTTTTTAAAATGTCTGGGGGTGAAGCCCAGAAATCTATATTTTTTTAAAAACTTTGGTAAGTGATTGGGATGCACAGAGAGTGTTACCCTGCTCTTAGCTCAACCTTGAGAACAAGCACTTTAGAAGGGCCTTGTATGCCATAGGCCAAGCTGTTGGTGAGTGTGTTTAATTGTTTGATCCTATAACATTTTCAAGATTCATTCATTCTTTAGAAGGCTTTGAGAAGTCCTACATTATTTTGCCTAAGGCTATAATTTTCCTGATGCCAGGGAGTCCTCCGTTGCCATTCACACTCCAAGATCTAACGCAGGGCCAGCATGGGATAATGGAGATGGTGAGAGAGGCAGGAGTGAAGGAAACGATTGTTGAATTTTACCAACTGTCTTCAAGATCATGATAACATTTTTGAAGTAAAGAAGTCAAAAGTCACTCTATGAAAAAGACACCTGCACTCGAATGTTTATAGCAGCACA
>VBSM01000662.1:1960310-1975673 GCA_008086735.1 Cheirogaleus medius
TATGTAACTGTAATATTTGTACCCCCATAATATGCTGAAATAAAAAAAAATTAAATGGGGGAAAAAAAAGAAGTCCAGGTCAGGAGTGATTCAACTCAGATGAGGGCTCTATGTGGCTCTCCATCCCCTCAAATCATGCCATTATAGTTTTTCTTTGCCACTTTTGCATTTCCTTGTCCCTGTCTTTTATTTTTCTCCTCTATGTCACATGCCTACTTATCATCGTCTGGAACATCAAGATCTTCCCTTCCCAGGTAGTGGCACAGGGGAGGGCCAACCCTCAGGAGGCATCATGCTGCCATCAGAAGCAGAAGGGGCAGCGTCATGGGCAGCAGGAACAGCACCTTCAGCTTGCCGGGCA
The DNA here is from genome assembly GCA_008086735.1 of Cheirogaleus medius. NCBI lineage: Eukaryota > Metazoa > Chordata > Mammalia > Primates > Cheirogaleidae > Cheirogaleus > Cheirogaleus medius. The sequence continues at coordinate 1,960,672 of VBSM01000662.1, forward strand.
GACTGGTCATCTCGTGGTCTCAGGCGTCATAGGACTGGACCAAGCAGGCAAACTTAAGGACACCTTCCTGTGCGGCTGCAGAGCAGCCATAGCTCTGATAACCTGCTGCTGGATCTGCATGGCAGCGCACTTTGCAGCACCTCACCTGTGTCATTTCTTGTGTGCGTTGTCCCGAGCCATATGCTTGGTGTTCTCCTGGGTCCAGAGAAGGCCTGGATTGCCTCGGTCAGGACCACCTTGGCCTGGTCAATGCTCAGAGACACCATTAGATGACAAAAGCTGCACATGCAGGGGAGCCAAGGAAAAGTTCAGGAGGGATAGACCACCTCCTAAAGCTGTCCCCAAGGCCAGCTGGGTGGAGGAGCAGCCCCACCAACTGTAGTCAGAAGCCTGTGTGGTCCTACCGTCCCCACCCTGAGCTCTCAAGACCCCAGCCCTTAGGTAAGTCTCTAACATAAAACAAATTAACCAGGAAGAGACCACATTAGTATGATTAAGGTAACTCTATTGTTAAAAATGACCTGGGCCAGGTGGAGTGGCTCACACCTATAATCCCAGCACTTTGGGAGGCCAAGGCATGAGGACTGCTTGAGGCCAGGAGTTCAAGACCAGCCTGGGCAACATAGCAAGAGTCCCCTCTCTACAAAAACATTTAAAGAATTATCTGGGTGTGGTAGTGCATGCCTATAATCCCAGCTACTCAGCAGGCTTAGGCAGGAGGATCTCTTGAGCCTAGGGGTTTGAGGCTACAGTGAGCCATGATCACACCACTGCACTCCAGCCTGGGGTGACAGAGCAATACCCAGTCTCTAAAAAAACAACCTACATGAGCATCTTCTGGTAAGAACCAGAACACCTGCTAGACAAATTCTGAAGGAGCTGTGACACTTGTAGTCCCTGTCTTGCTCTCTGCCAAAGTCTACTAACCAGGCCACTCTGAAGCCTTCCCTGAGTGAGAACTATCAGCCCTCCACTTTGGTGAATTGTTCCCTGTGCCAGCTTTTCTGGGTAAGAGCTTCAAATCCTTCTTAATGTGGCTATGTAATCCCAGCTGGCTGCTGAACGACAGCTTGCGCATTGAAAACAGGCTGTTGTAAAGCTCAAACAAGATCATGTATATGAGTGTTACCTAATATGTAAAGGATCATGCTACTTTCTATCAAATCACTTGCACTCTCAATTGACTGCTTTCTGGGGTGGCTGAAACAGATATGATTGTTATTTGATAGGCAAGCTATTTACTACAGATGAAACCAAGGGATTTCAGGTGTGATAATAGAGTGACCTGGGTAATGTATGCTTTTTATGTAAATGGTAGAAACTCTGAATAATCCAGGACTGCAGTTCTCAGATGGATTAGCAAAGTCACAACATTTCAACAATAAAGGATATAAGAGGCCAGACATTCCCAGCATTGCTGTTCTGTTTAATTTTGGGGGGAAATTACCTCAATCAGCTCAGAGCAGCTTGGCACAAGTGTGCACAGTCGCTAGGAAAGGTGTGGGTATGGAGAAAGAGAGAGAGAGAGGGAGAGAGAAAGAGGGAGAAGGAAAAAAAGGCAGAAAGCTTCAAAGCAACAAATCCATGCGCGAGTCCTGCAGGGACCTAGCAATCAAGGCATTAGCAGCCAAAAAGCTTTTCTTGTGGAGGGGGAGTTAATGGATTTATATTATTTGTGGTTATCTGGATTTCAGATTGACACCATAAATATTCAGACTCTGAACTCGCCTGGAAGCAGCCGCTACTGACTTTTCTGTGACCTAGCTGGAAACTTTAAATCAGCTGTCTCCTTGACTTTCAAGTGAATGACATACTCCAAATCCACAAGATAGCATCTCCTCAGTGTTTTATTGCCTCCAGAGGACCTCGGTTCAGTAGGGTCTGTAACCATAGCCTCTTTTGAATGCCAAGCCCAGTTAACATTGCTAAATCATAAAGCACTCTGTACTGGAGCAGAGAAGTCCTAGACTTGGGGCTTAGACAGAGCTTATTCTACAAAATGCACATGGTGAACTTACATCTGATATGAAGCCTGCAACACATTATTCATGGACTGACATGCATCTCGAGCCATGGATCTCTCTGTTTAGTAGATCTTGCCCAGGTACTTTCCTTTTCATTTTCTTATTGTTTTTGTCTCTGGGAGTTAGATTTATGGGATTTCTACACAGGTACAGGGGACAATTTCTTCTTGGTGCATTGTGAGCTGCTTCCAGTTCCTATGATCAACAGCTGGCAAAAACAAGAGACCCTTCCTGAAATGAGCTTTGAACCTTTCTCTGGTTCACTTCAGAGCTGACACTGAGACTTTGGTGATAGGAGAAGGAGGAGCACGGTCCTCCTCCTTCTCCACATTGCTAGGATTAGGGAACCTCCCACTGGCAACAGGCTCCCTTTTGCCCAGTGACAAATTGTGCTTAAGGTTTGACAACGCCAAATCCATCATAAGGATCAGGCCAGCTCCTTCTCCCTGTCAGCTTAACAGATGTGGCAGCAGCCACAATGTCAATAAAGGTTATGTCCTGCTTCAGAGAAAAAGGGGCCAAAACACCATTTAAGTAATTGCTTGGGGAAAAGAATCAAGCTATCCTTCTAGGCAGGCGATAGCATTATCAGGAAGGGCTCCACACATGGGCTGTTTCTCCCTTCTGTTCCCTGATGAGTTGAAAGGTATTCTCGGGGAAAGATGCGTGGGTCTATTACCAGGAGAAAGAGCAAGGCAAAAGAAACTGCAAGTTGGGACTGCAGAGGTCCCATCTACTCAATGTTTGGAAATCCACCAATAGTCCTTATTCCACCATTTGACCCAGACCATAATATACCACAGATGTCATAAAACTCCCTATGGGTATTTGATATAATGGGGTGGGTAGAGGGAGAAAGGAATCACTAAGGGAAAACCATACAATGTTGGACTAGTTTTATATTTTAGTACTGTTAAATTCTCAATTTTATATGAAGCATCCTGATTTTTTCCATGTTTTATGTCTCTGAATGCCTTAATCCTGGCCTAAGAAAAAAGTATTCCAGGAAAAGAAGAATCACATGAGCAGGGAACTGCAAGAAGAATAGAAGACCTGGTGGCAGGTCATGAAAGTGGCAAGGCAGGCAGGACCGATGACTCTGAGATGGAGCTGGGCTGGTCTGCCACGCTAAGTGATGAGAATGTCGAGACATTCTTGCACAATTGTTAGTTGGAAAGTAACCAGATCGTATTTGCATTTCAGACAAATCACTTGAAAGCTGTGTGAAATATGGCTTAGATAGAGGAGGACAAGAATGGAACCAGGGAGAACGGTTAAAAGACCTGGCAAAAAATGTTGAGGTTCTTACTCAGGAAATTAGTAGCAGAGGAGGAAAGAAGCAATGAAATGTGTGTGTGTGTGCACGTGTGCATGTGTGTATTTATGTTCTTAAGGGTTAAAATTGACTGGAACGGTGCATGGTTAGATGCTGTGGCTAAGAGGCTGAGGAAGAAAGCTCCATCCATTAGAAAACCCTCATTTCTTAGTTTGTGTGACTGATTATACTGTGGTACCAGCAACTGAGATGAAGAATATTGGAAGAGAAACATATTGGAGAGGGCCAATGGTAAGCTTAGCCCTGGACATATTCATTTGAAGTTCTAGAAAATAAGGCCAGTCCTATATTCCCAACCTGTTTTCAAATAGCTACCCCAGTTGTCTTATCTGCTGACGTTGCTAGACAGAAATTTCCGTTGCAATAGTAGAGCCATATTTTTGGAGTAGCATGTTGCACTCAGTCTCTAGCCCACATTTCAGAAGAGAATGTGTGCTCAGGATTCAGGAGACAGTACATTCCTCTCTATGCCTGCCGAACTGTAAGCCATTCTTATCCCAGTACTCTCTTTGTGATCTGCCATAGCTTAACACAGCCTAGAACAGGATCCTGCTAGAAATAGTGGGAATGCTCTGTCATTAGCACCAGGTAGTTGAAGTCTGCAAAAACAGCTCTCACCTGTAGATTAGTGAATTGATACCATACCAAGTCTGAATAGATTCTGGGTTTTGGAGAAATCCTAGTGTTGACATTGCTGGCCATTTAAATTAATCAAAACTCTTGGAGACAAGCAGCAAATAGCTATTTAAATTAGCTGAAGCAAAAAGCCAAATATTTTGGCTTCCATAATCCAAAGTAGGCAGTATAGAGGCCCAGCTGGGCCCCAGAGATAATCAGAACCAGACCAGGACTGTGAACTCCATTGGTGTTTTTCTTTTGGTCTCTCTCTTTCTCATTTCTATTTGTCTTTGTGTCCTTACTTTATTCTATTAGATGGGCTTCGTTCAAGAGATGGAAACATATCTATTGGGAGATCACAGGCTTGTATTGACATCTTTCTACTCAAGAGGGACTGTTTATCTTTCCATGGTTTCAATTAAAGACCTCAGGGATGCAGTGACTAGAGACTACCCCTACTATAATCACATGTTTGAAGAAAAGGAGAACAATATTTCTCTCCCTAAAGGGGGTGCTGTTTTCAGAACGAAGGAGATATGGCCTACTGGATAAAGTAAACAGATGCATGCTACACCATCTGTCATAAAAGTTTTGCAAAGCCTCATTCATATCATGCCATCCCCAAATTTTCTATAAGGGCAATGGGAATTTAATTATGTAAGCACAAGCTCAGCCTAGCTCTGAGGATATGAAGTTGGGCAGGAACCGTTACCGTACTCCTCACTCTGATTCATGACTCACTCTCCTGTGTTCTCATAGCATCAAATATGTGCATCTGGTACACCACTTAGTACAAAACCTTGTAATTAGTATTTATGTGCCTGTCTTCATCTCTAGACTCTGAGCTCCTTGAGCTCAGCCACCACGTCTCCATCACTTTTGTGTGCCCAGTGCTTGGCACAGAGCTTGGCACATTATTTCAGTGGCATTTTACCTTATGCTAGAACAGAAAAAATTATTCCCTAGTTTGAAACTCCCTTTCCAAGTTATGGAAGCATCAAGTTTTTCAAGCAGCAATGTGACAAAAAAAAAAAAGATTTCTCTTGCATTTCGGATAAATAATAGTATTGAAAACTAAGACTACTCCTGAAACTCACAGCAATCCTCCTGTAGTGGCCCTCAAGAGATATTTATTGATTGATTAGGAAGGTAGAACTGGAGAAAAGGAGGTAAGTGGTAATCTTTTTATGCATTTTACTTATGGATAATAATAACATTGATATATCCATAAAGATGATGTTAATACATTATTTTAATACCACGCCATTTACACAGTGCTGTGTTTGGGGTTATTCGGTGGTAATAGGAGTAGTAAGGAATTTGTGTTGTGCCATTCACACTCTTCTTTTTTTTTTTTTTTCCTTTCCTAAACAGCATGAAATTGTGCATTCATTGACCGGTGTGTAGGGTGCAGTTGGTGAGTGTGGAACATTTGCAAAGCTAATTGCAAGGCAGATCAAACACTTTTTTTTCTCTACCATAGCCGACACAGTTAATCAGCCACCAAAGGCTGAAAGAAACTGATAAATTCCTACAATCTTATGACTTTGAACTATTCCCTGCCATTACTGGACCTTGCATACCTACACTGAGAAAAAAGGGTTGTGGGAAAATAACAGGGCCTCTACTAGGGGACCTGCAACATCTTGGGTCTGTTCAAAGGCCCATCACCTCTTTGCTCCTACTTCCAAAGCATTAGGATCTAGGAAATTAGTTTGAATTGATCAATGGGCTGGCTTCTACCCCACGCAGGAGCTTGTCGTCTGCAAAAGCAACATTTAAGATGAAAAATCTAGCCATATGCAGATTCCTAGTTTTGTTCCCAAAATAACTCCTGGTGTTGTTGGCTTCTCTCCCTTATCTAGTTACCATCTGGGGTTTGTGTGTGTCTGTGTGTGCACGCGCGCGGCAATCATACCTCCTCCCCACAATCTGCCAGGCGCAGACACCCTCCTTCCCCTCTCCCACGCTTGTATACGCACTGAACCAGGGATGCGGAAAGGATTTCAGATAGACTGAAAAGACCCAATTTCTGCCTTCCTGCCAAAGATTTTACATGTACTTTATGCCTGTCTTTAAAAAAAAGGAAAAAGAAAAACAGAGTTGATCTGTAAGCAGAGGCCAGAGACTTGTAGCGATTGGAATTCATTTGTGAAGGCTGTTAGGTGGCTCCTTAGCACCTAAACCAATGTCTACAAGTAAATATATAATGGCCTGCGGGCTGCAAACATTTTTGTATAAACTTAACAACTAACTCAAACCATGGCCTATTTCTTTTTTACTTCAGGAACTTATTTATTTCACATTTCTTTGGTTTAGAAATGACCTGGGCATTGAACTAATTAAAAAAAATAATTTAATATGTAGGAATAAATCCTACTCAAGCTGAGACCTTGTCAGCCAATTTCAACCTGGAGTGCAACCTTAGAACAAAATAGTAAATCTCCTATAATAGGGGCTTCCAGATCCACTATATCATAGAATGCTTTGCATGCTTGTCAGGGAGCACAATTCACCTCGCCAACTGCACTCACAAACTTCCCGAACCACGAGGGGCTCCGGGTGTTCATACGGAAGTAAAGGGGCTGCAGAGGCGGAGGCTGGACCCAGGCACTGACAGTGGAGAGAAAGCAGGGCTCACCCAAGGGAGCGAGGGATTTAAAGGAGGTGAAAAATGGAGGTTAAGGAGGATGAAACCAGAGCCCACTCTGCCTTCTCCTCTTCCTCCCGTGAAGCAGATGAACTCACACAGGAAGAGGCTCTCCCAGTCTGTGGTTCATTTATCCCAGAGAAGAGGTCAAATAAAGGACAAAGCAGCCATTGTGCAAACCGAAGAACTTAATAAAGAGACCAGAAGAGGCTTGCAAGAGAAAGGCTTTGCTTGTAAGCAGGGGAAGTGTGCTCCTCTGAACGAAGGATGGGAAATAGAGGCTGCCTGCTGGCTGTGCGGGTGTGAGGGGAGCCTGGCTTTCCCACACCGGCTGGACAAGGACTCTGGGGGGGCTGATGCCCCTTGAGCACCCTGCACCGGATCGCCCTTAGGAGACTGGTGGTCCATCTATTAGGGCGTAGCTGTAGTGATAAATCACAAACTTGAGAAAGCCTCTGCGACCAGACATCTTTATTTGCTCATATTGAAAATACCCCATTAGAGACTCACCTCTTTTGGTTAGGATTTCATCCCTGTTAAAGAAAGAATAAGAAGAAGACTTGAGTAGTTTGCGAATGAACTGTTTCTAAAGTCTTCCTGATTTAGATAGTAAGGGGTGGGACAGAGGGGCAAAGAACATGAAAATATTAAGTATCTGAGGCAGGAAAAAGGGACATCCTCCACAGACCAAGTGAAATTAGAGATATTCATCCTACTTCATAGTTTTCCTTAGCAAAGAAGTCTCTAGATCTGACAATGACAATGTGACAAGAATAAACATGTTCTGATTCCATTCTAGTCCTATGACGATCTATGACATATGGTTCTTTTCTGCATAATGCTTCACATTCCCAGGTTATAAGAAAGACTAGCATGCTCACTACCACTTACCTCAAAGGATGTGACTGGAACCAATGTCAATAATTTTGGACAATAGATTCTGATTCTATATTATTGCAATCAGATTATAGTTATGAGTACCTGAATTTTGTGCCAGGGCCGTGGAATGCAAAGGAATTTTCAGATTCCAGCAAGTTTGCAGGAGTTTTTAGTCATACCAATCATCATGTGACCAGCAAACATCCAATTTCCGTGAAAGTCACTGAGATGTAATTAGTTTCCAAATCCACACTATCATTCATTAAAGTGTTGTTTCTTCTTGGAAATTTCCAGTTCAAAGGAAAGATGATGCATGGTCACAGGGTAAAGAAAGCAAAATCAGATACCAATTGCCCCTTCAAAGAGTCTTGTAGATGACTTTTGATGTGTTTGGCCTATCCTTGAGATGTCAAGCCCATAGAACAACAACAGGGTTTTTTAGGGGGAAGGGGGACGGGTATCTCTCTTTCATATTAATGGCACAATAAATGCCACATCTCACACAACTGAGCACACAATTTAGTTTTGACCATAACCAAGAAATCACGGACACAGAGATTTATCTGCCTGACGTTTTGACCACTTGATCAGAGAGTCTTACAATGGATGAACAAAGACTGCCAGGCCTCATGCTCCACACAAGGGACAGAGTCAAACTAGACATGGTTCTTTAGCCATGAGGACCTGCCAGGCCTCTAAGTCTTAGTGGCATATACTTTCCAATATATTCTTCTCATGGGTTCTATGGTCCTCTCCTTACTCATTCTTTTCTTTGAAGAATGCCAAAGAATGGGACTCAGAGAGACCAGATCAGAAGCTGATCATTTAAGGATGATTTGAAGAGGTGGGTGTTATCCTTTACCATGAGCAATGTGAGTAAATTTCATACCATTAAGATGATGTCTTTTCTAGAATAAAATTTTAAGTCCTTAAAGATGATGTAGAGAAAAAGATAAAAGGTAGGGAAAACATGGAGGCATAAATAGCTCCTTTGACCACAAATTATTAAAACTAAATTAATAATTTTGCTCTTATGTGCTAGGTACTGATTCAGGAGCTGTAGGGATATTAGCACATTTATGATGAGTTACATACCTTCATGGAAACTTACATCTTATTGGGTACAGAGACTTACACAATTTAGATAATATCCAATAATAATGGCTTCAAATAGCATTTCTAGATATGCAAATAAAGGATTTAAATAGCATTTCTAGACAACAGTAGCTAGGCTATTAAAGGGCACCTAGGATTAATTACTGAACAAATTTTACAGAAAATACTCACTAAAAGATTTCAGAGGAAGGAGCCATCACTTTTGGCCGGGGCTGACAGGGACGTTGTTAAGAAAAAAAAATTTGCTTTCAATTGACTTTTGTCAGCATAGGAAGTGATTTGGGACTGCAGAGAAGTACTATGTCTCTTCATTATGAAAAGAAATGACTATTTACCTCATGACTACTACAATGTAGTTCTGTACTAGATACTTTTATCACAATAATTCTATAAAATAGATATTATTATTATTATTCCTAATTTATACAAGAAAACTTAGGCTTACCGAGGTGAATAACTTTGCCCAAGATAGCTATCAGAAATAAAAATGTGAAATTTCACATTCAGCCACAATACAGCAATAGACATCATGTTTACCTTTCCAGATTAAAAAGAGAAAACTAGACAAAATCTATGAAAGAACTATTTTTAATCATTGAACAATAGACAATGCTGCACTGTGATACCTGAGAAATGGGGAACAAATGAAAGAAGTGCTATGTTGCCTCAGCTTACTGCCTGAAGCTTTCAGGCCACAGCATAGAGTGAGAAACAGAGCGTGATCCTCTTGCTTAATTGAAGAGACTGAGATTGACCCTCATGGAAGATAAAGTGGCTAGAATTTTTGAAACAGAGTACCAAAAAAAAAAAGAATTTCATAGAGACATCTCTGGAAATTTGCAAAGGAGTCCCTTTGAACCATTGATTGAGTATTAACCTATAGACACATAAGAAACAAAAAAACCTGTAAAGAACCACTGGGAAATAATATGCTGAACAATTCCTTGAGCTCATAGAGAGCTAGGAATAGCTTATATTTGTAAGAGCCAGAGTGGAAAGACCTTGTAAAACATGAGTCATTTGGCAGAGTGCTCACAAAGGTATTGCCTTGTTAGTGGGAATAAATTAGCTAGTCTAGACTAAAGAATGCCCTTGGTTTGCCCTAACAAAGCATAAAGCAAGACACAAAAGGATCAAACTAATAATAAGTAACTTAACTACTTTATAGGACAAAGTCTAAAACTATTTATAGGAATGATAACAATTACAACAAAACTCCAGGACTAGCAACATAAAGTTCAAAATGCCTGGCATCCAAACAAAAATTACCGGGCATGCATATAAGCAGGAAAATATGCTCATACAAGGAGATAATTAGTCAATAGAAACAGACTCAGACATGAAAAATATAGTGGAATTTTCAGTAAAAGGTATTTAAAAAGCTATTAAAAGTATGCTCTGTGTGTAAAGGAGGTAAAGTAAAATATGAATATGATAAGAAAAAAATGAAAATGTATGAAAATGGCCCAAATAAATATTCTAGGGATGAAAAATGCAATATTGAAATTAAAAATACACTAGATATAATGGATTAACATCACAGTAGGCATTGCAGAAGAAAAGATCAATGAAGGTAAAAGTGTAGCTAAAGAAACTGGCTAAAATGAAGTCCAGGGAGAATAAAAGGCTAAAGAAAAAAAATGAACAAAGCCTAATGACTATGTGACAATATTGAGCAGGTACAACATCAATGAATTATAAACAGCATTACTTTTTAAAAATTCACATGAAACAACCAAGTGATAAAAACCATAATGAAAAGAAAAATAAAATAACAATGTAAATATTAAAGTAATGTTAAAACAGTGAAAGAAAAGGATGCTTATATACAAAGTAGTATAGAGTAACAGCGATAAGAAAGAAAATGGACTTCTTATCAGAAATTATGCAAGCCAGAAGACAATGAAGTTCAACTTTAAGAAATTATAAAGTTAAAAAAATCTAGAATTTTATGCTGAACAAACATAGCTTTCAATAAAGACAGAAAAATATGTTGTAAGACAAATAAAAGATGAGGGAGTCCATCACCAACAAATACGCACATGTTAAAAGAAATTCTTTATACAAAAGGAAAATAATGCCAGCTGAAATTCATATCTATACACAGAAATGATTAGCATTAGTTATGGTAAATAAGTAAGCAAATGCAGAAGAAAATTTCAACATATCTTAATCACTTTAAAAATTAATTGAATGTTTAAAACAAAAACAATAACATTGAATTTGGGGTTTTATAGCTTATGTCAAAGTAAAATCTATAAACATAAAGGATAGGAAAGAGTAAATTAAAATATACTTTTGTAGTGTTCTTACACCATATACAAAATGTTGTCATATAATTTGAAGGTAGAGTATGATAAGTTAAAGATATATATTGTAAACCCTAGAATAACTACAGTCCAAAATTTTAAAAAAGGAAGTATAACTAGTATGTCAATAATGGAGACAAAAATTTCTAAAGTATATACAATTCTTTTTAGAAAGCCAAGAATAGAGGAAGAAAGGAATAAATAAAAGCTTAGAAAAATAGAAAACAAATAGCAAAATTGAAGGTTTAAACTAACTGTATTGGTAATTACATAAGATGTAAATGGCCTGAACGCTTTAATTTTTAAAAAAGAATATCAGGTTTGATTAAAAAATAAGATCTAGATAAATGCTGTCTATATGAAACCAAATTTAAATATGTAAAGACACAAAGATTAAAAGTAAAAGGATAGAAAATATTACTATATGTCATGGAATCCCTAATCAAAAGAAAGTTAGAGTTGGTATATTAATATAAGACAAGTAGACTTCATAACAAGGAGTGTTGTCAGAGACAAAGAGGGCCATTTCATGTTAATAAATGGATTAATGCATCAGAGGACAATAATCAGAAATGTTTGTGCTTAATAACATAGTTTCAAAGTTCATGGACTATGAGAGCTAAAAAGACAAATAGACAAATCCACAATTGTATAATTGAGATAATATTCTCTCATTGATAGAACAGGTAGAATATGAATATATATATGTGTGTGTGTGTGTGCATGTGTATATGTATACAAGATCTGTCCACAAAGTATACAGCCATTGTTAATATAATGAGAACAGTTTGCACCACATCAATGTAACCCGGCAGCCAAGGAGAGTGGACTGGAACACACATGCGTGAACAATGACCTCACTGTGCTAGTCAGTGGTGTGCTAGAAGCTGTTGAGTGAGCATGTGACTGTGTGGCTGTTGCATTCAAAATGACTGAGCAAGTAGAGCAACGAATCTGCATTAAATTTTGAGTTAAACTTCAACATTCCTTCCCAGAAACTGTTCATATGATTTCAGTAGGCTTTCAGGGATGATGCAATGAGTGCAGTACAAATAAAAGTGTGCCACAAATGCTTCAAAGATGGTCAAGAATCAGTTGAAAGTGATCCACTTTCTGGAAGGCCTGCAACAAGCAGAACCTGAGAATGCTGAACGTGTACGGGTTAGGTTAAGAAACACTGGGAGAACTGTGTGAGGTCTCAAGGTGCCTACTTTGAAGAGGACTGAGGAGGAATCATGATCTTATGCACAATGTTTCTTGTATCTTGTATCTTCTTCAATAAATGTCTCTATTTTTCATATTACATGGCTGGATACTTTCTGGACAGACCTCATATGCATAATGCATATACACATACATTATAAGGATATAAAAGACCTGAACAATACCATCACCTCACTTGACCAAATTGACATTTATAGAACATTTCACCCAACAACAGGAGAATGTATATTTTTTTCAAATGCACATGGAACATTTATCATAATTCTAGATGATAACATTTATTCAGAATTTTAAGAAATTTAAATCATACAAAGTATGTTCTCTGACAACAAGGGAATTAAAATAAAAATTGGGGAGATATCTGGAAAATTTTAAAATTGTGAAAATTGAAGAACACATTTAAAAATAATACATAGGTGAAAGAAATTCAACAAAGAAAATAAGAATATATCTTTTAAAAAATATTTAGCAGCTTAATAGAGTTAAGTGACACAAAATAAACTCCATATATTCAAAGCATACAAATGGATAAGTATGCCATATATTGACACACATGAAACCATCATCACAATCAATATGATGAAAATGTCCACTAAGCTCCAGAGTTTTCACATGGCCCTTTGCAATATCATTGCAAAACTATTAGCCAACTTCTTATAAACTTCAACATATATGAATTTACCTTATCACCCAAAAATCACTCCTAGGTTTTCCCCAAAGGAAATAAAAGCATATATCTACATAAAGTCAATCTATTTCAGGACTCTTTCCTTATATCAGGGAAAAAATAACTCAAAATGGATTATAGTCCTAAGTGTAAGAAGTAACATTATTAAACATTTAGAAGACAATATAGGAGTAAATCTTTGCTACTTTTATTTAAACAAAGATGTCTTAGGTATGGCACAAAAGCACAAATAATAAAATAAAGAAATATATAATTTGGACTTGATAAAAATTAAAAACTTTGTCTTGCAAACAACACCATGAAGGAAGTGAAAATACAACCCACAGTTGGGAGAAAACATTTACAAATCATATGTCTGATAAGGGACTTGTATCCAGAATATATTAAAAAAATTCTTACATGTCAATTATAAAAAGATACATAGCCCAGTTAAAAAATAGGCAATAGATCTGAATAAACATTTCTTCAAAGAAGGTATACAAAAAGCACAATAATAGATAGTCAACCTCATTTATCATGGGAATTCAAATCAAAACACAAGATATGATTTCACACCATGTAGGAATGCTGTAATCCAGAGAACCAAAACACCAAACCAAACAAAAAAAAATAAACAATAACCTGTGTTGTTGAGGTGAAAAAATTGATATCCTCATACATTGCTGGTGGAAGTGTTAAATGGTGTAACAACTTTGGAAAACAGTTCGGCAGTTGCTCAAAAAATTAAGCATAATCACATCTCAGAAATTTTACTTCTAGATATATACCCAAGAGAAATGAAAACATTTGTCCACACAAAAACTTGTACAAAAGTGTTCATAGCAGCATTAATTAAAATAGCCAAAAAGCCTCAAATTTCCATCAACTGATAAACAAATAAAGTATGATATGTTCCTATATATAAAAGAAACTTATGCCATCACAAAGAATGGATTACTGATACATGCTATAACATGGAGGAATTTTGAATACTTATCCTAAGTGAAAGAAACCATTTGCAAGAGACCACATATTGTAGGATTCCATTCATATGAAATGCCAAGAATTGGCAGGTCTGTAGAGGAGTAATGTAGATTAGTGTTGTCTGGGGCCTAGGGGAGAGGAAAATGGGAAAGGACTGCTAATGTGTATGGGATTTCTTTTTCAGGTGGTGAAGATATTCTAAAATTCGGATGATGGGCACATTTATAGCCCTGACTCAAGCCATGTAACAAAAACATTTCTATACCCTTAATATGTTGAAATAATAAAAGAAAGAAAGAAAGAAAATTAAATTGTGGCAATGGTTGGTCAACTCGGTGAATATCCTAAAAACCTTTCATTGTAAACATTAAATAGGTGAATTGTATAGTAAGTAAATTACATCTCAATAAAGCTGTTAAAAAAGAGTACTTTGCTCTAGAGATAAGAGTGAAACTGTTGGCACTGAGTTTATTCTTTTTGACTTTTGAACTCATTTGATGTATTACCTAGTAAAAATAAAGTAACTAAAAATAAATAGTCCAGTATTATGTGACTTATACTAGAGTGTGCACTTGAATCCACATCTGTTTGGATATTTAGGAAATAACTAGGACAATTGCCCTGGTATTTATCCTTTATTGACTGTTCTGTTTTTAAACATTAGAGGTAAGGCTTTGGTTGATACAGTAATGTCCTCTTTTTTTTTTTTTTTTTTTTTTTTTTGTCCCTGTGTTTTATGCTGTAGAAAGGGAGAAGATGACCAAATTTCAAATTACTGTAATACAAGGTGTAGATTATGGTAAGTCCTGAGATAAAGGTATAAAATGGTAAAATGAATCAAATGAAAGAGAACTACCAGTTTGTTGGGGGGAATTATGAAAGCTTAGGTTTTAAACCATACTTTTTGCTTTTGCCATCACCAACTGTAGTACTTCACCTGGGGAAATAAACCCCAGCAGCTGGTACAATGCCTTGCTACTACTTTCTGATAATTTGTAGCATGGATAATACAAGATCCCTTTAACATCTTCAGTAGTCAACGAGAGAGAAGAAATCAGTCTATTTATGCACATATGGACTCTTTGTTTCGCATGATCAAACGAATAAAGTTGTGATTCTGCTTCCTAGTAGTACTCTAAATTGAAGACAGAATAACAGCAAGCAAACATATAAAAAAATGCTCATCATCTCTAAT
>VBSM01000662.1:1975773-1994056 GCA_008086735.1 Cheirogaleus medius
GCCATCAAATTGGTACTGACTGTTTAAAACTATGGTGCTCAAATGGTGGTAGTAATGTCCTCTTGAAAAGTGCTAAGAAAGCTATTCGCTGTGTTGTTTTCCTTAGTGTATTAGAGAAACTAGAGATATTTCCCCTTTTAATTGTACTAAATTCTCTGAGAGAATATTTTGTAACTAGCTTATCAGTCCTACATATGATGTCCTCCATAGCCATATTTAATGATTCAAAGATGTCATCGGTGCCAAAGAACACTGAACTAGAAAATAAGATGCTAGGATCTAGAGTTTTCACTCCCTGTAATTTGTTCTGTCCCCTTTGGTAATTCTTTTAACCTCTTTGATCCCTAGTTTTCTCATCTATATAATAGTTTAATAATAATATTCTTTCTAATCCTACAGAGTTTTGGTGTATTAACCCAAGTCAGATAATGGCTGGGAAAATAATTTACAATGTAGAAAGCCATTTATGCATGAGGAAATATTGTCATTTATTATAATACAAAATCAATAAAATAAAAGTGATGAGGAAAAAAAGAGGAGGTTTATGCAAATGATATTTGTTAATGACTTCTGCCCTTTAAAGTTGATTTTGTATATGCATTGTATATGAGGGGATATATACTCCAGTTCTCAATTTGCCAAAGGAGAGAATTCTGTTTATTTACAGAAGATTTTGTAAAAAAAATGGCATCATATATCTTTGCTACCAACTTAGTGATTTTTTGAAAACTATTAGGATATTAGAATTAATGTGAAAAGAAAGGAGAAAAGTGACAACTCCAACACATGCTATTCGCCTGGAATATGTACTTAGTTATGAGGGGTGTGTGTGTGTGTATGTGTGTGAAGTAGAAGACAAGTTTAGAATTTATAATGAAAAGGAGGTTTTGCTCATACATCACTTTATTTTAGTTCTTTATTTTTAATTTTCCCGTGAGATTTAATTACAATTTCAACCTCTGTGTTTCCTTAAGTGATGATAATATTCTCACATCACTTAGGGTGCACTTAATCCACCTTCCTACCTGGCAAACTCCTATGCATATCTCAAGACCCTGCTTAAGGTAGGGTGGAAGGAAATCTTGGTATACCTTCCTGATACACCTCAGCAGAGCCAATCATCCTCTCCTTTTTGTATACTCTTCTGTTATTGTATTACTACATACTGCACAATATGTTAGTTATTTATTTTCATATCTTTTTCCCTTACCAGACTGTAAGCTCCTAAGCCCAGGGATAGACATCAGTATTACCCAGCTTACAGTCATGTGATTGTTATGATTAGTAGGAATTAACCATTTTTTAGCAATGAAAAATGACCAAGGGAATTAATAGAACATATAAACCAGACTTTTGTACATGATGATTTGGAGAGAAGAGCAGTGAGTTTCAAAACACACATTATACATAACCACCCAGATCCGGGGCCTCTGGTGGGGCAGATGTCCAGAGCAGATCTTGCTATGAAACTATGGAGCAAGAGCCCTGCCTTATGGGAGGGACCATCCGTAAGGAATTCTACCTCGGTTCCAAGTCACTGGCGGTCTAGGCACAGCTAGACTGAAAGGTGGCACAGCTCCTCCTGATAACGTGGCTCTGCCCCTTCACCACGCCACTCTCTGTCCCCGTCTTCACGTGTACTTGCATTAACTGTTCTCTCCTCCCACGCACTCACGTCAATATGGCCACTGTTGGGTTTAGGTGTGATTTTTCCCTTCATTTCCTTTCCTTCATTTTGATCTCAGCTCCTTGTCTTTTCTGTATTTATTTGTTTACGTTGCTAAAGGAGATTTGTCTACTTACGTCTGTTGGCAAACTTCCAGACTTCCTTTGCCGTGTATCTACCACTGTTCTCTCTCTTCCTCATCCTCCTGGAGCAGACGCGGGAACCTCACCACCCTGTCTCTGTTTTGAGCGTGTGTCCCTCCATCTTCTTTCTGTGCCCTTCACTTGTTTCCTTAGTATGGCCGAACACTTTATGCCTTACTTTCAACTATCACTTCTTGTACCTACCAGCAGAATAGATATACATATTTTGTGAGGCCAAGCACAAAATAAAAATGCAGGGTGAATTATTCAAAGTTATTGAGAATTTCGAGACAGTGACAGCAGAAAGGCAGACCCTTCCGAGTACAGGACCCTGTGCACCCACACAGGTCACAGGTCCACAAAGCCTGTCTTGCTCGCTGGACTAGAAGCTCCATGGAGACAGAGACCGCATCTTCCTTGCTCATTGCTGTAACCCAGCAACTGGCTCAGTGTCTCAGCTAGCACAGAGGTTATGTGAGTGAGTAAAATAATGATTGGAACGTTGTGGTCCACGCAGCACTTGCACACACAGTATCTTATTTCTAACTTTAATGCTTTTGATTAAGGTAGGCCTGGCAATCACTAATTTTCTCATACATGAGCAAATTGAGGCTCCACATAGCTTGGTAATATGCTTTGGGTCATACTGCTAAAAAGAGGTAGCACAGAGGCTCCCTGTCACCTCTTCCCATTCCATTCTCTAAACCATCTTAACTCTCAGCTGAGAAAGAGGAGGTGAGGGAAAGCATGGAGGTGCAATTTTCGCATAATCCCTGCTTGTCCTGAATCCTACAAGTACTGTGGGATGAGAGAAGTAACTTCTGTTTTTCTCTTGATGTTTTCTTGGCAGCAATAATAATAATAAAACGCTTTAAATATATTAAAAACTTTGTATTTTCTACAGGTCTTTGCAGTTCCAGTTATCATCACAGCTGAAATGGAGAAAGAGGTGCTGAAGAAATTTTATTGATGTGGATATTTACACATTAACATTTATTGATGTGATACTTAGCTAGGTTAGCTGGCTAATAACAGTGCCTACACTGTCAAACAAATAATTAAAAATATCAAAACGTCAGAGCTACCACTGGTCCTCAGAAAGTTCTTGTTCATTTATTTTGAGCTCCTGACCATGGCGTGGCTGCCATTCAGGCAAATCCCTGTAGCATCTAGGTGGAGGACAGAGACGACTCTCAGAATGTTCAGCAAGAAGCTTCTGTGGTGGAGATGCAGCGAGGGCTGGAGTGGGTGAGGAGACTTTGCTTTGTTTCTCTGGCTGGGGATATATAGTAGGGCTGAATTTTTAACCTTCACCACCACCTCTTAGTTAACTATGTCATTGCTACATCTGCAGTTATGTATTAGAACAGAGTTCAAAGGGATATTAATAGTACTTTTTTAAAAAAAGGATTCTATGGCCAAATAAGTCCAGAAAACACTGGGCTGCTGAGGTGTATTAATGGGCTCTTAAAGTACCCTGTACTTACTCTTGGCACAGACAGCCCTTATCGCATTAAAGCACAATTGCCTAGTGACTTGCCTGTGTCTGTTTTAAGCTCCTAAAATCTTATTTTAGCCTTTGTGTCTGTGCACCCGCTAAAGAGAAGGCACCAAGTAAATACTTGATGGATAAATAATTATCTTCACTGAAACAGGAAGTCATCCCGATCCCAACGTTTGAGTCAGGATGTTCCTGTTCTGCAGCCATCACTTCGTGCTCTGAACACCCGGGTGCCTGTGGTCGCTTTTCCCACATCCCTGCTCAGCAGGCTCCCATTCCAAACCCGCAAAGTGCCAACGGGCCTTTGGGTATTGCTGCTGAATATTAAAGCCCTCTGCTCTCTCTCCAGTTTAACCCTGGCTTCTCAAAGCTGGCCCTCTGGGACCTCTCCAAGCCTTTCAAATGACATCTAGGCAAACCAGGCTGAATTATGAAATCATAGCATTACTAATATCAAATCCCAGGCCTCGTATTTTAATATCGTATATGAAGTTCTGTCTAAAGACCAAGATTAATTTAATATGTAAAACAATAGATACCTCAAATTAATACAAAACATTGTAATACAAATGACTTTTATTCAGATTTGAATACCGCACACAAAGGCTATAAGTAAATTAGTTTTATTGATCTATATTCATAGAATTATTTAAATGTACCCTCTGGTACTGAGAGCCAGGGGTTTTTCTGATGCTTGCCATTAATGCATTTTTCATTAGTGGCTAGTGCTGGGAAGCCCAAATTTCATTTGGCTGCAAAAGATTAATTTCCTCTTGACAACCATAGCCAGATTAAAAAAAATAGGGGACTTGA
Organism: Cheirogaleus medius; assembly: GCA_008086735.1. Classification (NCBI taxonomy): domain Eukaryota; kingdom Metazoa; phylum Chordata; class Mammalia; order Primates; family Cheirogaleidae; genus Cheirogaleus; species Cheirogaleus medius. The sequence continues at coordinate 1,979,897 of VBSM01000662.1, forward strand.
AACAGTGACCTACAGGACAGTTCTCAGAACTATGAATTAGAGGACCAGGAAAACACGGATTTTGTGGGTTTTTTTCCTATGTGTCTATGGGTGAGGAAATAGCTATTTTGAAGAGAAATAAATCAGAGTGTATGGTTCTTGGCCCTGTCTCAGAATATGTGTATATGCCACAACCATTTGTAATTGATGATTGACCTATTTTCGATCACAGAAATATAAATGAGAAGGCATACAGACAGTTAGTGTCCAAATACTTTCTACCTCTTGTATACCTCATTTTCCTGTTAGTTTGTTTCTCTGAAAATATTCTCTCATCAATCTCACAAAAGGAGCATATATAATAATAGTAATAATATAATTAAGGCTAATTAAAGCCATTCTAATTGATTTGTTTGGTGACATATTGGAAAATTTGGAACCGCCATTGAGACAATTGATAAACGCTGGGGAGTCACGAAACTGAGCCCCTGAATGTGAGTGCTGCTTGGATGTAACATTTGAGATGGTCCACTGCTTTTGCTTCTTCCCTAGGGTGGAGCAGTCCTTGTACCAGCTCTATACGGAGCCTCCTAGTTTTCTATTCTAGGCAAATCATCATTGGAGCCTATAGCCACTAACCTATTTAGATTATGACAGTAGAATAATACTGCTATGGACCATGAAGACCAACATGGGAACTACTTTTACAAGTAGAAAGAACAAACAGTCATTTTTAATGATGTGATTTGTGAACCATTAAATGCTTCTTTGCTTAATGTGTGTGTGTGTGTGTGTATCTTTCTCACAGACTTGCCCCAGTGCCAAAAAACCCCCTCTTTAAGGGGCATTCCTTAAATATGAAAGATCTATGTATTTTTAGAGAGGTCTCTTTAGGGTACAAATTCCCCTGGGGGATGGTTAACCATATAGACCACTATCAACTATTAGCACCAGAACTTCAATGAGTCCCACAGATTGCATTTTAAATTTATAGTTTTCACAAACTGTAGAAGGCAGAAAAATGGGCCCCTGAAGATGTCCACATTCTAATTCCCAGATGTCACATGGTTATGTGACAAAGGGAAATTAAGCTTGAAGATGGAATTAAGGTTGTTCATCAGCTGACCTTGAGATAGGGAGGTTATCCTGGATTACCTGGTAGGCTCTTATAAGTAGAAGAGGGAGTCAGAATAGAAAGAGAACTAGAGAAATACCAGGGTGAGTAAGGCTCTGCCCAGAGTTGCTGGATGGATGAGGCCATAAGCCAAGCCATGTGGGCAGAAGCTGGAAATGGTGAAAAATCAGATTATTCCCTATAGTCTCCTAGAAAGGAATACAGCCCTACCAAAACTTTGATTTTGGCCCAGTGCTACCCATTTTGGATTCCTGGCCTACAGAACTATAAAGTAATAAATTTATGTTGTTTTAAGGCAGTAAATTTGTGGTAATTTTTTATAGCAGCAATGGAAACTATTGCACAGAAGAGTGGCACAACAAAAAGGAAGGAGGAGATGAAGAGAAGGAAGGCAGAAGGACATTGTATTAGTGATCTGTTACTATGAAGTAAAATTATCACAGACCGAGTAGCTCAAAACAACACACTTATTATCTCACAGTTTCTGTGGGTGAGAAATCTGTGAACAGTTCAGCTGGAACCTCTGCTTATGGGCTCACAGAGCTTCAACCAGAGTGTCAGCTAGGCTGTTCTCATCTGGAGGTTCAACTGTGGAAGAACCATTTCCATGTTCATTCAGGTTGTTGGCAGGATTCATTTTCTTATAACTATATGACTAAAGGCCCCATGTGTTGCAGGCTGTTGGCTGGAGACCACCCTCAGATCCTAGAGGCTACCTGGAGTTCCTTGACATGTAGACCTCTCTGACATCACAAACTCCTTCATCACACCCACAGGGAGATTCTCCAGCTCCATTCTGCTAGACTTATATAACATAATGTAATCATGAGAGTGGCAGCCCAACACCTTTGCCATATACTATTTGATAGGAACAAGCCACAGGTATCTCCTACACTCAAGAGGAGGGGATGACACAAAGCTGTGCACACCAGGAAATAGGAGTCACCTAAGGTCTCTGCCATGGCACCATAGTCAAGCTTTATCTGCGTTACAATTTTGCCTGGATCATACATTTTATGGGAAACTTGTTACTCCTGCCAATGATTTGTCCAATAGTAAGATGGCGGTGTTAATTCTTCCATGGTACCAACTGACAGCTATTAGTTCTCTATACAGGGTCTCTAAGTCTAGTGGAAAGGACAGCTCCTCGGTTGGTGTTTATTGGGGGAGAAAAACCTCATACAATAGTGAATTGGGTGAAGTCTGATTCCATATTGTTCCCTGATCCCCTATTTCTCCCACTCGCTTCTTTTAGTGCTTTCGTTCCCCAGGGATTCCATAGACTGCCTATGTCTACCTCATACTTAGTAGTTTTCTAGATAAAACAAGCAAGTGTCATAAATTCAGATGCCTAATGCAGATTCTTGGGGAGTGGTCCAAGCCACCGTGGCAGACTGAGGAGCACAGGGCCCATCTCACAGAGACAGTCAATATGAGTCTGCAGTCATTGTCGCCATAGGGAGATGTGGGCCCAGCGTTTCTGGAGGTTCCAATTCTTACAATGGAGCCTGAAAATACAAATATTTTTGTTAATATAAAACAGTACAAGTCTAGCATGTTAAAAACAGATTCTATTCAAAGAAATTTAAGTGGATAAAATAAAACAAATCTGTGACTAAGATAAGCCAACAGGGTGTCTGTTTGCAATTTCTCCTCCCAATGGGCCCTCTGGTGAAAATCTCACAACTTGGCAAAACAGCAGGAAGACAGTTCTCAGTGAAAAGAGAAGGTGCTCGATAATATTTGCTATGTGATTGAATAAAGGGTCCTCAATTTTATTCACAGAGAGAATTTAGACTTTATTAAGGAAGCTAGGTTTGTCTTTTAGTTTTTCCATACAGCCTCTGTTATTGATTTATTTTCTATCATTTTAGATTAGACAAGACTCCATTTTACCTGTAAAAACCATTGTAATTATATTGAAGGTGTTGAGCAGAGAAAAAAATATGGCTAGGTTTAATAAGGCTTATTCAAATTTGGAATATTGTGCTGTGAGTTTGGACTGGTGGTGATTACATAACTCTTTCACTCTAGGGATGAAAAAACTTGGTTGTCAGCATATTACAACATTTTCTGGTGGCGCTAAATCTGCTGCACCATGCCCTAAACATTAAAGGAGTGAATTACTATTACCAGAACCTTGAATAAACTTGGGCCATTTAGATGAGTCCTGGAAAACCAGTAAGGGAACAAGTATAACCTTAGTCACACTACAAACATAAGAGATGATGATGATGATGATGATGATGTGTGTGTGTATGTGTGTGTGTTTTCCTGTTTTATTAGGGACATGCCAAAGAATCCTAGGAAGTCCATAAATGAACTACAAGTGCACAGGGTGAAGAGATCCCCTTTAGGCTTGGCAAGAGTCAAATTTTATTTCATGCCTAGGCTAGAAGGAGCAATTCAGGATAGCAAAAGTGGTTCTGGATGGGTGGTAGAGGGGCAGAGGGTTGTGAGTATTAAGAATCAGCAAGACAGTAAATGCAAGAATGATCAGTATCAGTTAAAAAATTTACATAGTATTTGTAAACATTCCTGCAGCCTGTATCTTAAAAAGAGAAGATTCTATGCTGAAGCCCCTTACTGTGCAGCTGATAGCCTAAGAAAAGCACCATTGAAAGTACCATATATTTTTATATTACTAGCTAAATGTTTTTTCACTTAAAATAAACTGGGCAATGGTTGTGTCTGAGCCAAGGGAGAAATGAAATTTTGTTAACCAGGGGTGTAGGAAATTTTTGGTATGAAACTCTGACAAATTAGGTAACTGCTATCTTGGTCACTTTTTTCCCCTCTCTCCTTGGGTTGACTTGATTATAGATCTAGAGCAAAGGCAGATACCGAGACCGGATCTGATCTGAATTTGGCCTCCAGGGTTACAGCTAAGACAATTTAATAGATCTTTGTTCTTCTACAACTTCCACAGGGTTCAGCATGTCTCAGGCAATCATTGATTGCTTTAAAGAAATAATATCTGGCCAGATTGTAATTATTATTACAATTAGTCTACAGCTTTTTAGCAGTCTAACAACTATACTTTACCAGCAAGGATTAAACAGTTCTGGTGGATGAATGTATAATCCCAGAGTTCTATGAGTTTGTCACAGTTGTCTAGATCTTGCTTTCCATTATCTTTTACATATGACAAACCGTATTACAAAGCATGTTACTATGCCACATATTTATTTTTACCATGGGTTAAATCATTTGCCTTGAGGACATAGTAAATGGTGAAATCTTCTTTATTTTTCACAGCCTAGATTAAGAATTGTCTCCTTTTAGGAAGCCTTTCCTGAGCACCTCTAGGCAGATTGAATATCTCCCTGTGCAGCACATTATCAACTCTTTAATTATAGCATGGATCTCCTTATATTAATAGTGGTATTTGTGCCATCCTTTTTTAAATTAGGAACAGGGATTGGGTGATCTCTAAATTTCTAATATCTAGCAGTGGAATATTATAGGAGTTCATCAAAGATGTCTTGAAGAAATTGGAAAATAAATGAATGACTCGTTTAGACATGAAAATGCAGAGAAATGGCTAGATCCAGATTTTTAAAATGCGAGTAAATTTTTTTTTTTCACATTACAGGAAATTAAAAAGAGTACTGTCCTGTGACCCCAAAATTTCATTTTGGGCTCTACTCAGTCCTTCATTCAACATACATTACCTGAGCCCCTACTATGTAGTAAGCACAGATCTAGGAATAGGGGCATCTAAGGTGACTGACACAAAGGGTCACATTCATACAGCTTACATTACAATAGCGCATTTGTTGAGTGTCGTGATTTTTTTTTCTTATCTTTTCTTTTTCCAAAAGGCTCTTGAAGAGAAGTCTGTATGCATATCATGCCACCATCCCTCTACTCTGCCACCCTCAGGCTGCCTGTCCTGGTACCTCCTCAGGAAATGTGGGGCCCAACAAAGCATGGTTTGCAAACAGCAGCCGTAGTTCATTCTGTGAAGTATTAGCTTTCCTTTAATGTTTTATTTTTTTTACAACCAACTATTTTCAAAAGAGTGATGTATTTATACTGAGCACTTTATATGGTCTATCTCATTTAAGACGTGACAACCATCCTAGTAGGTGGATAACAAATGTTATTCCTTGATAGAGCCAGCATTAGACATGCCACAAAAGGGTGGTGGAAATGGAGTGAAACAGGAAGAGAAAAGGAAAGAGAACACATTTGCTAATTTTACACCGGTGAACTATCTACTGTCACTATTAAAGAGATTGAGATTGAGATAAGCAAAAAACAAACAAACAAACAAACAAACAAAAAAAGTCTAGAAAGGCTCCATATAGATTAAAGATATTTCTAACTTTTGCATTGTGAGGGTTTTCAGGTTTTGTTTTTCTTTCTGACACATGATCCATTGTTTCTGTCTGTATTACTGAAGAAGTGTTTGATAACAAAAGCCATCTGTATATATCCTTGCATGTGTAGATTGTTTTTTTCTCTGCATAATAACATACAAAAACAGAACAAATAATGTCCTGAGTAAGTATACTTAGTCTCTAATTATTCATAGCTTAAGTTGTTAGATCATTTTTGTAAAAAGAGTCAAAGTAAACAATAACCTAGATTCATAACACTGGCTCTTTAGTGAGAAAATACCAGGGTATGAGTCATTTGCAAATGAATCTGTTTTGCATTGTTAGTGTTTATTTCTCTGTAGGACTGCTGGATTTAGAAGGCATTGGTTGTAACATAAGTATGATTTAAAACTCTGCCTATAAGTTGGGCTCTATTTTATTCCATATTTTTATCCTCAGCATATCCCCTATTCCCTCTTTGCTCCACTATATTCCCTATTTTTGCTCCTTGGCATTGTGGAAGAAAGAAGGACTACCTTTTGTTCCTTTCTGAGTTGCCCATCGCCTCTGCTTGGATAGAGGGAGCAGCTAGATGCAGCCAGCCCTCAGGCGGGTAATGAATAAGCACCGATTTCTTGATCCTGTCTGCAATCTCCTGTGCAGTTGGGCTTGGCCTTTAGCGGCCAACTCTGAATGGTAAGAAGGCTGGAAGAGAAACCTGTGGTATACCGGGGAGTTGTCTGAGGATGATGCACCTAAGGCTATCCTGGCTCCTCACAGACACTCAGACAGTGAATCTTAATGAGCTCTACCTATATGCAAGGCACAGTCCTCACAGGAGTAGAAAAAGAGAGATGAGAAATAAAGGGTCACTTTCACTCAGGAACCTTAAATTTTTTACATTACAGAAGACTTGAGGAGACATAAATGAGAGTAGATTTCTGTGTGACAATCTCTGGCACTATTTGCCTAAGAGCCCCGGGCTACTCCTCCAGGCTCTGTCTGTTTATTGTCTCTAATTCTTAGCTTACAATATCTGCAAAGTGGGGCTAATGATACCTTACAAAACTGTTGCGGAATTAAATAAAAATAGTGTTATTAATGTGCCCGGGACAGTGCCTGGCACATGGTGAGTACCCGTCAGATAATAGCTATTGTGAGAGAGGCTACCTGTTTCCTACAGAACATCTGTTCCCCTTTTCATTCTGAGTAATAAAGTTACTATCACTAGGGGCAACAACGTACCCGGATTGAACACATGAATGAATGAATGATTAGCCAAGCCTCTTTTTCCTAACTTCTTTCACAGGCATTGAGGGTGAGTGGGATGTATGAAGGCACTTGGTAGGCCTCAGAGGAAGCTCTTTAAAGGGAACTGACTCAGCTGACTGCACTGGCAGGTACGGCCTTTTGCCTCTCGTCCTTCCTGTTGCTCAAATCTCCAACCATATGGCTGTAGCTACAGTGGCCATCTTGAACCACATGATGACTTTGAACGTGAAAGACTTGCTAAGCATGGGAGAACCAACTGGTAGAAGGTCTTGTCCCTGAACTCTGGAGCTGTCATCTCAGCTCCAGATTACCTTTAGAATTCTTTATGCGAGAGAAAAATCAGTGTCTTTTTCATTTAAGTCACTATTATTTGGGTGTTCTAGTTGAGGAACACCAACTCTAATTCTCATTGATGTTGCTTATGGCATTATTAGTAATTTAAAAAGATAGACAACATGGGTGAGCAGAAGGTCATCTTAACATCCTCACTGAATTGGTGTGCAGCATGTGCAAGCCCACAGTGAGGAACACAGATGGTGAAAGTTACGAGAAATCAATGGAAGCAGAGGTTGTGGTTAATCACTTGAAATCTATAAATCCCACAAGAAAAGTAAGGCAGATAAAACCAATTCCATCTGAAGTTAAGAATTCTGGGTAGTTTCATATTTTATATTTAATTTACATATTACATAATGAAAACAAAACAAACAGAAACTTACAACACTTTACCTACTTTAATGCAGCAATATAATAATATTTCTGGTGTGACTGACAGTCTTTTAGGGAGTAAACCTATAGTGCTTGCTTCATCTACAGTTGTCTCCATCTCAATGAACGGCTCACCAACCTCTCCCCTTCCTGCATCTAACACCTTCTCATCCTTCAGATCGCAACCTGAAACACGCTTTCTCAAGCAGGCCTTCCCTCACATCTTTGTCAAATATCAAACATCATCTTTGTTTTTTCAACTTTGCCCCCTCCCCTAGACTATGGGTTCTGTGGTAGTAGGGACCATGCCTGTCATTTCCACAATCAGTATCCCCAGAACCTAACTCTCACCTGGTACTTGAAGAGTTCTTATTAGATAAAGAATGACTGAATGAAGAATGTTCTTCCCTTGGTTTAGCAATAGCCAAGTATGACTGGATAGCTGATGTGGATAGTTCAAGATGTCAGCCTAAACTGTACAGCATGTCCAAGAAACCGGGAAGTGATTTTTATGATTGTGTTTAATGAATTTTAGTGTCAACACTAGCCACTTTTGACTTTTCTGCTCAAAGAAGTAAAAGACCTCTTAATCAATTTGCTTAGATGAAGCAAGGGGAGGTTTCAGTGAATACCAGCACCTAGCAGGTAGAGAATTTTCTGCTTGCCCATAAGGCAGACAGGCATCTCAAACCATTGACAAGGAGAGAGGAGCAATTGGAGCCTCCTGGCTGAAAGCTCATTTTTCCAACAGCCCTCGGGCAAATGGGCAGTAGGCAAAAAAGCCGGTTGAATAGGATTGGCTGTGCCTGTGAGACATGATCATCTGGTGAACAAAAAAAACTGTGTTCAAATTGGCACCCGTTGGAGTGGGGCTGGGCCAGCAGACTCAGTTGACTATGGCCCTCACAATGTCCCTGCACTCAGCCCGTTCACATGGCTTGTTCCTCTTATATCTGACATTGCATGAGAGGCTGTGATGTGCAAAATGCGGCCGAAAACAATAAACAGTTTCAGGGTAATGATCTCATGTCCTGTTAATCTACTGCTCATTAAGTGTTTTTTAGTTTTGATTGTTTTGTTTTGCTTTTTTAATTTTTAAATTCTCTGCCCTAAACGGACATAATTAAGTTGTATCTTTTTTATTAAAAGAGATTAAGATTAAGATAGGTCAGGCTAGAAGTAGGAATAGGAATAAAATTATCTCCTATAATTGCTATGGGAATTCCTTCTCCTAGGAAAATTCAACTCTCTTTATAACAAAGGAATTTTCAGTTCTCTCAAATTATGATCAAGTACAAGTTCTCACTACACCTTTTCAAAAGCCAAACACAACCATCCCACCGATCACTCCAAATGCCCTCAGTAAGTTTTTAATGTCACTACTTACTCACTTTGCTAAGTGTCACTAATCTAAAATATGAAACATTCAGCCTTACATCTTTTCTGTGCCATCCTGATTTTTTTAACTTTTTATTATAAAACTTTCCAAGCATACAGAAAATCAGAGTGCAAGCATCCAGCCTCAATAACCACCATTATTTTGTTTCTTTCATCTTTGTTCCACCCCACCTTCCCCCACCCCCACACACACACCTTTATTTACTTATTCTTTTGCTGGAGCAATTTGAATCAAATACACAACCTAGTTCCACTTTAACATGCTTTAGTTTGCATTACAAAGATAATATTGTCCTGCATAATCAAAATTCCATTACTATACCTAACGAATTTAACAATAATTTCTTAGTATCATTTAATTTCGAATCCATATTAATTGTCCTGTTTGCCTTAAAAAATGATTTTTTACAGTTGGTTTGTTCAATCAGAATGCAAACAAGGTGTACCTATTGTATTTGATTATTTTATATGTAAATATCTTCTAAATTACCCTTAATCTAGACCTGTCTAGTCTCTCTCCCATTTTTATTTATTTATTTTTTCTTCCTATTGACCTAATGATTGATTTTAAAGAAAGTAGGTCAGAATATTCCACATTTTATCTGCTTCCGTTATCATTTAACTAGTTCCTCTATTCCTTATATTTCCTATGAACTGAACGTTGGATCTAAAACCAGTTGGATTGTGGTTCAATTTATTTTTGAAATACTTCATTGTTGGTATTGCATTCTCTGTAACATTTTACATTTGGAGGCCAATAGTGTTTATCTAACTTATGTTTTTAAGAGGGAGGGGTCTCATTCTGTCACCCAGGCTGGAGTGCTGTGGCACAATTATAGCTGATTGTAACCTCAAACTCCTGGGCTCAAGCAGTTCTCCTGGCTCAGTCTCCTGAGTAGCTGTGACTACAGGCACGTGCCACCACACCTGGCTAATTTTCAAAATTTTTTGTGGAGAGGAGTGATCCTCCCTTGGCCTCCCAAAGTGCTGAGATTACAGGCTTAAGCCACCATGCCTAGCGCATCTAACTTTTAGTGAGGATAAAATTGATCAGGGGTCCAGGTACTTGGATGTTTCGACCCAACAACCCTTTTTCATGATGTGAGATTTTTGCCAACTTCTCTGCCTCCCACCTTGCTGACTCAATGTTACCAGTGACTCAATAATGGGTTCCTAAAAGCAATTTGAAAAATATTACCTCTAGTACTGCATCTAACTAAGCTCATATAAATGGTTTGAGGGTGGCACATCATCCGTCTCTGAATGAATCTCTAGCGGGCTTTATAGGACAAATGATTCTGATCCCTGTAGGACTGAGTCTGACTTTCAGAGACATTAGAGAAATTGATGGGGATTGATAAACCCAAATGGATCATATTCTCTATGGTTTCTAGGACAAAACACCGGATATATTAGTCTCTATATTTATAAATAAAAGAGAAGAGTTGGACCAGGTGATGTCTTAAGTCCTTTTTAGTTACCAAAGTCTGTGGTTTCATACCTGGCTTCAACCACACTCTGTATTCAGTCAACCTGGACAAGTTGTGTCTGTACGTGAGTACTACATACTGCTTTGTGTACCAAAACTCAAAAGCTAGTCTCTAAAGGGGTATAGGTTCAATATTGGAAATGCTTCTGCTCCTTAATAATGGAAGGATATATTCCAGACTTGCATTTGCATATGAGTTATTTGCTCATGCTTTGAAACTCTGCTTATCCTATCAAAAGAGAATGGAAGAATCGCAAAAAGGGAGGGGGGAGCAAAAAAATAAACAAGCAAAAAACCACAACTTGGTCCGATGAAGACAGCAAGCTAAAAATGAAAAACATCCTTCTGCCCATCTTTGCTAATGTCTACATGCTTACAGACCTACATTCCAAAGAAATGGCTGACAAAAAGGACCATACCTCACAGTCCTTCTCTTCCCTAACTCATTTCAAAGATTTTGGACTGACATCTGACAGAAAAACTTGGGATATACAGATTAGAAAGGAGAAGACTTGGGGAGGCACAAGGACTATCTTCAAACACTTAAAGGTTTCTCATGTGGAAGATAAATTAGGATGATTCTGAGTGGTTCTGAAGACAGAGAGTACAGCAAGGGCCAAAGAATGAGAGGAAGAGGGAGGTAGAATTTAGCTCATAATAGCAAAGGATTTTCCAAGGGTAAGTTTATGTTTCTCCCAGTAGCAAGAATCTCTCTACCTGGAACTGAATGCTAAATGCCTGGGGGTTTAAAACTTTGTAGAGCTTTCTGGTTTTGGGGGTGGGGCAGAGTTTGTACTCTATGGTCAGTGTTACTTGCCAATTCTAACTCAATGATTCAATGCTTTCTTACTCATCTTTCATCCTCAGCTTCATTTTCTCCACAAAGGTTTCACTCAAAACTGTCATGAATATCAATTTCTTCTTTATCTGATTTCCTAGCATGCCTATTGTTTGTTCTGTACATTACAGTGCTTCGGATTAGCACTTTGTTATATATATATATATTTAGATTTGTTTCCCCTGCTCCATATATATTCCCACCCTCTCCCCTCCCCCCTGAAAGATTGCATGCTCCTTTATATTGTAGGAACTGTGTAATATGTTCTTCTTTTATGTCCCCCATGGTGCTGTGTTCATGACTGAACACATGGTTTGTGTTCAATAAATACATGTTGAAATGGATTGAATGGATGTTCAGGGACTTCCATCCAAGAAAGTGAAGCTGCACTGTGAAGACTTCACTCTGAAGGGGAAGAAAATCCAACTGCATTTTCCGCCATGGCTTCCTTCAATTCCGCCACAATTGCTCAAAGCCTTCCAGTTGGCCTCCATCCTCTTTTCACTTCTCTCGACTTCTCCACAATCCACGTCAGCCTAAGCGAAAAGGAGCTGTCTTTAGCTTTAGCTCATCTGGTTAATTCATCCATTTTTTTAGGGGGCAAAGGAAACAATTTTTGTGTCAGAAACCTTTCTTGGGGTAGCTAAACTAAAAATTATTTTCCTCTCATTTCCTATTGGGATAAAAAGGGTAAAGTGGTACAACACCACATAAGCACACCCAAATGCATGCAAAGACACACACACACAAATGTATACTTATACGGATACAAGCACACATACACAACACACACAAATATATGCACCCACAGACACAAATGTATACAAATCCAGACACACACAAGCACACACAAAGTGTGCTGAAGTTATGATTCAAGTTGAGCCTCTACAAGTGTGCTGGTAGTATGATCTTGTGCAAGTTGTGTTACCCTTCTGTGCCTCAGTTAATGCAGCTATAAAATGGAGATGATAATACTTGCCCTACTGACCTCAGAAGAATTCTGTGGCCAGGAAATGAGAAAGCAGATGTGAAAATACTATGTAAATTATAAACTTCATGGGTATCGAGCAACCCTTGTTGCTTTACATTAATGTGATGAAAGAAAACCAGCCTTTCCTTGCCTCTGAATGATTTGCCATGTACAAATTGAAAGTAGATAATGCTCTGCACATGATTGAGATGTGTTTTTCTCTCAGTGCCTTGTGGGAAGAGAGGAATCCCAGAGCAAAACTAAAATCAAATGATCTTCTCATATATTTCAAATTTACGGAAAGCAGTAGCCACTGCATTGTTAAACATGTGGAATCAAGCACGTGGAACCTTTAAAAGATCAGTTAGTTTTGTTTGCTTCTCCAGAGCAAAATTCTCATTCAACATTTAAGTATACATGCTTTCATTCTTTTTGTTCCTAGTGCTTTCAAATTATAATGCAAAACCCCAAAGCTGATAAAGTGATTTTTTAAAAATTACTCTTTTCTTCCATAACAATATAGAGACTTGTTTTTTGAAAGATGAAGAACGGTGGTTGAAATGCTTAATGTTCCTGTGTAATTTGCTAATGCTTTCAGAGATAGGAATGTAACGTCTGTGGCAGATTCTTCATATAAGTGAAAAAAAAGTAAATTAGCTAAATGTATAACCTCTTGTTCAAAAAGAAATATGTGAGATAATGTTTAATTTATATTTTCACTACTCTTAGATTTATTATAATATGTATGACAAACATTCCACTAATTTGAGAATATTTATATTTTTCAAAAGCATACAACAATATATAAAATCATTGACATTTTTCTTTGCCATCTCTGTGTCCTCAGACTATTCCAGTGACAGCCACTGATGTCATCTCCAGACTAGCTCAGGTTGTGAGGTGATCCTGACCAGAATTGGAGGTATGTTGCCTGTCTATACCCATCAGCTGATGGGGTTGCATCTCAGCTTTATGGTTACAGAATCAGATTTTGGAGTGTGACTAATAAATCCTCAAAGATGTTTGTCTATTGACTTTCAGCCTTTTACAACCTCCTCAGCTGTGACTTCTTCATTTGTGCTGATGCAATTTTCATGACCTGTCTTCTGCCTTGGTTTCCCCATTAAGCACTTTCGTATCCTACCACATTAAAGGTTGAAGATAAAGCCCTGCCTGCTTGGATAACTCTGGTAAACTACTGTATCTTTGAGAAAGCCCTTCCCCAGAATCTTGGATTGCATTCATTATTCTCATGAACTGTGTAAAGGTCATGGCCTTTTGTATTATATCAAGATCCACAGAACACACCACCCTGACCCTTTAACCTCATACCACTATAGGTCTCCCCAACCCAGCAGTCTGAGGTCTGACAGAAAAAAAAAAGTGTAAATGCAACAAGTACATGCATTAGCTCAGTTTACATTGAACTCTGCCTCCACAGTGGAAGCCATTTCCCTTATAGGTGGACTTACAACCAGACTCATGTTGTATCCCCTGGTGCTGAGGCAAAATTGTTGCCTACACTCCCATACCCATATTCCACCTGCTAGCTTAGATGCCCCTCCTCAGCTGGAAATCCTGCCCCTTCCCTCCATATGGATGGGTTAGTGCCCACAGCTCCATTATTTCTGTTTTTGGATTTTGCTCCTTTTGCCCCAGGCTATAACATGATCATCCCTGTGTACTCTATCTTACAACAGAAAGAAAGGAAGAAAGAAAGAAAGAAGAAAGAAAGAAAGAAAGAAAGAAAGAAAAACTCCAAGCAGCTGCATCTATGGATTTTAGTAAGAACTTTTTCTAGTATCAACTATAGCATAATACGTAACATATTTTTTATATTATGGCAAAATTAAGTGCAATACTTGGTTGGTTTCCTTAACAGGCTTTAGTTTGCAACTCCATAGAGAATGTTTATGTTCTTTAAAGGCAGGTAATAATCTTCAGTTTATTTGATACTTCCTACACTCATTTGTATGTTCTTTGAACTAATTAAGTCCTCCTTCTTTTTTTTTTCCTTTTTTTTTATTTCATCATATAATGGGGGTA
>VBSM01000662.1:1994156-2009240 GCA_008086735.1 Cheirogaleus medius
TCAAGAAGACTGATGCCTCCCAGTTTGTTCTTTTTACTTAAGATTGCTTTGGCTTAAGTCCTCCTTCTTAAAGAATACATATTATACAATCAAAAACAAGAAGAGTGTCTTTAGAATTGGGAAACATGTTCTCATAAACTCTGGGACTATCTAGATGACCATGATAAGCCATTCATTTCTTTGAATTTTAGTCTTACCATTTGTAAAACAAAGGAGGTAGGCTAAGTTATGCACAAAGTCTCTTATAACTCTAATGTTCAATGATGGAATTTAATGTAAAACCCAAACCGTTGTAGTAAAAAATGTTATCAATTAGAAGATTCAGTTTATTAAAGGCTAATGTTTGTATTTTAATGAAGCTGAAATTATTGCCATTGTATATTAATGAAAGCTTGCTTCAATAGCAATGTGGTAATAAAAGACCAAAAGACAATTCTGTACTTATTTCTTATTCTTAGAGGTACAGCATCTATTGCCATGGTTGTAAAGTAGAGATGTCATATAAAGAAACTTGGGCTGGGTAATTTGAGGATATTTGTGTACTTTAGGCAAATTATTCTACTTGTTCAAGATTCAGTGCCTTCAGCTGAGAAATGGACTTTTCATGGAGTTGTGATACCTGTAAGTTATGAAAAAGCAATTTGTAAATATGGCACACTAATCAAATGCAAACTAATGTAAAAATGTAAATAACTTCTAATCAACTGTATTGTCATTATTACCTAGAGTAGGGATTGCAAGCCAAATACCTACAGAGTTAGGTGTTGATATAAACTGTTGAAGCAGATAGGTCATACATGCTGAATGGCATCATACACTGGACCTCTGCTTTGCAAAAATAATGTCAAGTTATAGGGATTGTGGCAAACTAGAAGGTACATGCTTAGTCTAAAGAACTGGTGGCTACTGATTTCCAAGTCATCATTGCCATGTGGAAAGGCAGATAGATGCACTGTGGGGAGAATTTCTAGTATTTTGGGAGGAGAGTCTGGAAGTCCAGATTAGTAGGTACAATTTCTCAGGATTTAGATTCTGATTTAGTTCAGATTTAAAATATTATATGAATCAATATTAAATATACCACATAAAATATACTTTTCATCCAGACTTGGTGTGAAGACCACCAATTTTCAGTTTGTGACCTAAGCTTTATTCCTATAGCACAAATCCTTGCTGTATGCATGTATGAGACTTCCAGTCACTGTGAGAACAGCTTCTTTCACTTAGCAATAATGATCACAAGGGATTTAATTTGATTTGGGTCAGTAAAGCTAGAGACCCCTGGAGAAATATGGGGTGACAATTCTAAGAAGTGGAAAATGCAAGATTGTTGCACAAATCAGCATCCTGCTTACTACCTGAAAAGGAGATTTCCTGGATATCTTAAGGATGGTTACCAAAATAATAGCTGGCATCACACAGTCAGATTCTACTATAGAGCACAATAGCAGATTCAGTGTCCAGGTTCCCAAGAAACCTTTTCTTTCATTGGCCCTATACTATAGATCAGTCTGTTCTATAATATAGCAAAATAGTTTCAAAACTGATCTGTGGTCATCATGAAGCCTGAATTCTAATTCATCCTGAATGCTCCATGGCGCTGAGCATGTCTTACATATGTTATGAATAAGTCTTGTTGAATACTGAGCAAATCTGTAAGTTCTATGTATGCCAGAACACAGTAAATTGTTTGAAGACCACATAATATGGTTAAAAACAAAACCAAACAAAATAAAGGCAGGGAAAGAATGACATAGGACTCTAACCTGGTTGTACTATAGGTTTTACAATCACATAATAGAGAGATCTTCAAATCTCCAGAACTGAATTTTATCATCTGTAACATGAAAAGTTTCAATTAGATACTAAGTTTCCTTCTAATTCTAACAGTTGATTCTCTTCTAACCTTGAAATTAACAATGATGCCTAATGAATAAAAATTCTTTTGGAAAAATTAGGGCTTTTCACGTTTTGCCTTTGAGAGAATGTGAGCCAGACACCTTAGCCATTTTTTGGTTCCTAGGTTCATTTCCTGATGTTGGCTTTAGATGAAAAATAGTTGCTGTCCTGCAAAACTGGTTTTTAAAAAGCTACAAGGTATATTTCGCTTTATTTCATTAATGGACATGTTAATGATCCAGTCAAACAACACTCTAACCCAGGTCCAGTTACCCAAGAGGTCAAAGGAAGTACAATAAAACAACCTCCTAGTGGGAAATTCCAAGAAACAAAACCAGCCCCTGGAGCTGCTGAGATAACACTAACATTGAAATGCATTTCCTCACTTCTGCTCACAGATAGTAGAGAAGAACTACACTGGAAGCCAAAAGACAGGTGCTCCAGGAATTTCGATAGATGCCTGACAGGCTAGCATTCATCATTCAGTCCACCATGAGAAATGGTGATCGGAGACTGATGTTATCAAACTGCTTAATCTCTCTCTCATCACACTGCCTTTTCCTGAACCTCGCTACACAATGTTCCGGAAGAGAGACAGTCATACATTTGCCTCTGACGGCAGTTTCTGGTCATCAACAACCTGGGCCAGTCCCAGGAATACTTGTGAAGTAGAAGAAGCATGTCTTTAGTGTCTGTATCCCCCTTTAGCTTTGACATTCATTTATTTACTTACTTCAACATTTATTTATTCATTCAATAAACATTCATTGTCCACCTTCTCTGGCCAAGCACAGTTCTGTTGCCTGGGATCTAAATATGAATTGTACATTTGTTGAATCAATAACGGGTGAGTAAATGAATTATTGAGTAGACAAGAGGCATTGTTCTTGCCCCCAAAACACTCCCAGTCCAGTGTGAAAGACCAGAAAAAAGAACATTATAATTCATCATGGTAAGTGCTATGGTAAAGATAGGTACAGTGTAATGGGGTCCATTATGGGGTCACTGATGCTCTCTGAGAGGCGTGTGGAAGACCTTCCCAAATGGAGAGCTCTTCTAGGTCATTGTATATAGCAGCCAGCCTCTCGGAGTAATGATCTGGTATGGAAGGTTTGAAGTTCTCAGCTGGTAGACAGCTGGTTCAACCCTCAAGTGAATGAGATCACTAGGAGGAAGGGACAGAGGTATGGGGTGAAAGAAGCGGCTAGAGGTCAGAAGCCTGGGGAAGGACAGTGTTTAAGGGCACAGCTTGAGCCCTCTCCCTGAATCAGTGTGGCCTGAATTCCTAACATGCGTTGTACCAGACAGAGGTGTTTTTCAGTCTTCATGCCTGCAGTGCTGATCAAATCTCTCCCCTGTGTGTTTTCGATTCCATGTTTAGGTTAAAAAGATTAATATTACTTAAATTATTAGGTTTCAGTCTCAGAACTAAGGGAAATTGTAGATACTAAATAATATTAAATATATGAACAAGGCTGAAATTCTGCTGGTGGAATTTCAAAAATGAAGCAAAGGTGAGGGAGGATTTTCAAGGAAATGGGTTTTCCTTGCTGGCCATGAAATTTTATATGTCGTTCCTTCTGTCTGTGGCTCAAATATGGTTCATCTACTGTATCTATAAGCATTTCTGGTATATGCATTAAAAAATCTACTGCTGCTATAGTAAATATATTCTGAGAATAAAAATACCAGGTTGTTATTATTGGTATTATTATTAATAAGACTCCTATTAAGTCAGGCTCTGTGACAAATGATTTACATACATGTCTCACTCAATTCTCAAGATAAAGATTTATGATAAAGAAGCAAGAAACATGGTTGAAACTATTAGTTTGTTTTATACAGGACAATATTTGAAAAATCCTACTCTGTGTGTTGAAGCCTATGTTAGAACTATTAGGTTAAACAAAACCCACAATAGTTAATATTTTATAAAGATTATAAATTTGTTAATATAACTAAAAGGACATAGATTAATTTTCTTAAAATAAACTGACTTATTATTGAAGAGATTCAAGTAAACAGCAAATAGTTAGTATTCTTCTATCATGTCATGGTAATAATTCTGATGACTTTCTTATTATATTGCAAATAGTGGCTCCATGCCCTTAGGAAAAAAAATTCTGCTCTAATGCCTATCCAAGATAATTTTTGTCATGTTAAAAGGATGTGTGCTTCGTTGGATAAATCAAATAAATGAATTTTCATTTGGAAGTCCATCTGGTGTGCTGGAGAAGAAAGCAAGCAAGAATAAGGAGGTTCCTTGTCTTTCTGCAGCACTCCCCTATGTGACCTTGTGCAAGTCACCTACTCCGCTTGAACAGCAGCACTTGCTGCAAATAGTTATTAGGGTGAAGGATGTTTCATCAAGAAAAGCATCACACATATGAGTCCACTGGAGAATGTTGGAAGATTGAGCTCTTATAAACCCCAGAGGAGAGTTTCTAAGGACAAGGAAAAGAGCACATTACACTTACTGTTTCACTTCACTCTGTCTCCTGCCCCCTGATTAGCCATTCCTGCCCCTTCAGACATGTAGGGGGACTTTTCCAGCTGAAAGCATTCTCCCCCAATGAGCACAATAATCATAATTTATGATCTTAATTTATTGAGTCCTTAGTATGGTCCCGCACTATTCTAAATGATTTACATACATCAAGTCATTTAATCCTCACAAAACCCTATGAATTGCATACACTATCACCTGCAATATACAGGAAAAGAGACTGAGGCACAAAGCTCTTAAGAAACTTGCAGAAAATGTATTAGCTCTAAAACGCCAGGGTGGAATTCAATCCCAGGAAGTCCACATTCTCCTTTTCAATATTACACAAGTTGATTTCTCCTAGAGTGTACTTCTACCATAGTATTCAGAATAACTCATTCCACTTGTGTTCATTTTAGTTTCTCCATATCACTTTTTAAACCTCCTTAGGGAAAGGAATGTTTTACTGATCTGTTTACTCGAGATTTAGCAGTCTCTGACACTTGAAAGGGCCTTATGATGGTTGAAGGAATGTACAACCATCTTTTCTAAGAGTATGAAGTAACTTTGGAGACATCATTTAAGGCAGAGGTTTTAAACCTAAGGTCCCCAAAAGTCAATGGATAGGTTTCAGGGTGTCTGTGACCCTCTCATCTCCAAGATTTGTATATGATATATTATAAATAAACTTTCTTCTTCCCCTCGGGAGAGACTCCATATCCTTCAACAAAATTTAAAAGGGTCTGTGCCCCTCCAAAATTTTAAAGGACAACTGGAAGCCTCCAAGCAATTGGCCACTGGGAATCAGTTTTCCTACCTGACTTGACTCCAAGTCAAGAATTATGCTAATCATTATTACAGGAGTTAAATGGCTAAATTGTCTTGCCCTTAGCCATACTCACTGATGACAAAATGCCAAGTTTAATTATACATAGAGAAAGTAAAAATTTTTTAAATCTTTACCATTAAAATAGAGACATTTAAAAATAATAGCAAAAAATTACAGTAAGTAAAAGCCAGTTAATAATGTTTAATTAAATGATCTTTTTTACAGGAATATTGTGTATATGTCTTGCATGTTGACCAATTTTCATTGATTTATTTTTGTTCATGCTAATGATTAATTACAAAGGAACTAATAAAATTGATCAGGTAACAATGCACATTAGTCTTTTTAGTTGGGTGAAAATGGAAGAATAACTCCAGGATTACCTTTTTTCCCTGGACATAGCCTATGACAATACACAATTTATTATATTCTCTGCCAGTTTCTGTTGCTACCACTTGATAGCAGTCTTTTTCTTTTTACTGGTTTATCCTCTTTTTACTTTGTTTGGATTAATTTCACATTTGGAAAATACGTGTTTTTTTCAGATTGGAGAATTTATTAAATGCGTAAGAAGATAATAGAAGAAAGATTCAGAAGCATCAATTAAATCAAATTCAACATGCACCTACTGAGCACTTCTTGTTTGCTGAGACTCTAGGAAATATTTAAGGGAAAAGAAGGTAGAGTCTTTTCCCTAAAGAAAGCTTATATTCCAGAGGTAGTCTATGAGTGCGCTTAAATATTAAGCTTAGTGGTTTAGAGTTCACATATAGGCAAGAAATGCCTAAAGTAGATACTTGAACAGGGGAGGACAGTGATCAAAATGGAAAGCTTACTGTGGCAGACTTCTGAAAGCTGAATCAACATAAGATGAAGCTGGATGAATGAAAGTTGTCATAGAAGACTTTCGTGGTTACCTACCAGAACTTAGTAAGTATGGGATGGTTCTGTGGTAGTAGACATGAAGATGGAGAGATGAAAATGCAAGATAGCTGGGGAAGATTTGGAGATTTGAAGAATTATGTTATTCTAGTCAGTCATGAGGCTGGCCAGGCTCACAGTTCCTTCTACGGGAAAGTGTCACACTCATGCACTTGCTGAAGGAACAGCCTTGTGTTCATTACCATATGCCCCCTGCCTCTCTGGACACAGCTAATTCATTCTATAATACACTTCTGCCATGACGAGGTCAGTCAATCTATATTCAGGTTATGAATTGACCTGGTGTGAAATGATGAGACAAGTCAATCAAAGTCTTTCTCTCTAAAGTTTAAACTAAAAAAAAAAAAATGCCAGATGAGGACAGTTAGATGTAGAAATTGAAACTGAAAAGATACACCAAGATAGAAATAAGTAAAATAGGAGTCATATTAGAATTGGGGTATGTTAGTGGAATATATTTTGGGCAAAATGATGATGGCATAAATAAGTTATATGTTAATTTCTTTCATGTTAGTCCGGGAGTTAGCAATCTAGAGCTGATGTCCTAACTTGTGTTTTCCCAAACATATACCCATGACAGAAACCTATTTTCAGGTAGTTAATTTTGTTTATAATTTCAGATAGCCAGAATGAGGGAC
This sequence comes from Cheirogaleus medius, assembly GCA_008086735.1. NCBI lineage: Eukaryota > Metazoa > Chordata > Mammalia > Primates > Cheirogaleidae > Cheirogaleus > Cheirogaleus medius. The sequence goes on from VBSM01000662.1 coordinate 2,000,950, forward strand.
ATAGAAAGTGAGATAGTAAAGGAGAAAAAGCCATTGTAAGAGCACATTACTGAACTAGCACATTTTGAGAAAATTAGGGAATGCCTACTAGAATTGCCTAGTTGGAGAATGGGAAGTGGGAGCACTGGAAGTGGGTACCAGTGCCCACTTCTCACGGTTTGAGTGATATTCCCAGGGTGTTGGCTCCCCAACTTCTTAGAAGAGAATGCACACTTCCAAGTAAGTTTCTGCTGGTGTCCTAGATGTTAGGGAAACTCTATGGCAGAAACCACAGACATCAGAAGCATTCTTGAAGGGAAACAACTACTAGCACAAACTTGGTTGAGAACTGTACGGAACTGTCCACTGTAGTCATGGCTAGAAGCACATTCACATTGAGATGATGTCAGTTGGGGCTCCAGAGGTATCTGACACAGTCCATAACTTTCATCATGCAGATTTATTCATTTATACATAAAGTTTAATCTGTCCATGAATATTCTAGGTAATGGCTAGCTGCAACCTTTGCAAAAGATTTAATAAACAAGGGTTAGTGAAATAAGCTATAATCTTATTGCTGCAACTAGTACAGAGGATTTGATACTCAAAATCTTTTCTTTCCACCAAACATTCTAGATTTTCCTTACTGTTGGCTGGAATTTCAGTTGATATAGGTTGTTTGCTTGCTGGGGTAACCAAGACTTTCATTTCTGAATTGTCTGAGTCTACAGATTGTCTTGTCCTTATTAGACCGTGATTGCTGAAATAGTCTGTTTACCAGTGTGACCAAGTATATAAAGAACAGTTCTTGGTGAAAAAGGAATGGCCCTGCTCCAGAACCCTGAGGATGTGGGCTGTCCCACCCCAAACTGACAACTTTGTGAGTCCTTCTATAATTAGATCAAAGCAACATTCCCAGGCATGGCATATGCTACCTCCAAAATCCAAAAAGGCCTAAAGTGCACACGCTCATTCATATTCCAGACTATTGGATCCCTAAAATCTTTACCAAGTCCTTGAAATGTTGAAAGTTTGGGGCATTTCTCTTTCACTCTTCTGGCATTTATGTGTCTTATCAAGATGTCCAGAGTACTTGCCATTTTCTGTCCACTAGGTCCAATTAGCATCATCACTAGGCATTAGTAGACTAGCATGATGTTTTTGAGGAATGTCAAGATGATTAAAGTCACTGCAGATTATAGTGTGGCAGGGAGCAAAAAAGTTAACCTAGTGCTTGGACAAGACAATGGATATGTCCAGCTCTTGTCTCTATGTAATAAATGTGAACAGCTTTTGGTAGATAGAAAGAAGATAGAAAAGAACACATTTGCCAGACTGATAGGGGCAGTCAAGTGTCAATTTCTGTAAAGATACCACATTCAGCAGCAGATGCTATTGGAGGTACCAATTTATTAAGTTTATGATAATTCACAATTATTTGCCTCTGATTATGATTCATCTTGTTGTTTTACAGAGATTGGGGCTATGACAAGGACCACACTCCTGCAACCTTTAAATCTTTGGGAATGCCACCAATCTTGACAATTCTTTCAGGGATGAATTATTACTTTTGTTTTACTACAATGACAATATGGTATGGGAGGGGCTGTTCAGGGTTTAGACTTTTTCACCATAATTGCTTCTAAACTCTACAAGTCAGACAACCAGTATGAATATTTTGGTAGCTTCTAAATATATACATCTCAGTTATTAAAGAATAACTACAGGGTTTTGTAGCCATACATGTTTTCCCTGCCCCCAAGTCCTTTAATATCAACACTCTATTTGCTCATACTTATTGACCAACTACCAAAATTCTTTTTGTTAAGTAAGCTATTTCCTCCTGGAACATGAACTATACATCTCCACATTGGATGTACTAAGCTCTGGTCCCAGTTTTTGGTCAATAAGGATACGTAGAGACAGATTTTAAAGATGATAAGCATCATTTCTCGAAGCATTCACCTTGATTAATGAATTTGCATGGTTTCTCTACAAAGGAAGGCTGGTCTCCAGTTAGGGCTGGGGAACTTCTGCTGGTCCAGATGTTTCAAAGGAACTTAGAGATTCACAGTTCTCTGACCCATTCATCCAAATATCCAAATATCTCCATTCCAGGTCTCAGAGTCCCACTTTTATCCTGATAGTTTCTATCTCTAGGAGAACTTGTGGCTACACATCCCATGTCCTTTGTATTCCTTATAATTATACCTTTACAGTTAAATTCTAGTCAGGATTTCAGGCACTCCTTGAGCCGTGACTGCACGAGATCAGGGTTACTTTAATCATTGTCATGGATATTGCTTTAACCCTGTGCCCTGAGTTGCTTGGTATATTTTTCTTCAAAGCACCCATAGCAGTTAATAAAATTTAAGGGCATTAAGGGCTACATTTTTCAGGGACCTCATGAGACATGTTAAGAATGCCACTCAGAATTGTCCATCCAAGAATGAGAAAGCAGAAACACGCACCCAGTGGTTTCCATTCCCAGTTGGTCGACAGTTTTCTCCAAGGGGGTGAACATTCCTGCACTTCCTAGCAGCACATACGTACCGGCTAAGTTCTTTCTGGTGTTCAAATCATAGGATAAGCCAGGTGGCAGAGAGTGAAGACATACACACTTGATACTTTCCTTTTCTCCTTTTCATTATATTATATTTAGGGTATTATTGGTTCTTTTCAAAATATTTGTATAGGTAAGGCATATTTATAAATTTCAGGATAGTAAAGGGAGCATTATAAATATTCAGTATAAAAAAGGGGGATTTAGTCAGGGTTAAAAACCTCTACTATAGAAGAAAAGAAACTGGGGACAATGAGCTACCTCTTCTAAAAGGAACATAACAAGTCAAACTAGGGAGATAAAAAGTATAAAATGAATTTAGAAATCAGAAAATATGTGTAAATAGAAGCTATGAGACAGAAAAGACAGAGTAAGTATATAAGAGGTCAGTTCGTTATACAGAAATGATGAAGTCAATACATGAAGAATAGCTCAGCCCCATTCAAAGTGGTACACCATGGGGAATATTCTCAAACTCTTGTTGCTGATATCTATGAGGATGCCCTCATTTGAACTGATTTCCAGGCTCAGTTTTCCTGTGGACCAGCTCTGTTCTGATTTTCCCTTATCAGAATGGGTAACCCTAAACTCTAAATTGTCTGCTGCTCCTTCTGCTGCCTCCTATTTCTGCTTTCTCTAGGTTCCTTGGAACCTGAGGTTACTCGAGTATGTCTACATGCAACCAGAAAAGCATAACATTAATGAAAACTAAGAAGGGGAAGGAGTGGGAATATCTTCAGGTTTGCAGATTAGAGAGTGGGGACCCAGACAGAGTGCTTGAAAAAATGATGCTGACAGTGATCAGAATGAAGAATGAGGGAAAGAAATGTGGTTTGGGTTAGTGAAAGAATCCACTTTCACTAGTGGTGAAAGAAAGTGCAATGCTGTTCTTTTGTGTCATCTCTATCTCATTTAAATTGAAATTATTTATTACTATTGATTTCTCAGTTCTTCACCCACCCCTCTAGTTCTCTCTACCTCTCTTCTTAAAGATTACTTAAAATTTTTAAAAAATATTTTACTGTAAATGCTACACAGTTTCAGAAGTCAAACTTCTTCCCTTTCCTCATTGGGCATCTAAGTGAAGTTAATTTAGTTAATTCTGATTGTGCAAAACACTGTCTAAACCTCAATATTCCAAAAGTATAAGTTCTACATCATGTACCGTTTCATCAAATCTCTACTGTGTGCTAAAAAACTGTGTTTGACAAGAAAAATAGTAAGAAGCATACATTTCAGTCCTTCACTTCAAGTGGCCCATAGTAGAGAAGACAGATATTCTGATCAATTTTTGCATTACAGTACAAATCACATATTGCAAATTACTATACAATCACAGATAAAAGGTACTAACTTTTCCAGGAAGACTTGGGCAAAAAGAGAATATAAGATGAACAAAAGTTCACAAGATAAAGATAAAATGAAGGAAGCAGTATGCACAGAACCAGAGGCACGAAATCAAAATATTGTCTACACTTATTGTGTAAAATTAAGAAACGAACCAGAATATCTGAGGGCAGATATGAGGAGGAGTCAGGGGGAATTGAGCATATAAAAACGAAGGTTTATATAAAGCCTAGGGTAAGACATTTGCTGTATTCCTGGCTAAGAAGTTTGAACTTTATATATTTATTTATCCATTGGTTGGTAATAATGATAAAAGTAATGCTTATCACTTAGGGTTATTAAATACCAGGCAATTTTTAAATTAATAATATATGTAATTTTTAGTAATCTAAGCAATATGCTCAAAATTGGTGAGTTTGAGGTATAAATATGATATTCAAATGGAAATAAATAGCTGGAAGTTGGAAATATGGAGCTAGGGAAACAGAGTGAGATCAGAACTGAATATTGAGACTGGAAAGCTATTGGCATCTGGGTCCTGATTGAAGTTATGTCAAGAGCACTTAAGGCGAGCCAAGAAGAGGGCAAAGGGCAACACTGTTAAAGGATCGGTAGAAGAAGAAGCTACCATGAAAGAAATTAGAAGCAGTTGTAAAGAAAGAAGCAATATTGAATGTGATTCCCAAGCTGACATAAGAAAGCTATTCAAGAAGGGAGCTGTTACTAAGTTCAAATTCTGCAGAGAATCTCAGTAAGACAGAGATTAAAATTAATCAATTGCATGTGGAACTACAAATCTTTCTCTAGTCCAAAAGTTAATTAAAAATCTTAGGAGAAACTCAAATCCAGAAAGCCTATGAATAATTAGTCTAGACTGGTAATGTCCCTTTATGGAGAGAGGACCAATGCTCTGAAAATACTTCTAAATCCTCTATTTGAAGAAAATTTCCCCCAAGCATGGCTGATGCACTCTGGCATTTGGAGGTGGGATGGCAAAGTGGCTGCATGTATGAACTTTGCTCTAATAAAGAACTTGGTTTAGAAAACAGTTTTACCACTTAAATGAGTAGAATGGTTACTGGAAGTTAGTTGACCTTCTGAGCCTCAGTTTCCTCATCCATAAAATAGAGAAAATTATACCAATTTCATAGACTTGTAGGTGAGGACATAATAAGATAATTGGATGTAAAGCACTTAATCTGGCATGTTGTGAGGGCTCAATAAATAATAGCTATTATTATTATACTGGGCTGCTATGTGATGAGAACCCCGCCATTGCCTGACTTTTCATTAACCATGCAACGCTAGGGAGTTTTTGGCAGTAACCACAAAGCAGTTTGTTGGCACACAACCTTTCAATTATCTGCACTACTGATCCCCTCCATTAGCATGGATAAGAGAAAGTGTACAGCACAGATAAGCCAAAGAGAGAGAGAAAAAAAAAAAGTCCAGCCATATATCTATATAAATCCCTATTAGGATTTAGGAGCAGTTCCTCATGGCTACAGATTTATATCTTCAAAGAGAGGAGTCCAAGTTCTTCTTTACATGAGTTCTTTAACTTGACCATAATGAATGTTAACTCTTCTTTGTTGCTGCTTTACTTTTACATAACAAATCTTCATTTAACAAAATACACCAGGAGGCTTTTTTCTGTGTGTTATAATGTTTCAATTCTGATGCTATTTCCAATGCTGTGCCTCTGTCTAGCAACAGTAAGAATTACTCAAGTTATCTGAGTCAACGGAATGATAATAAAAGTTTCACTTACCTGACACTGAATTCTCAGCTTTTGAAATATAGACAGCATTCCCCCTCCCTACCCCACACCCCACAAGGCTAAAGAGGCTTTACTTAGAGGTGATATAAATGTTTAGGTTTTATTTTTGGCCACTGGAGGGAGGGCTCTCACATTTTTCCACTAATGAAATTGAAACCTTGAGTGTGGCTAAAAACTGGAAATCGAAAATGAGAGTTTAAAACAAGTGATCTTGTGGTTTGTGCAAAAAACTAGGTGACATAAAATTTGGGGACAAGTGAATCTTTGCTTCAGAGCAGTGATGTGGATACTTGAGACAGATGCTGAGTCATTAGGGGTGACTCAGATCTCCAGCTTCAGGCAACGGTGGATTGTTCCTTTACCGCTTTACTTTAGTAATGGTTTATTATCTCTTTTTCTTCCTGCCTGATAATCTCCCAACTCCCTGTTCTTTCAATGGAGGTCCTGTGAAAAGTTACTGACACCTGGTCCCTTTTTGGAATGCCTCCTTTTTCTCTTTTCCCTAATCCCTGTCTACTACACTAGCATCTCTCCCTGTCAATGACCTTCCCTAACCATTATGGTGTAGGTGGGTCCCACAGATGCTTTTATGAACTCTAGTAGTAATCCCCCCATACACTGCCATTTGTGCTGACCTCAGCACTTCCAGACCTACTCCGATGAACCACACAGTGCTGGACATTTGTGTTGTGATGTCAGACTTTCCAGAAATGGTCAGGATTGTATACAAAGGAAAGTAGTCAGCACTCTGGATCACAGTGCCCAAATGGATATAGTGATCTTAGGTCTGATCTTAGGCGTCGTGGATAGCCCTAGAAATAGGTCAGAAAGAGCAATAGGTTTCTTTGGCAGTAGTAACACTTATAGTCAGAAAAGTAATGGAATTGTCTTGCTGGCTTTATATAGGAGGTCTATCTGGCCTGAAACAGTATCCCCAAGCAGTAGCTACAGGTAGGGACAAAGTCTGGCTCTTTGGGGAGACACGTGGAAAGGCCCATTGTATCATCAGCCAGACATGCCAAGGTGCTGGGTGGGGGTGGGCAGGGTTGGGCCTGAAGAAGTAAATCAGGAGGGCAAGATTTAAGATCTGAAAACATCTTGGGTATTAGTGGAGAAAGATGCAGCTCAGAAGATATACAAATACCCAGAGATTCACCTGAGATGATTGGATACCCAGCCTGGAGCGACATGAGTAATTCCAGACCCCACCTGTGTGAACAAGCTACTGAATTCATTGCTAGCGTAGTTGAGAAGGCCCAGGAATTGTAAGCTGAAAGTCTGGTTTCCAGAGCTAGCATCAGAGAAGCGTTGAGACAAGTGATCTGACAGAGTCATTTCTGGTAACAGGTTTTATCCTGTTCATTTTTTATTTATTTATGTATTTTTGACATTATTTTGCCTCATTGAGTTTAAACTTTAGTGCATAAATGAAATAATACCATTTTGGCCCTAGATGCCCTTTTTGTGTGTAATTTTGTTGTTGTTGTTATTATTTATCGACTAACGATAAGTGTGCTGAAATGCTCTGTTCTTTATATGTGAAGTTTTACTGTTTCGTAATCCCTTCTATTTCACTAACAAATATATACTGTGACTACTACCAACCTCTAGATCATACATAAAATAGTTTTTAAGTTTTATTTTGTTTTTAATCGGTGCATAATACTTGTACATATTTATAGGGTATGGTGTGATGTTTTGATGCATGTATACATTGTATAATGATCACTTCAAACATTTATCACTTCTTTGTGGTAAGAGCATTCAAAATCCTCTTTTCTAGCTATTTTGAAATATACAATATACTATTGTTAACTACAGTCACTCTGCTGTGAAAAAAACACCAGAACACCAGAACTTAGTCCTCCTACCTAACTGTAACTTTGTATCTATCGACCAACCCCTCCCCACCCCCCTAGCCCCCAGCTTCTGATAACCACTATCCTACTCGCTACTTCTGAAATCAGCTTTTTTAGGTTCAGCATGTGAGTGAGACCATGTAGCTTTTTAAAGTTGTCATCCATTAGTTAATAATAATAACGTCTCGATATTGGTTCATTAATTGTGACAACATATCATACCAATATAAAATGAAAATAACAGGGAAAACTGGTGTGTGGGGGGGGATGCAGGAGAACTCTCTGTACAATTTCAACTTTTCTGTAAACCTAAAACTGTTCTAAAATAAAAAAAATTAAAGCAAAAAAAAGTGGTAAGCTATTCATATAATGTAACCCCACTATCTGTTAGGGCTAAAGGATGAATGATGGTTAGGAGTCTTGTCGGGGTGGCAGAGATAAATAAACTCTTAAAAGCTGGCGGAGGGCAGGGAGACAGAGTTGGGTGGCAGTCCCGGGATGGGAGGGATGCCCTTCTCCCTGATTTGGGCTATTTCTATTACAGGCATAGCAGATCCCACTAGGATCACCAGGCACTTCCTGTTGCTACCCTCCCCAAAGACATCCCCCGCTAGCAGCATCAGCCTGCTTTGCTTCACCCCAGAACTCTGAACTGAAATCAATTTGAAGCAGTTTTAGTTATCCTTGCTTTTCTGATTTCTCAGGGTGATATCTCCTCATACCCAGATATGACCTTCTATTTTTTTTTTTTTTTTTTTTTTTT
>VBSM01000662.1:2009340-2086714 GCA_008086735.1 Cheirogaleus medius
GAGCTTCAAGCGTGTCCAACCCTCAGGTGGTGCGCACCTCACCCGTTATGTACACATACACCTTTCCCCACAACATAGTGTTTAAAGACAAATGACTTGATGCTTAAATGTGGATGAGCCAAAGCTGGCGCTGAGTATGTCTTCCTCTTGCTTCCTTCTGAGAACCCCTATCTCTGTTTTGACACATTCTCCTTTTCTAAGAGCTTAGTGCTGCCCTGTATATCTACGTATTGACAAAACCACGGTGATGACCCATTAGATCTGCTTCCTACTTTGTACCTGACAATTTCCCTCTGTTTCACTATCAAAAGTCTTTTCAACTTCTTGAAAAGAAAGCCTAGTTTCTTTCTTGCCTGAATTTCCTCTCTGGTCAATGTGCTGCACGTATTGTGCTTAATCAATATCCAGTTCCTCTCTGGGCACATACAGGCTTATAGTTTCCTGCCTCTCTTGAAGCTTGGTGGGGCCAGGTGACTTACATTGGCCAATGAAACGTGAATAGAAGAGCTGCACACCACTTTTTTGTAGGAGCATTTATTGCCAGTGTTTGACTCTGCTGGCTGCTGTTTCTCCTGCCATGGTGACCATGGGGACACATGTTGATATGGAGGTGCCATCGGATCCAAGCAGCCTGTAGTGCTGAGCCAGCGCATGGAGGACAGCTGCCCTGGAGAGTCGCCAGACATGCAGGGAACTTTGTGTGAGTGAGTAAGCGCTGTTGTGTTAAAAAGAAACTAAGATTGTGGGAATGTTTTTATCACTGCATAACCTAGAGTATCTTGACTATTATGATTGAAAAGTCATCTCAAGCGTATACTACATTGTTAGTAATTGATGATATCTTAATGTATCACCTCTTCCAGAGTATTTCCGTTGTGACAGGAGATCCCAGGGTACATGATATCCTAACTGAGAGGAATGAACTACTAACTAGGGGAAGACCCTTGGGCATGTTGGAGAAGATGACATTCTGGGGTAAGGCAGTCTTGGTTTGTTCTCTAACCAGACCATGGTGGTGTCTGGCCAGGTTATTATTCACATAAACATGTTAAGAAGCACAATTTGTGGCAAATGCTAGGTCACTCATTATATTCTCAACATACCTTGTATCTTTAATTTTTACACAGTTTAGAATATTCTTTTTTGTGATTAATAATAACCCCTTTTTAATATATTTTGGCTATGATCTAGGTTTTTTATGTATGCTTTTACTGTTCTCTTCAGCTGCTCCGTGAGGTATTGCCCCCAAAGGCACATGGTTAGAAAATGGTAGAAGCAAGATTCAAGCTCACATCCTTTTGAGTATATACTCCTTTCACCATGAGCTCTTCTCTCTCCTTAGATGGAACCCACATTTCCTCTACGGCCCAACTTAAGCTACATCTCCTCAGTGATGTGTCTTCCCTGACAGTCCTCTACACAGTGACTCTTCTTCCTGTGCAATTCGTATTGGAGACATGGTAGGGGGTCTCCAAAGATGGCACTCCAGTGACCCATGCCTATTGATGTTTGAGCCCTGAACAGATTGTCCCCATGACTTGCATTTTGACTCAAGGAATGTGATGGAAGTGACATTGTACGACTTCCAAGTTCGGATCATAAGAAGCCTTGTGTCTTTCTTCCCCAGCCTCTGGAAACCCTCACTCTTACAGCACATGCTTTGAGGGAAGCCAGATGTCATGTGGGATGTCTGAGACCACCTGTAACTACTGTGCTGTGTGTGTAAGGTAGCCATGGCGTGTGGAGAGAGACAGCTGCCTGGGTAGCCCCTCCAACGGAGGCACCACATATAGGAGTAAAGAAACCATTCTAGATGTCCAGCCTGGTCAAACGTGTAGATAATTCCAGCTCCAACTTCCATATGTCAGTAACTACATGATACTCCAGGCAAGAACCACCTAGCTGAGCCCAGTCAAACCACAGAACCAAGAGTTGTAATGATAATAACCTTTTTTTTACACAACCAAGATTTGGAGAAATTCATTTTACCCTAGCAGGTATTTGGAACTGAAAGTTACCATATACAGTCCTCCTCCTCACCTCTGGTACATATGTTGTAATGTCTGTGAGCTGCTATTCTATTCATTTAAAAAAAATAATAATTTATATAATGAATACTTTGTCATTATCTCAATTAAAGGCTTTTGGGGAGCTTTTCTTCTTTAATATGCATCCTCTTACTTCCTAGCTTAGCACCTGGGATATGGTAGAACTTCAATAAATGCTTGTTTATTGAATGACAAGTTCAAGACTATGTTATTCCTACCTTTATATTTCCTACAATGTTTAGCACAGAGCTTATGTAGATTTTCAAGGATATGTGTTGGTAAGACATATGCTAATCAGCATGTTGCAACATAGGAGCAAAAGGAACAAATAATTGGTTCCTTCTGTGACCTGTTTTCCACCACTCCCCTCCTTGCTCTGTCCACATACCCTAGGCTTTAGTCTCACGGGGCCATGCACCCTAATCTGTGCACTTAATCATGCTGTTCCCTCTGCTTAGAATGTCCTCCCCACCCTCAATCCCACCCATTCTACTTGTAAATAACCTATTCATTCTAAAAAATTCAGTTAAAAGATTGCCTTCTCTTTAAACCTTTCCTGCTTTCTTACAGCACAACAATAATCCCTTTTCTTGAGTTCATGTTATCTGTTGAATACTTACCCCATGGCATTCCCCTTATTGCTCATCATTGTCTCTCTTAGCTAGTGAGTTTTTCAAGAATTGGGGCTGTAGCATATTTTATAATACTTTGACACACCAGCACAACAAATGGCACAAAGCAGGTGGTCAATAAATGACTATTGGATAAATGAATACATTACAAGGAGAGAACAATCATGTGAGAGATAAGAAATAAACACAGTGTTGAGTGCTTTGTCACCACAAAGTGCTATTAATACACACTTGGCACCCAGCTCTCTGGCTGCTCCTGCCTATTTCATGCCTTTAATCTTTCACCACAAAGCCAACAGCCATTCTTTAATCAATGCTGTTGCCTTTCTCTGAACCCTCTTGAGTTTGTACTTTTTTTTTTTTTTGTCCTGAGATGCCTGAAGCCTCTTCATATTCAGCCCAAAATAGCACTGACCTTTCAGCTGCTATATCACCTGGCAGCTCACATCTAATTTCCTTTTGCAAGAGCCTAGCTCCCTCGTTTTAGCATTTCTGCTTTTCAGGTTTCTCTCGCTGCTCGCTGCTCGCTGTGTTGCTGATTGTGTTTTTCCCTCAGAGAATCTGGTTTCCATTTTTTTCTGGTTTGAACTCTACCTGGCTATTTATTTCTTTTCCCCCAGGCATTCAGTGGTACACAGGTGGGGAGGGGTTGGGAAATGGGAGAGACTATGTCTTGGTGATTTCTCTTCTGTAGGGGAGCCCACCTAAGACCTAGAAAATAGCACTGTCCGGGCTCACTCTGCTCACAGGACATTGTTGTCACCATCTCTTTTTCCAGCCTTCCTATGAGGTCAGGGGAAGCATTTCATTGGATTGGAATTTGTTTGTTTGATTCCTTTTATTTTTTTGGTTTTGTTTTGTCTCTTATTTCTTTTCTTTTCTCTTTTTTTCTTTTTAAAATTTGAATCATATCCACCCTAGATTATGTGCAAAGGAATCTGGGTGACATGCTAAGAAAACTCTTTCTCAGCAATTCTTAGGAGCTTTCTCAAGAGCCAGCCTTAAACTGCAGTTGGCATCATCCTCTACAAAATGGCTTCCCATAGAGAACGAGAAAGATATCTCTATCTCCTTCCTACCTCCCTGAACTAAGAAGAGGCTTCTTTTTACCATGAAGCTCTTTGTTTCATGGAACTGAAACTGTAACTCAGATTCAAACAAGCAAAGAAACTGTGAATGTAAACAACACATGCACTTATAAAAGTCACTTATTAGAAATTATAGACATAGTTTCTAAAATATTTCCCATATTCTTATGCCATTATGCTTATATATGTTTCTTCAGTTTAGAATAACCTTGCTCATTTGTTTTTACTGAAATCCTACTTATCCTTCAAAGCACCATTCAGTTGCTACTTCCTCCCTAACAGTCACTTTTTCCAACCCAGATGCAAGTTCTCACTCTATCCTTCAAGTTCCCTCTGTTCTTTGTTTATAACAGTTTTCTAGTTTTTAAGACAGTAAGCCTTAAATTTGACTTACTTATAGAAGTCAACTTATTCATTCCTATGACTTCTACCAAGAAAAACATAAACCTTTTGACATCATGTCCTAGAATGGTTCATTGTAATTTGGCTTTCAGAGTGAAAAAATGCACACAGACATAATTCCTGCTGAGATTCTTAGAAGAAGGTCAGGGTCCTTCCCGGCTGCCACAACCTAAAGTTTAAGAAACACCCTCTAGATGCTCTCAAGTCACCCCATTATGACAAAAGTGTTGGGTGTGTGTGTGTGTGAGTGTGTGTGTGTGGAGGGGGTGTGTGAGTAAATAAAAGGTGGAGTGGTGAGAAGAGAGAAGAGAAGATGGCTTTCTAATCAAGTAGTAGAATATTTTGCCCCGATGGGACTTAATTTTGATCCCTTCTAATAATAATATTATAAATAATTATCTTAACACTTAACATTTAAGAAGTTTTAAATGCCAGGCAATGTGCTAAGTGCTACATGTAATATAACACTTAATTCTTTTAATTTTTAACTTTTTTTATTTCAGCATATTACTGGGGTACAAATGTTTAGGTTACATATATTGCCTTTGCCCCACCGGAGTCAGAGCTTCAAGCATGTCCATCCCACAGACGGTGCACAACTGCACCCATGAGGTGTGAATATGCCCATCCCCTCCTCCTCTCCCACACCTGCCCAACACCTGATGAATTTTACTACTATATGTGCACATAAGTGTCGATCAATTAATACCAATTTGATGGTGAGTACATATGATGCTTGTTTCTCCATTCTTGTGATACTTCACTTAGTAGAATGGGCTCCAGCTCTATCCAGGATAATACAAGAAGTGCTAGATTGCCATTATTTTTGTGGCTGAGTAGTACTCCATGGTATACTTATACCACATTTTATTAATCCACTCATGTATTGATGGGCACTTGGGTTGTTTCCACATCTTTACAATTGTGAATTGTGCTGCTGTGAACATCCGAGTACAGATGTCTTTTTTATAGAACGTCTCTTTTTCCTTTGAGTAAATAGCCAGTAGTGAATTGCTGGATCAAATGGTAGTTCTACTTGTAGCTCTTTGAGGTATCTCCATGTTACTTTCCATAGAGGTTGTACTAGTTTGCAGTCCCATCAGCAGTGTATGAGTGTTCCTATCTCTCCGCATCCATGCCAACATTTATTGTTTTGGGACTTTTTGATAAAGACCATTCTCACTGGAGATACGCGATATCTCATTGTGGTTTTTATTTGCATTTCCTGATGATTAGAGATGTTGAGCGTTTTTTCATATGCTTATTAGCCATTATTAGTCTACTTTTGAAAAGTTTCTGTTCATGTCCTTTGCCCACTTTTTGATAGGGTTGTTTGATTTTTTCTTACAGATTTTCCTGAATTCTATATAGACGCTAGTTATCACCCTTTTATACGATGTGTAACATGCGAATATTTTTTCCCATTCTGTAGGTTGTCTGTTTGCTCTCATGATAGTTTTCTTGGCTTTGCACAAGCTTTTTAATTTGATCAGGTCCCATTTATTTTTGTTGTTGCTGTGATTGCCTTTGGGGTCTTCTTCATAAATTCTTACCCTAGGCCAATGTCTATAAGAGTTTTTCTAACATTTTCTTCTAGAGTTCTTATAGTTTAATGCCTTAGGTTTAAGTCTGTAATCCACTGTGAGTTGATTTTTGTGAGAGATGAAAGGTGCAGATCCTTTTTCAGTCTTCTAAATGTGGCTATTCAATTTTCCCAGCACCATTTATTGAATAGGGATTGTTTTCCCCAGTGTATGTTTTTGTCTGTTTTGTCAAAGATCAGATGGCTATATGAAAATGGTTTTATATCTGGGTTCTCAGTTCTGTTCCATTGGTCTATGTCTCTGTTCCTGTGCCAATACCATGCTGTTTTAGTTACTACAGCCTTGTACTATAGCTTGAAGTCTGGTAAATTGGTGCCTCCCAATTTGTTCCTTTTGCTTAAGATTGCTTTTGCTATACAGAGTCTTCTCTGGTTCCATATGAAGCATAGAATTATTTTTTCTAGATCTGCAAAAAATGATGTTGGTATTTTAACAGGGATTTCATTGAATCTGTAGATCACATTGGGTATTATAGACATTTTAACAATGTTGATTCTGCCGACCCATGAGCATGGTATGGTTTTCCACCATTAATTGAGCATGAATGTCACATAATAAAAGGATTACAATTTACTGCAAGATAGAATCGTAACTAATTACTGCTATTCGTAAATGACTCTTAAGACTATTCACAAATGAGTCCTATGTGGCAGGAACCTCTACACTTTCCATGCAATCATCTCCTTTTCACAACAACCCTGTAAGGAGAGTATCACTGTCTTCATTAAACACACAAGGAAACTAAAGACCACTGAGGTGAAGGATTTTGCACAAAATACCACAGTAAGTAACAGAGCCAGCATTTAACTGCTGTGCTGCCTTTGATGACATGCTGGGCTACCTGAACAGCTTTAGAGAAAAGGATGAGATTATGTGAGTAAATAATTTACCTATTTCTCTCCCCTAATTCAAGGAACATATTTATTATTGTTGTTATTGTTATTGTGTATCGGGGTCTCTTTGAACTTAATGGTTCATATGCTAAGTTTAGATTATAGCTTCAGTGCTCTCTGATCCTAATCCTGTATATCCAGCAGTTTCCAGGTGATGTTGAGTATAAGTGTGTTGGACATTAAATTGAAATCGTTTACTTCCTGTGAAGTAACTGTGAAGAACTGAAAGGCAGGACAATTTCTTGTTATTCACTTTCCTCTTATTCACCAAAACCTCAAGTCCTGGCAAATAGTAGATGGTAAATAATAGTTGAACTACATGGCTATTTCTCCTGTCATTCTACATGTTTTCACTTGTCTCCTTCCTTCCTCCTTTGCTCTCATTTTATCACCTACCTTACTTTACATCCAGTCTTGGAACTGCAGTGGCACCCACTGGCACTATCAACCCTAGTGGTAGCAGGCTAGGACAGAAGCGTAGCTGTCTGCACACAGGCACTTGTCTGTGCCCAGAGCAGTTGGCAGGTCCTTTCCTCTCTACTCTCTTGGCACACTGGCTTTTCATATTCCTGTTTAGCAGCACTCATGTTCAAATTCATTATTTAATAAAGATTAATCAATAATTAAGCATTCTATAGCCACCCAGAGGCCGTTTTGTGGTGCAGTGATATATTTATTGTCTTATTCAGCAAAAGGACTCAGGATCTGTCTGATACTGCTCACAGATAGGTTTATTACAGGATGCCTGATTGACAACCCTTGAGTCCAAGCACCTCCCTCCTGGCCCCTCTCCCATGTAGAGACCTCAAACCAGCCCCCTGGCACAGCTGCTGTCTGCACTAGCTCAGACCTCTCAATCTGTCCCTTGTAGACAGCAGGCACAGCTTCCTTGAACTGATCTGTGCTGGGGCTGGGATGGAGCCAGACAGCTCGGGAACAGTGCCCTCAGTGGTGGCACTGAGTCCCACAGGGTTGCCCTGGCAGCAGCTGGTACTTGTTGCTCACAGGAGGCACTGTCATCAAGGTCAAAGCTCTCTGCCCTAGTGTTAGGAGTACCTCCATGGACCTTGAAAAAGTACAAGTGGAAGGTCAGTCAGAATGCTGCCAACTATACAAAGCCAGAGCACCTTGTTCCCCACGAGTAGCATCCTGAGTCTCTGAGAGAGTGTTCCTTCTGAGTCAGGTGCAGTGCACAAGCAGATGGTACACACTATGGACTCAGTAGTGATCTCCTAATTGACTGGCACTCAGGGCTCTGATTTTGGCAGCAATTACTATGTATGGCCAAATATATCCTATCACTGCCGAAACTTTTATTTGCTACTCTTGGCTAAATGTTACCCTTAAGAAAGAAATATTGGCCTTTGGGCCAGAGCAGTATCAATTTGGGATGAAAACTTTGTACAAACCAAGAGACATTCAGTCTTAAGTCTCCCAGGTCTCCAGGAGAAGGGAAGCCTGCTCAGAACAGAGTCCTCTTAAACTTTCTACTTTCAGCAACACTCAGGTCCTTCATTCATATTGTTTAAGAGATCAATTGCAGCTTAACCAAAGCTATGTGGGACTTCCAAGCCCCTTCTATATAAAGAGATATGCCTGTCGTCTGATATGTTGGGCTTTTGAAGAAGGATCTATTTATCGTAGTTTCTATTCACAATGACCCAGTTAATGAATATTAATAGTGATGACATAAACATAGCCACTGTTGATTGAATACCTACTAAGTTCCCGTCTCTATGTTACACATTTTCCACTGAACAAGCAGAGTAGCTGTAGTAGGAGATAAAGAAATCACAGTGGAAGGAATAAGGGATTACAAGTGGAACTGAGCTGGTGTGAACATTTTCTATTGATTTTTCTCTTTTTTCTCTTCATTCTCCTAGAACAGATTTGGTAAGGTGGGTATGGAGGAGCCTCCTAATTAGAACTGCACTCACTTTTGGAAGGTGTTGTGAGACCAGGATAGAGTACAGCAAAAGGAGGCATGGAACAAACTGGTCAGGTCTGCCTCTGAATTAGATATTAGGGGAGCAGGGAAAGAGAATTCCAGCCTAAATAGGCTGGAATTATTTAATACATGGATTTGAGGTTAAAGTACCAGTTGGCCATAAATAATGTTATTAGGCTTGAGCAAATCCTATAGTTTCTATCCTATTGATGGTGGAACAAGATTTAGCAAATCAGGATCCTGATCATAGTCCTTTCTAAGAGAGAAGTGATGAACTTAGATGTGACCATTCTTATTTGATGACTGGGGAAACTGATGCTCAGGGAGACTTAATAAATTACCTGTGGGACACAGCTCGTGAGTTGCTGAGTTGGAAACCACCTCAGTCTGACTCCAAAATTCTGCCTATGGAGCAGCTATGTAAATACGAGTTTCTTCCCATTATTAAGAGGGACATTATGTCCTATTGAATGTATACTATTTTTATAAAAGGTCAGGCCCTAAAGGGTTTTACATGGTACTCATTGGTTGTTCATAAAGAAATATATCAAACAATTACTTAGGATTTCAGTTTACATTATTGAAGACCTAAATTGTTCAGGTAAAATAAACAAGTACTCACCTTCCTTATTTATGCACAACCAACAAAAATCCTGTGAAATTCTCACAGATTTTTAAGCTATAATACAGACCAAGCTTCTTCTCTTGCCAACTAATTAAAAGCTGATGGGATCCAGAGTCTCAGTGTTATCAAAAAGAGGCCATCTCCCAGTCGCCATATTGGTAACTATTGCCAAGCTATTGGTACAGGTCTTATGGTTCTCTTTTTTGGGAGGACCATTGCCTTCTAGAAGAAAAGGTAAGTAACAGTGTATTCTCAGTTCCAAGGAAGAAAATAGAGTGTCATAGGCTTATTATCAGATTTCCTATTTTAAAAAATAATTTTCTAAATGTTTTATATGGCCAAGAGGCTTCCAAGATGGTTATCAGTTCGTAGTAGGAACTTTCATTATGCTAAACATTTAGGAAGATAAAGGAAGAGAAAAGAGAGGTGTGTGTGTGTGTGTGTGTGTGTGTGTATTTTTAAATCAACAGCAGAATAACTGTGCCTCTACCTCTCTGATAGAAGTGGAGCCCTGGAATCCTATGGTGGGTAGACTAGAAACTTTGTTTCTTATCCACTAGCTTCATTATGAAGCTAATGGAGAAATATTGGAGGGTACATACCAGTTAGAAACATGCCAGACAACCACACTGAAGACTCCATGCAGAGTAGTGGAGACTAGGTATGGATCTACATAAGGGCTATGGAAAACTAGAAAGAAAGAGGAGGCTAAGACAGGGTAAGATGTTGATAAGAGAGGTTTCATTGACATTTTATAAGATGTCATGATTTCAGATGCTAGAAGGGAGAGAGCTGTTAAGCATTCACCAAAAGGAGAGAGTTAACAATGTAGTAGTGTCTAGTTAAGATGTTGCAGGTTTTCCATGCTGGAAATGTGGTCAACTATTATCTCCCTTAATCTCTCATTTCTCTTTATATGAAGTGTGGTATAACCATTTTTACCTGTTTTCTTCCTGTCTGACAAGATAAAGCAAATCTCTTCCATTCAAAATAACTTATCTACTTATCATTTTATACGTTAGTCCCATTGCCCCCTCCTCTAAGCTACTCTAAGCTATCTTCTATTTCTTTTGTGGTTTATTGGGTTTTTTTTTGTTGGTTTTTTTTTGAGACAGGGTCTCTCTGTCATGCAGGCTGGAGTGCAGTGACTGTTCGTAGGTGTTATCATAGCTCACTATAGCCTAAAACTCCAGGATCAAGCAATCTTCCCACCTTTGCCTCCCAAAGTGCTGGGATTATAGGCATGAGCCATGACACCTGGGCTGTTGGCTCTGTCTTTAACCTATATACATTTGGTCTTAGTCCATTTGTACTGCTATGGCAATGTACCTGAGACTGGGCACTTTATAAAGAAAAAAAATGTTTTCTCATCGTTCTAGAGACTAGGAAGTCTCGAATCAAGGCTCTGGCAGGTTCTCTATCTGGTGAGGGCTGCTCTCTGCTTCCAAGATAGCACCTGGTTGTTGTATCCTCCAAAAGGGAGCAATGTTGTTTCCTCATGTGGTGAAAAGTGGAAGGCAGAAGGGCACACTAGCCTAATGCTATGTGAACTCTCTTTTATAAAAGACTTAATTTTATCCACATGGGAGGAGCCTTTGTGGCCTAATCACCTGTTAAAGACCCCACCTCTTAATACCATTTATTTATTTATTTATTAGATAGGTTCTTGCTCTTTCTCATGGGCTAGAGTGCTGTGGGATCCATCATAGCTTACAGCAACCTCTAACTCCTGGGCGTCAGCATGCAATCCTCCTGCATCAGCCTCCGAAGTAGCTGGTACTATAGGCACAGGCCACGACATTTGGCTAATTATTTTCTTTTCTTTTTTTTGTAGAGGTGGGGTCTCACTCTTGCTCAGGCTGGTTTCAATCTCCTGCCTCAAGCGATCTCCTGCCTTGGCCTCCCAAAGTGCTAAAATTGCAGGCCTGAGCCACCATGCCTGGCCTTAATACTATCTTAATACTTAATATGATCACATTAACACCTGAATTTTGTGGGAACATTTTCAAACTATAGCACATTCCAACCACCTATATCTGCTTCTTGACCCCAAGTTCTCTTCCTATATATTCTCCAATCTCATTTCTTTTCTTCCATTCCTGATCTTGGGTCAGCTATGGCTATTTGCTCTGGATCCTCCTTCCCTACTCATCCCTCAACCTGCCCTCTATTTCTACCAATGAATTGCAAATCCCTCAATGAAGTCCTAAGAAACCATCCTCTTTCTGAGAAAACTTTTCAATCCATACCTTATCATTGTCCTTCCTTTCACAACTTCTATACTCCTTCTTAACACTTATAGGAGCTCTTGTAGTCACAAGATTCAGATGTGCAGACATATATAACTTTCTGTTGGTGGTAGAAAACTAAAATTCATCAATTTATATAATTTTTTTCTTTAAAATTCTGAATATTAGTTAACAACATAATTAGTTTCTGTGTTCTTCCCCTCCCTTTTCTCTCATCTTTTTTACCAGCATAATCATGGCATTAAAAGGAAGGATATCTGGTTTAAAGAGTCTTGGGATGTCAGCACCCATTTTCATTGCATCCCTTGATGAAATGTCTGCAGTACAACCATGGCGAAGGCCCGGGTTCCCTGAGTCTCTGTATCCAAACTGGGAGGCTCTTGCAGAACCAACAGACTGCTCTTGGCCAATTCTGTACTGCCCTAGGGGTATTTTTTCTGCTTTACCAACCCCATGCTGAAGGCCAAACTAGTCTGTGTGATTACCCATTCACCCACACAGCTCCCTCTGGTTGTTGACAGTAGTCCATTCACACCCTGTGTTAGAATCAGAGCTATTTGAGAGGCTTAGTATCTCCATGACTACAATGCTTTTACTTATTCCATTCCATGGCTTGTGTCTGAAATCGCTGGAGTTACACATGATTTGACCTCAGAAAATCCCATGCCAGAGCTCACCTATTCCTAATCGTCATGTCCTCAGTTCTTGCTTTATCTTGTTAAGTGCTTGACTGTTGCTGGATTTGTCTTCCTTCACAGTGATGCTAAAAGCAATTAAAGGACCAGAGCTGAAGGTATGATCCATAATTCCTCAATTTATCACCCTCTGCCTGACCTCCATACAACACTCCATCTCTCTCGGGATAAGTGCCAAACCAGAGGTTGTTTCCAGGACTGAGACCCAATTAGATTTATCACTAAAAGGAACAAAATAACTCAGGCCATTTGGTTCCATTTGGTTTCTCTTATAAAAAAGAGAAAGAATTTAGCTCTCAATTGAATGAAAAGAAGAAAACTAACATTCGGATCAAATAGATCGTCTCAAGAGGATTTATGCCATGGTGTGGTCTCAGGCAGATGATACAAAATCCCTAACTTCCCACTGATCTAGGTCCAGGTTTAGACCTCACTAGCAACTGTGTATTTACAATAAGGATTTATGACAGAGAAAGTTTGAAAAAGGGTCAGAGTTTTATCCTCTTTCTTGGATATAAATAAATGGTAACCCTTGTTTCAGGTAAAGACAGAAAGCTGAAACTTATAGGTTTTCATGGATATTTACATAAGCTAAGAAAGACAATCATCTGTATATATCTGTCAATGCTCAAAATTCTGAACTCTTAGAAGTAAAATTAGGCCTTTACCTAGTAAACTCAGACATTCCTGAAGAAAGGCAATTGTCTATTCCTATCTTGTCATGTCACAGTTTGGAGCACTGCGTACCTCACATTTGCTATCTCTGGGCCCGCCTAATCTCAGGGAAACACTTAAAATCAAAGAGACGCCCACTGAATAGCTTTACTGAAAGGTTCTGAATCACCTGATTTCTGCCAGTAGAAACAGTTGAGATCTTAGTTCCTCAACCTTTGTCGTCTTTGAGTCAGAGGTTAAAAATACAGAGGGAAAGAGAGAAATGGATCGGGTTGTTTCATCATCATCATCATTATCACCATCTACATCATGACTGTTGCAAACGGGTTGATTATGTAACTCCAGCACATCATGCTGTGTTAAGCACTGGTCCACGTAGGTCAGATTCTGAGGCACCAAATTAAGAGTATTGTTGCCAATATGTTATATGAAATACTGGTGCCTAGTTCTGTCGTGAAGCTAAAATTTACTAAAAGCAGGTTCAGGGTCTTGCCATTTTTGGTGGACTTCACCAATACTAAGTGATTGGTCAACAGTATGCAGATGAATGGACAGGGACACCAGAAGTTCCAGGTCAAGCCATGCTTTAGCCTCAGGTGTGGCAGGAAGAGCAATGAATCCTTGGCTCTCTGTGTAGAGGCAAGTTTCCTCCAAGTCCAATCTAAAGTTTTTCCCATAAAGCTGCAGATTATTCTTGGTTTAGGATGCAAGTTATTTGTTTAGTCTGGAGCAACAGAGTACAAGCAACGTTTGAGTTTTCCATGGCTAGATCAGATGTCTGGATCAGATATCTCCTGTGAAAATTTCAATACCATTTTTTAAAAAGCAAATAAAAAGTGCTTTTATTTTTGCAGGTTGGATGTTGATTTAGTTATGTTTTGTTTTGGGTAAACTTGTCTTGCAAAACTTGGGATATACCATACTGATAAAACATGTATTACTCCTATTATTTTTAGTGTAAAGATAATATCAAACAGTAACATAGTATATGCTGTAAGATGGAGATAGCTGAAAAAAATCCAGTGTTAAAAATTATACTCCATTGTACATAAAGGAGTGTAGGGAAAAAAGATCCAAGAGTTTTTAGTTTACTAATCAGAGCATATTTGGCAGCGTATAAATTCCTCAGGTTAGTAGATGGTGAAAAGCATAGAAAGTGAGTACAGAAAGTGAGTAAGACAAAGAGTTCGGGTAGCAGAAGTCAGAAGCCAAAGTTGAAAAAGTGCTGCAAAAGTTGAATTAGGATTCTTGACCCAAACCCCCATATCAATGCCTCCACACCAAAATTATATCTAGTAAATAAATTATATTATAATAAATTAATAACTAGTATAAAATTTTATAACTATTACTTGTGATTTCACAATGAAACATGATAACAGGAAAACGATAAATAACAGCAGTATGAGTCACTTAATTTGTTTAAATTATTTTACTAGAGCAGAGATCACGAAACACAGCAGAATTTCTCCATAATCCAGAAGCATGATGCTTAAACCTTAGAAGAAATTGCCCCCTATTGCAAAAGGTCCGAAGTCCTACTACTCCCTCTTATTTGATGGTAGAAAAAGAAAGTAGAAGATTATCTTGCGGATCTTAATTTCATGGGGATGGGAAGCTTGGCCTGTGGTTAATTCAGTGTTTTTGCGGTGAAAATCGAGCATAGGTCCTCAATCCTGCTCCAAGATGGATGGCTCGGCTCTCGCTGCACCTCCCCACCTCCAAGCCTGGTGTTTGTATGGAATAATGAGTCCCATAAGCTTGGGCCTGATAATGCTTTTATAATGTAAAGGAGGAAAGCCAAGTAAAGTGGATTTGTGCATCTCTCTAATGAAAAGTTGGCCTGTCTGCTTTTATCAGACTAATGAAGCTCCTGCCCCATTCTCTTGCCCAGTGTAAGCCTCACAATGGAGACAGTGAGCTCTCTCCAACACAGCTCCTCCACAGATGCTATCTGCCAGCTCTCTTCGCAGAAGAGTTCATTTTAAAGGGATCCTGGCTTGATTAAGGCTTTGTGAGCCTCCCAGCCTCATTACAAATCAATGGAGATGAACTGAGTGCTTAATACTCAAAAGCCAAGCTAACAAAAGCTGACTTATTACAAGCTAAGGGGTTGGGACTCTCCTGGGTGTTTCAGCTTTGTTTTGTTTTGTATTTCAACCCCCTTTTTTCCCTCCCCTCGTCTTCCTGGCCACCCCCAACCCAATCCATTTTCTGTGGCAATATTCAAGTACCTATTCCTTCTCCCTTGTATTCCTCTCTATAAAACTGCAGCTTTTAGAAGAATGATATTTCTTACTGCATATTATGCTCCACTGTGACCAGGTGAGTTTTCTGAATGACAGTTGCCCTCCCCTGTGCCATTTAGCTTCAGTTTTTCACACAGGAATTACAGATTCCAGTATCTTTTGGAAAACTTCCTCTTTGCTGTTTCCCATCTACTGACTCCTCCCATCCACACCCCCAACAGACACACCAATGTACAATGGCAAAAGGAAATCAGAAATATTTGACCATCCTTAAGGAAAAGGCATGCGTTGATGTAAACCTGCTTCCAGATCCTTCAGCGGTTTCAGACACCTCTTCTCTGCCTGTCTCCCTCCGTCGCTCCCTTCTCTGAGAAGATTGCACTTTGAGTGTTTTTCTGCTCCATATTCAGAGACAGGAAGGTGCCAGAACTGTAATGAGATGATGAGAAACCCCATATGGAAAGGAAAAAACACCAAAAAACAAAGGAAGTTTCAAATATCACTATAAAATCAAGTCTCATTGTCATGAAAGTCGAGAATCTGGGGCTGCTCCCATCCTGAGGAAGGTTGGAAGGACCAATACTTACAGGATACCACCCCCTTGCCTTTCCCTGCAAAAATAATAACATAAACATGGCGCATTTAATGTCTCAATCTTGGCGTTAAGCATTTTACATGCAGTATTTCTTGTAATCGTCACAATAATTCTATGAAGAAGAATCAATTAATGTTTGTACTTTACACATGTGGGAACAAGAGAAACAATGTGTGCTTTCCAAGTCATACACTTAGTAAGCAAGGACTTACTAAGTGAAGTATTGAAATCCAGATCTCACTCTGACTCCAGAGTCCCTGAACTAAACCACTACATTAATCTACCTTCATATAGGGTTGAAAAAAGAAAAACACTTTAAAAAATAAAAAAAAGTTGTTGGAATAAACCCTGGAAGGGTTTGGGGATCCAGCAACCAGAGCTTACAAATGACCACTTTCTTTTTTCCACCCATCCCTCCCAATTGCATTCTCAGTAGAATTCTGCTCTTCCCTACCTGACTTGCAACTCTGTACTCTAAACTTCCTCCAACTTGTAAGTGCACCAGATTCAAACCCAAGATACTTCAGTTCCAGACAGATGTTCTTGAGCAATTTGTCTAACTTTTGTGAGTTTCCATTTCTTCATCTGAAAAGGGAAGTTAGGATCATGTAAAAATTAAATGCCAAAACATGTAAAAAGCTTTTAAGAAAGGCTACTTCTTTGCCTCTTCTTTCTCAAGATCTTTTTCTCTTCTTTCCAAACGCTCCAACAAAGTCTGTTAAACTGATCCACACTAATGGCTTCTGAAGCTTAATGTGCTACTTCTCTCAGGGGCAATTGCATTTTAACAGACTAGAATGCTTTAGGCCAAAAGGAATGGCTTTCTTATTATAGAATTAGATTATTGGAGGGAGGAGTTTTGCACCTTTGAAATCTTTCCAAGCAATAGATGCCCTTCTTCATTCCTGGGTAGATAATAGATCCACAATGAATCACAAAACTTTGAAATCTTTTTTCTTGTTATTAAACATAATGTAGCAATAACTATCACCTAGAAAGTCCAACAGAAAAAGTGTGGATACTTAGCAAATGCCCAACTGTGATTTCTTCAACTGGGAATCTGGCCTCTATACCATACTTTCAATCTCTCAATTCTTTTTTCCCTTGCACAAAGAGCCAGAGATTCTTGCTGTTGGCCATACAAAAGAAGAGTCGCTTCAAAGTATTAATATAAGCTATTTAGAAACTAATGGCAGTGGTAGAAATGATTATAAATTGTTGCAGAATTATTCTCTTCAATAGCTTTTTTAACTGCAAAAATATCAGGGGACAGGCCTATATAACTCTTTGATAGGCGTAAGTTCCAAAGGAATTTCCTCCTGGAATTATGTACATCATCACTATCCTTCATTACATACATGTATACATAATGCCATGTTCACGCCAATTCAAACCTCCAACAGTCGATTGGCCTTCTCCAATTCAAGACAAGAATGAAATTCATAGAGAAATTCTATCATTCTTATTCCAGAGTATGATTATTACCTCTGGACAATATTTGCCTCTTGCGAAGTTCATGGGCAAAGCAAATCCAGTTCCTGGGGCAGGACAATATCCAGAAGTGACTTATAGCACTGAAAGCATTAGACATTGCTCCAGGATTAGGCCTGGGTCAGGAATGGAGTGTCAGGCAGACCAGGGCAGCAGAGTTCTTGAGTCTCTGCTTCAACTCCCACCTCACTGCTCAACCTAATTTATTCATTCAACAATATTATTGAGCACCCACCATTTGCCAGCTCTTCAGGGTGGGGTCAAATCAGAATTCCACTGACACGTGGTTTATTCTTACCAAGTGGCCTGCAGCTGTCCAGAGAACTCGGTGTCCAGACCAGTGTCCAAATAGCATCGGCAGCTGCTCCATGGAGATAAACTTGTGGAGGATTCTGGGTCAAGTACCAAGGGGATCCTGAAAAACTATTTTTATGAATCCTCATCCTACTCAAGAACCCAAGTCTTTGTATTCTTAGAGAACTTGGTTTAGATAAAAAGAAGGACACAAAGCTAAAGTTTAGCTTTCTAGTTTGTTGTTGCTTTTCTTTGTTTCATTTGATTTTTGTTTTACTATAAATATCTCCCATACAAATATGATTGATAGCCACAGAACTGACAGCTTAATTTTTTGATCACTAATTTCTGCCTTTGAAAAAGAGAAACAAATTAAACGATTTAAATAAAGGGGAAGAATGGGCAGTGATGGCAGAGATCACATTTTGTTGTCTGCTTTGCACTGACCACTTGATTATTTAATAAACTTTTCCTTTTATAATAACTTTAGATTTACAGAAAAATTGTAAAAATTTTACAGAGAGTTCACAATACTCTTTATCCATTTCCCGCTAATATAAACATCTAAAAACTAGGAAATTAACATGGGCACATTGTTAGTAACTGAATTATAGACTTTATTTGGGTTTCATCAGATTTTTCACCATTGTGCTTTTTTTCCCACAGAATCCAATCCACTGTACCATATTTTATTTAGAACACCACTTGATTTTAAATTATTATTAATATTAGTAAATAATAAATTTATATTGCTGACATCCTTATGAGCTCTAAAACATAAGCAGCTCACTGTAAACTTCAATTGGAACATTCTAACAGAAATAGAGTAAAAAAGATAATAACTTATTTATATCTTATCTGTTAGAGTTCAGGACACACTTACTGGATTCTCACCAATTTAGCTAAAGACATCAAGATTTATTAACGGAGGAAAGAGAAGGCACTGCAGTTACAGAGAACAGAGTCATTTAAGAACTGAAGCCACTGATGATCATGCTCTTAAAACACAAATGGGCACAAAATCATACTTATGGTTTAGGGCCACCTTGCAAAATCACCATGTAATTATAAATAAAAGATAAATTTTAAACATAATTATGCTATTCTTCATTCCTTTGCCATGGCAAACTTAAACGATATATCATCAATAACTGCTGTGAAAGGAAATCTGTCTCTAAAGTCAGGCAGGACGTGTTATGTTACTTTACATGAAATTAGAACACTGAACCAAGAATGCCAGTGCATATTTCAGGAAATAGTTGAATGAAAAATAGTAATTTAAAAGGTGTCAACCCACAGATAAACCATTGCTACAGAGCAATGGCTATATTCAGATTTTTGTAAAACCCATTGAAGCATCCCAATCTCTAAACTACAATCGTCCTACAGTGTCCATCCAACTGGTTCTAAGACATCCGATGGATACCAAAATTTGAGAATGTTCAAGTCCCTTGTATAAAATAGCATAGCATTTGCATTTAACCTATGCATATCCTCCCATATACTTTAAATCATCTCTAGATTACTTGTAATGCCTAATATAATGGAAATGCTATGTAAACAGTTGCTATACTATATTGTTTAGGGAATAATAACAAGGAAAAAAGTGTACATACTGAGTACAGATGTTTTCTTTCTTTTTTTTTTTTTAAGTATTTTCTATCCACTGTTGAATCCACAGATGCAGAAACCCATGAGTAGTGAGGGCCGACTGCACTTTATACAAGGCATCTGTAAGCCATTCTTTCAATTGATTAATAATCGTAACCCCTTAACTTTATAGGATTTATTTGATGTCACTGTATTTAGTAATACATATATGTTTCCATTTAGTACCCTAAGGGCAATCCCCTGCTTTGTGATCCCACACTTCCTTTGTTTATTTATTTTATTAAGGACTTGGCTTGGAATCAAAGGAATTAATGTTTTTTGTGGCGGTTTGGTGTTATTGTTGTTGGTGGTAGTGATGATGTTTCTTTTCTTTTTTCTTTTTTTTCTTTTTTTTGTAGTTTGAGCTACCCAGGGTAGGAAACCTTGCATTACTGGGTCCTCAAGTGCCCATCGTCAATTCTCCCTGTTCCCACGATGAAGCCTGTCTAATTTTCAATATTTGATAACCTGCCATAGAGTACTGCCTGTAATAACATGTGAATGCTCTATCACAGTCATAATTATCAGAACTGGTAACATTTCTTACTACAAAAGAAAATTCAACCCAACCACATTAGTGTCTATCGAAATCATGTTTGAATGACACCACTGTTGCAGGTGAGAGGAGGATGTTTAAATGGATATTTTATATGTGTTTCTAAAATTGAAGAAATACGCAAATAACATCAGAGTAGAACAGAAAAACAAAATGGAAGATAAGGCAAAATAATGGCGAGAAAGTAAAATAAGGAATCAACAAGTTACCCATGAAGGGATTCCATTTATTTGTGTAATTGCCATATTGAAAATATAATTTTTAAAATTAGTGTGGTTATCTTTTCCTTATAGCTCATGAGAGCCAAATTCTTTACTTCATAATTAGCCAGAGGGCCTTCCATTGCTCACAGGGTCCTCTGGTAATGCCAGACCCACCATGCAGACTAAGCAGGCTACTCACGGGATACCACTATGAGCTTCTGAAAATTGGTGGTGGGAGAAACTGCTGGGGTCTTTCATCAGAGCTTCTGCTTGTAAAGCGTTTGTTTTGATCTCAGGGCTCAGGCTACAAGGGCAAACCCAGAAATGGGAGCAGTGACTGATAATTCTTAAAAATGATGCTATTATAGGTTCATAACAAAGTACAAAAACATGAGCTATTGTGGCTGCAATCTAAAGGTCTGTGAATAAAAAATGTTTGGGGCCAAAGAGGAGGAGATGGTTACAAATGGTTTTGTAGTATAAACACAGCTGGAGACATTTTATTTAAATGAACTGAAAGGGCAGCTTTTAAAAGCAAAGCCTGTCTTGAGATTCATAAAACTGCACCCATTGCAAAAGCCTTGGCCAGCAAGCACAGTAAAACATTTGGGACAGCTAGGGTCAAAGAGTCTTTCACAGATATATTAAGAAAGAAAGGCATACTAGAGAGAGAGTAGTCTGCTAATAAATCAGAAAAGGAATGAAAATCATGATGGCTCAAAAATGACTGACTTACTGAACTGACGTATGGTCAAAAAAATAGATGTTAGCAACAAAGCCAAGGAAAAGCAGTCTAAGTTATTAGAAAGCGATGAATACTTTGTACATATAAAGTAGCTATTGATGGAAAGCACTATTAGAGAATATTCGAAAAATCTGAAGCATAAATCAGTAGTCTGGGAGGACATATTTCTCAGCTCAAGCCAACCAAGATCTGGTCCTTTCCCATGCAAGTGGTGCTAACTGCAATTCTTACTAAAACGAAGGGGGGATATCTGTAGCTGTCATAAAAAGAGCTATGGAACCAAAACCAAAAAGCAATCATGAAGAAAAGAGAGTAGGAGGGAGAACATGGAAAACACTTTTTGGATGAAATTGTAAAAGCTTGATAAAATGGAAATAAGATACATCTAACATGTTGGAGAAAGATTTCAAAGTTAGCTAGAAGCCTGAGAGAGGAAAAAAAGGCCAATAATTTTGGACTATTCACTTCACTATGTCAGTTCCTTTTTGCTTGAAGGTAAAACACGTTGGCAATGCACTTACTGTTTTCAAATCATATACCAGGTTTATGGAAGATCTTGACCAAAACCCCTATTGAAGCCAGGGATACCCTTCACAAGCAAATTACTTAACAATGCGTTTGAGTGTGAGCAACAAAAACCCTGACTCAACCTTAATATAATCCCTCATATAAATGAAATGCCCGGGAAGAGGGCTAGCTACCAGAAAACTTGATATGGAGTCCCTGCATTGCCCCAAGGCCCATTTTCTTCCCATTTCTTTACTGTACCTTCTTTGTATTTCTTATAGACTTCATTCTAAGCCTGACTTCATCATGGCTGCAAGATAGACGCACCAATTCCAACAACTAGATGCTTCCTCATTCACACTCACCTTAGAAGAGAGAAGACATTTTGTTCCAGCATCTCCAGAACAGTTCCTGAAATTCATGCTGGTTGGACCAGCTTAGGTCACATATCCAGTCCTGAAAGTATTGCTCTCGCCAGAACATGAGGGAAAAGAGTGGTGGAATGTACTGACTGGCTTAGCCTAGGTCATATACTTCATTTCTGCAGCCAGCAGTCAAGTCAGCCTCCCCAGAACTGTATGGCTCTGGATCTCTAAATCAAATAGAAGCCTTTTAGATGGGACAAGGGTGGTAACTTGGAGGCAACTACCATATATATGTCCAAATATCCACTAGAAGTTTAAGTAGAGAGAAGCGTATCCAGAGATTCAAGGAGCTACTAATAGCTAGACTTCCTTTGATCCCAGTGCCCTTAAATGTCCAACCTACAATCCTTCATCTATCCAAATGTCCCCCTTACAAGCAGATTGGGGTTGGCCCAGTTTAATTGCCACACACACATACATGTGTGCAGACACATGCACACACACACACACACAC
This sequence comes from Cheirogaleus medius, assembly GCA_008086735.1. Classification (NCBI taxonomy): domain Eukaryota; kingdom Metazoa; phylum Chordata; class Mammalia; order Primates; family Cheirogaleidae; genus Cheirogaleus; species Cheirogaleus medius. Next base: position 2,031,369 of record VBSM01000662.1, read on the forward strand.
ATTTCCATTGGACTAGATCCAGATTATAGGATTTATACCAGGTACACTGGAAGAGGAAATAAATAAAGTAATAAACTTGAGGAGAGCTATGCCAAAGGTCACTGGTGAAAGACAAGGGTTCAGGTATGGAGAGGTTTAGTCTAAACAAAAAGCTCTTGGTCCGAGGCAGAGTAGAAGTAGAAGTCAAAGTTGGAGTCTGATGTCCTGCACTGGTGGAAACAATCCAACTAATCCATGTACTTGTAAGCTCACTGATCCACATGGACTAACTATAAAAACCCACAATGTTCCTATCAACTGTCTTGGGGCCCCCCCTAGTCATTCCCAACATGTTTTCAAGTTAATCCTGCTTTCAAGGAATCTACATGTCACTTCAGTGTTTGGTTGGTATATCCTAGATTCTAGAGGCAAAAACCACCCAATAGCCACGATGCTGTGGCTGATGTAACAGCAGGTCTTTGGCCATAGTTTTTGATGTGTCTTGCAGACATCAGTGAATAGCCAGCAAGAGTGGTCAACACCTTCCCAGTGCTGGTTCTTGGTATCTTGGTTCTTTGTATCAAGAGAGGAAAATCCAGGAAATATTTTTCTCAGAAAGCCTATTTCCATTAAACATGAGGGGATCACCGATACAAATAAAAGCCTGGCTAAACAAAGTAAATAATAAGCTCAGTTATAAATGTATTGATTATTTATATTCTCCCCTGCCCCTTGCTTTAGTTTGCCTTTGAATTTGCAGCAGTAAAAATGAAAGCACCATAGTATTAACTACAATGAAGCGCACCTAGAGATGTCATTTGTATTTATAATTTTCAGAGTGAGGCTCTTGTATCTTATAGTTCTTTTATACATTATCTTGTGGAGGATTGTTCCTTAGGAGTTTATATATTACAGTTTCACTATATGCGAACATGTGTCTGGTGCATTTATTATTTTAAACCCCACTGGGAGTCTGCTGATGGCCTGTCTGTCCCTCTCATTCTTATTTTTCTTTACCTTTCTATTCATCTGTTGCTTGATTTTTTTCTTCCTCCCTCCAGTATGTTTATGCATTCAGAGAAGAGTGTTCTGGGAAAATAATGGAAGGGAAAACCTTGTGATTTATCATTACACTATAATGGGTGCCCTGCTTCCGCTGAAGGAGGTCAACCTCTCTTAGAGATACCACAGTCCCTCCTTATTAACGTTCTGTTCCCACTAATGGCTTGGGGTAGGGCAGCCAGGTCTTGCAAGGAAGGCATTTAAGAAGAGCACTTTGTTTAATGGAAGCTGGGGGTGGGGGGAGGTTACAGGGACACTCATAGCACCAAGCTCTCTGGTGAGAGTGACACATTCACAGATAAAGAACATTCCCTCCCCACCTTAGGTAAAAAGAATGGGTTTTTTTTTTTTCAATCAGTGTGCCCTTTTCCCTCACGCCTACATGCACTTGCCTCCAGGTCTTTCTGATTCTTCTTCTCGAATACCTGCATCATTACTGCTCCTTTTTCACTCTCACTCTCCTCGTTTCAGGCCCTCCATCATGTCTTTTATATTTTTTAATAGAATTCTTTCTCTGGTCTACTTTAGTGCCAGTTCTCTTCCTAAGTCACTGGTTTTTATCACTGCCATGTTTAAACTCTTTGCACTCACAAAATGAAGTTCAAATACTTTAGCTAAGGTCCTGTTCAGTCTTGCCCCAGTCCCAGCCTTCCCTAAGCTGCAGCTACACTAAACTACCTGCCACTTCTTGAAACTGGAACCCAGGAGATCAGAACGTGATTGGCAAGTGTGAAGTAGGAAGACCTGAAAGAATTCAGATTTAACTGTGCACAACAAAGACGAAGGCAAGAGAAGCTTGCCCTTTTCAAGTGAGTTTTTAAGTGATGTGGAGACACTGCCTTGGAGCATATTCATCTCTGTATTTCTACCCTTGGCCCAGTGCTTGGTTCATGGTGAGTGTTAAAAAAGTATTCATCAAATAATGAAACAAATGAAAGTCAGTGAAATTCCAAGGTGATTTTTTATTTTTTAAAAAAAGGATTAAGTATGGAGCCTTAATTTCAAAGAGTGGAGCCAAAGGATAAGTAGTGATTTTTAAAAAAAATTTATCCCCTATTTAATGGTGCATAATGAGCTTCAGAGAATAGCGCCCATGTCATTGTCTATTTAATATATGCAACTTCATCCCAATTAGTCTCTTCAATGTAAATGGTGCATTATGGCTGCAAACTGGATAAAACTTTACATAGGCATGTTTGTAACGAACTATAGAAATGATCTCTGAAAGTATAGTCTTACATAAGCATGTTTGTGATGTGATGTGATTTATTATTACTTTCCAGAAGAGGGTGAAGAGGCTTGCCAAAGTCACAGAGTAACTGTGACAGTATTTATAAGCAGGAGGTAGAGTCACCATTTTTGAACTTTTATCCCCATCTTCAACCTTAAACGTTGCTGCAATCAATTGTCAGCTATGTCTCTGTCTCGTTTGACTGCTAAGTTCACAAATAGCATTGATGCCCTTGTTTTCAGGCTTGTGTTTATTATCTCACAGGTCTGGCCTATTATTTAATGAATAGTATCTGTATCAGCTGGCTCTTAATCCAGTTTTCTGAACTGGTTTTAAAATTTAACAGGCCTGTATTTTGGGAGGCTGAATACAAACAAACATCTATCATGTACAGATTAGTTAAATAAATAATGTCACCAATACAGAACAAAATATTATGCAACTGTTAAAAAGAATAATGAGGTAAGTAGCTCAGATGCCTCACATAAAACTATACCCAAGCTATTATTCTAAGTTTAAAACAATGAAGTTATATAATATTACTTACTGATGCCCCCTTTTTTGTAAAGTCGGTATAGTTTCTTTTATAGTCTTTCTCACTCTCCCCCCAAAATTCTGGAAACCTAGATAAACAGTTGTTAATAATCTGTACCTGTGAAGAATAGGACTAGGTGGAGATACATTGACTAGGTAGGGAAGATCATTTTTATTTGGATTTCTTACAAGAAAACATTTAATTTTTTAGAAAAATATTAATTTTAAAAACTAGGTTGTCCAATAGCAAAATTTATTTTAGTCCTATAAGATATGAAATTGTATTTGTCTGCATTTAGCAGCCACAGTGATGGTGAACATGAATAGAGAGGATATTTTGTCATAAGACCAATCAAAAAATCCCAAGGAAGAATGATTGATCCATTGATCCACCCACCCATCTATTCATCCATCCACCCATCCATCCATCATATCATCTATCTACCTATCTATCCATCATCTATCTTAGTCAACTTGGACTGCTATAACAAAAATACCATAGACTTGATGGGTTAAATAACAAACACTTATTTCTCACAGTTCTTAAGGCTAGGAAGTCCAAGATCAAGGCACTGACAGATCCGGGTTACGGTTAGGGCACTCTTCCAGGTTTTCAGATGGCCATGTTCTTGTTGTATCCTCACATAGCAGAGAGAGAGACAAAGGGCATGTGCCTTGGTTCCTTCATCTTCTTATAAGAGCAGTAATCCCATTATGAGGCTCCACTCTCATGATCTCATCTAAACCTAGTTACCTACCTGATGTCCCATCATTACATTGGGAAGTAGGACTTATGAATATGAAATTGGGGTGGGACACAAACATTCAGTCCATACCTATATCTATCATCTATCTATCTATCTTACTACCTACCTACCTATATAGAGAGAGTTCATTTTCACCATGTGATTAGAAGGTGCTCCATTAGCACAGGATTTTTGTTTTTATTTTTCTCTATTCTATTTCTAACACTGCTTGCTTCTTCCTCTATCCTTTTTTTTTTCCTGCCCTTTCCTCTAGGACATTTCTATTGTTTACTATGTGGAAAGCAGTACTCGCTGCTTTTGAGTGGACAAGATTCTGTGGCAACTCTTGCCGCAGTGGGAGTACACCAAGCACTCGCTTCTGCCCGAGGTCTCTCACCCGACACGAATGCACAGGTGCGGGAGCCCCACTGCAGTACGTGGTGAACACCGAGAGGAGATACATTTCTATATTTGGAAGATAATGCAACTGGATGAATTTTAAGACCCATTCCAAATCTAGTGTTTATAATTCTCTAAGTATTTCTATCATCAAAGGTGGAATTGTTAGTGAAGAAAAGATGGACATTTTTCCCAACATGGAAAAAGAGAGAGAAAATTTGCTGATGATAATAATATCACTCGTGACTGGGGATGTTTAATGAAAGCATGCCTTAGCCTGTAGCCAGTGATAATTGATTATGAGCCCTATCATTTAGAAGGCTTCCCCAGACTCACACAGGGTTTTGTGTTACACTACGTCAGTTTCTTTTCTGCACCCTTATATGATGGGAAAGAGCCCCTGCTTTGCTACACAGAAAGGGGTAAGACTGGGCTGGTGCAATGTGTTTCAAGGATTTTTTCCTACAAAACATGTTTAAAGGCACATAGTTGTATTATAACATACTTTTAAAATGAAAAAGAAATTAATTTTTAACAGAATCTATTGACATATAAGGATAAATATATGATTTATTCCCTTTCTTGGTATAATATGGATTTTTATTCCATGTAGTATTGTTTACTGAGTGTGAAGATGAAATTCATCTATTACTTTTCAATCAGTTATCATCTTATCTTTGACTAGAACACAATTAATTATATGCTATTAAATAATTTATTCAATTATTGTAGTTGCCAAAAAACAATAAACTATTCAATTCTTTCTTGTATGTAATTAATAATTATATACAGCAGAAAATAATTTGACATTATTAAGCAATTACCATTCAATTATTTCAGTTAGCAAAATCCATTAAATGGCATTCAATCAATTTTCCTACAATTATGTTATTTACTAAATTATACTTAATTCATTCTTAAAATCAAGATAAATTGGAAAAAATCACAATTTTCCCAGCATCATTTTAAGAAAATTAAGTAGTTCAATGTGTTAAAGATATTTTTTAAAGACATGAACCTCAAAAATGGATAAACTTTGACAAGTTTTACAAATTGTAATTTCTGATATATCCATGTCACTTTTCATTTTTGGATCTCAAACTACATACCATGACAAAAATTATTAAATCTTCTTTAAGATAGTAGCATTTGTACATTTAAAAAAATTATTTACTTGAGTCAATTTCAATTAAGCTTTTCCAATTTTGATTGCTTTCATCTTTGCCACCCACAGACCCTGTCTTGTACTATAGATTTTGGCACTGATCTGTATTTAATTTAGTATTTTATTATCTAATGTATTATTGCTACATAATTTTTCATGTACACAAACCCTTCCCTTCATCAAAATGTTAACTTCCTTAAGAGCAGAGAACAACGTGTGTGGGCATGTGTGTGTGCATACGTGTTTGTGCTCTCCATCTATTTAACAGATTATTGCACATATGGTGGGAACTGAATTTAATGGAAACAAAGTAAATTGGGTTGACTATTGGAATGGAGCTTTAACCAAAGCTTATGGAGTTCTTTCTGAAGAGGTTACAAGATTTAAACAATTTTAATGATCCAATGACAAGGTTTTATAAAACCAAATATATCCAATTTTCTGGATTAGGTGTTCAGTCAGATCCATGCATCCAAGTCTGTCTTATTTATTAAGACCAAAGTAATTAAAAATTCAAAGTAGTCAATACTGTCATTTTAGCCTCGTGAGAGACCACATAAAATGGATTAGAGTCAGCTATAATCAAAGCAACTCAGAAAAGAAAGTGATCAAGTTATGCTTCTTTTGGTTGAGTGGAATAGACACGACCTGTCTTTTATATTACCCCTTTTAATTCTTCTAATGATTTAACTTTTGAGCATAGTTTCTCAAAGTACTTCAGTTTACATTACTATCGCACCTCTCTTTCAGGCAGTCAAAATTCTGCTTTTATTTTAAGTTCCAACTCAAATATTCTATCTTTTTTTTTTTAGTTGGCCAATTAATTTCTTTCTATTTTTAGTGGAGACAGGGTCTCACTCTTGCTCAGGCTGGTCTCAAACCCCTGACCTTGCACAATCCACCTGCCTCGGCCTCCCAGAGTGCTAGGATTACAGGCGTGAGCCACCGCGCCCGGCCAGTAAATATTCTATCTTTGTGAGGTCTTTACAGATACTTCCTTCCTAACCTGCCTCAGTCATATTTTTCATCTCCACCCTGGTGGAGACTCCTTTGTGTCACTCTCCATTGTAGCATTTATCACTTGGGAAGGCAGCAAGTAAGGTATATGTCTGCATCTTCTTTGCCTTCTCAGATACAAGCTCTTTCAGAACAGCAACTTTTTATTTGTGTTTGTTTATCCACAGCATGAACAGAGTAAAGGCTTTGTATTTACTGGATGAATATAAAAACATTTCAAAGAACAGCAGGAAGGGATTAAGAAATAGTAAATGCAGAGAAATGACTACACCCAGATGTAGCATGATGGAATCTCCTCTCTACTCCTATTGGCTACTGTCCCATTCAAACATAATTGATAGCAATGGGAGTTGGAGAGAAGATCCAGGAAAGCAGAGCAGAGTGCCCTAAATCTGTCCACCGCTTGCATCATTTTTTTCCTGTGGTCCACCCTACTCACTGCTCTCCTAAAACCCCGGTTTGTCACTGCTAATATGCTCAGCTCTATTCCTGGCTCAGCAGGTCTGGAGTCCATCACTTCAGATTTCACAACCTCTCTGGCTTTTCCCAACACTCTGCCCACCCCAATTTGATGAAGGCAGGTATAGAACTTTTCCACAGCTGTGCATATCTAAAGAGTGCCAGTGGTCCTGCCTGTTTCAATCTGGAAAGTTTTTTTGTTTTTTTCTTTTTCAATACATGTGTTGACTTGTCAACATTGATGGGATTGGTTTTCTTCCTGCTTTTCATTCAGCTAGTGAGGAGCCAAAAGTGAATTGTTAGCTGTAAACTAGCTTTTCTTGCCATTTTTAACATTGCTGTAATATACTGTGGTTGCAAGCAGAGTCAAAACTCAGTGAGTGGTTTAAAAAAAAAGCTCTCTACCTCACTTAATTTTCCTTTCTAAGTTGAAAGGAAAAGAGGCTTCAATCCATTTGCATTTTAAATTCAAAATTTGTATTTAAGGCACTTAACAGGGTCCTTTGCATGTTGACAGCTTCCTTTTTAACTTATCCCAGACTGGGCTCTGTAATGTGTTGTGTCTTAATTTGCAGAATATGTGTACTGGCATAATGTTTAATTAGGCTTCGGTGTCAACTTTAAATCTAAAACCATCAGCATCTAATGAAATATCAGAAGCACTTGGCTTCTGCATGACAGATCTCCTGCAAGAAATCTACTTCTTCTGACTGAATCATTTAAAAATAAATAAATAATTTTAAAAGGGCAGCCAATGAGAAGAACGTGAACTCAGTTTCATAGATGAGATGTTCCTCTGGCGATGGCTGCAAGACAGAATAGAGTGGAGGTGACTATCAAGTGAAATCAGATGCATCTTCCTTTATATATAATTAGCAGAATTCTGAACAGATAGATGCAGATTAAATTGATGCATATAAAATTATATCCTCATTGGCTAACATCATACCTTTAGGCGGCCTTCATTTTTATTTTTGTTTTCAGTTCAATTCAGAGAACGAAGTTGGAACACAGGAAGTTAAGATACACTCTTTGCTCCAACAGAGCAGTTGGGTAAGACAGGTACAAAACAGTAAAACCAGGCAAGCTACTAGCTAGTGACCTAAGGAAAGTCTCTTAGCCTTTATTAACCTCATTTTTTTCTGTAAAATGATAATAATACCAATATCAACCCCAAAGTCTTGTCAAGCAGATAAAATAAATAATATATGTAAAACATTGCACTTAATTCAGTGCCTACCACATAGTAAGTGCTCAATATGTTTTAGATATTATGAATTACTTATTGCTAATTTTTGGAGAGTAAAACTTGATGAAACTAGTGCGTATTAGTTTCCTATTGCTGCTCGATGTTGCTCCAGTAATTCAGTGTCTACTGATGTATGTGTCTCTAAATCCTAGCTCTATGACCCTTAGAGAACCTAAAGACCAGTGGATTATGAAGTTTGGTTTTCTTCCTTATCTTTGGTCCCCATCCAAAGTAGCTGGTATTTCCCTTCCTTGAAAGTTATTCTATTTTAGGGATTCTTATATAAGAGTGATTTATCTGAATAGGAGTAACTCTTCTTACCTACTCTGTGAGAGACGCTCTCCTCATCCCACCAGAGAAGGGTCATTTTGGGGCCTCACATCTAAAATAGAGTTTACCAATCTATGTTCTGTGAATAGGCTACTGAGCTACAAATGCCCTCAACCTTCTGAGGACAGGGCGGGACCTTTATCTCATCTGATCCTTGCAAGAACCCAATAAAATAGTTTTCATTAAGATCTCATTTTATAGATAAGGAAAGGAGGCTCAGAAAAGTTAAGTGATTTATGCAAGTATACACCATATACATAGAATAGGAACTTGAGTCTGTGTCTTTCATTTTTTTTGCCTATACTTTACATATCTTATATATTTAGGCACTCGAAAACTACTTTGCCAGGCAGACCATGAAGACTTGAGTTTTTTGCTGTTGTTTGTTTTTAATTTTTATGAGACCAAGAATCAAGATATTTCAATTCAGATGTATGTATGTCTTTCAACATGCAGGGAGGAAACTAACAAATCAAGTTCAAATTGGGGAAGGAGTAGCATACTGACTTGTGTGCCTCTACCAGTCAGTGTGCAGCTTGCGTAATACTCAGAAATTGAAGGTAAAAGTGTGCTGAAACTATTAAAGTTATAATTCTTCTAGTCCTTCAAGAGTCTTTGCAAACAGTGAGAAGTGGACCACCTTTTGTCATTTCAATGAATCTGGCTTTTGGTGAGCACGCACTATACACACATGCACACATACACACACATCGCACCTCTGTTCGGTTTCTACCAGGTTCTCAGTGCCCTCATTAGCTGTGTCACAGGGCTCACCCTAAATGTTCAGGCCATCTGCTCAGGGAATGGTGCCTTCACCACAATTATCTAATTATGTTACAGCAAATATCAAATACTGCATGAATGACAAGGGTGAGGCTGCTCAAAGTAATGGAAAAAAGGAGGATTCAACACAAAGTCTAGTGCCAAATATGTGTCCTAAGTATAAAATATACATTTATATCTTTGGAGGCAATGAAAGTATAATTTTAAAAAAATTATGAACTGGCCTGACATACTGGGTTGACAGAAAAAAACTCTTGTTTCTGAATAAACTATTTAAGATGACCAGGTGTCTTGGAGAATAACCATGTTTCTGCAATGGCCTCATGGATTGTGGCAAAGCATGAGTTAAAAATTGGTGACCCACTTGTATACCCATTTGTATATTCTATCCAGTACAAACTAGTGTTCGTAAAATTGAATTTGAATGGCTTTAGACAGGACATGCCCTTTCTGTTGTCAATAGCTAACCTTGCCTTCGTATACTGGCCTCTTCCCATGTTTGGTCTTTCTGCCTGGAACCTGAATACATGCGTTTGCAACTGTGGATCCAAACTAGGCTGTATCTTCTGTAGCCCTGTAACTTACAGTCTCTAAGCTCTGATAGCTTCTATGATCATCCTCAACTCTTTTTTCACAATGGGGAGTCCACACTGGTTGAAGTCACTCTCCACGGTCTGAGCTGTAAGGTTTTTGTGCAGTATGTTAGGCAGTACTGACTACAAAATTTTCAGGGCTCAGTGCAAAATGAAAACACAATGCTTGTTGCTCAAAAATTATTAAGAAATTAAAGACTGTGACAGCAGAGCATTAAACAAAGCTCTGAGTCCCTCTGAGTGTGAGACCCTGGGCAACTGTACTGGCTGGAAACCCATGAAGCTGGTTCTGATGTCCAGGGCTGGGAAGACGTTCTTAGTTTAGATTCTTCAGCACACTGAGGCTTCTCCATCACATAGTCATCCCAGCTCAAATGGAGTGACCATCTGTAGAGTGAGAGAAATTTGGGGCTCTTATTTTATCTATACTCTACCTTCTCAGAAGGCTGGACAAATTTGGTGAGATGAGGATTCACTTAGTAGGAAAAATAAACAACAGCAGTCTTTGTCCTCAATGATTTCTGGCAAACTTCCTAACTTGTTGAGATGAATACCTTAAATAGATCATCACCACCTTAAGCACCAGGGCAATATAATACATCATTTATTTATTGTCACTTTATTATGTAACAACATAAAACTACCCTTACTTCCACTGATCTTATATTTTACATTTATTATAATAATTGGGAGTTGAAAGAAGCCAGAAAGCAATGGCATGTGTTATGAAAAAGCATTTAGCATAGCAGAAGGGCTTGATATCTTTTCATATGAAGCCTTGTAAGAGCAATCAGAAATCCTTACCCTGGAAAGAGAGGAAGGGATCTCCAGTTAAAGCTGGAAAACGGATCTCAAACTTTTATCTCTGCTTCCTCCTGAAACCCATTACAATTATGTAGCATAATTTTTAATAAAGTATAAATCTATAAACTCATAAAATAGAGAACATGGTACTAGATGAAAGATATGAATAACATTTTGGAAAAGAGAAAGCGGATGGACAACAATTTTTGCACTTAGCAGTGCAAAAATATCCAAACTCAAGCCTTCAGTGCAGGGGCCAAGCAGAAGCTACCCAATTCAAGTTTCAGAACCCTAGAAAGGTTTGGAAATTGGAGGCAACCTCAACCTCTGAAGGTGAGAATACAAAGGGTCTGAGATGAAAAGATTGCTCGAAAGCATGTTTGAAGTCCAGTTAGTCCCCCGATGCCGTCTTCTACTATTTCACATAGGCGATTACTTTCTTGCCATCCTACAGGAGATAATAGGTTTAATTTCTGAAGAAAATGAACTCAAGAAGTTCCAGGCAAGGGAATTCCAGGCATGTTAGAGAAAGGAGGTCAGGTGCCTACAGAGGAAGGGGGTTAAATAAAAGTATTCTGAACCACGAGACTCTCTAGTCTTCACACCCCTTTTACTGTCTATAATGCAGAAGCTTAGGTCTAACAGGCAAGAGATTGGAAGCTACCACTCTCAGGAAACTGACCATCAAAGAGAAAAGACTAACAGAAACTAACATTTGGACATCTTGCAATGAAAATATGTGGTCCCCACCTAATCACCATACAGCGAACCCCAACAGTCGACAAGCCCTCCCCAGGCACATAGAGCTTCTAACTGGCTTTTTAATAACTCTCCCTTAACATTGGACAGTCAAAGGTTGCCCTGTATTTTATAAAAAGTATCTAACATTAAAGACAGGACCAAAAACAACAGATATGAGAAAAGGACTTTATAAGAAACAAAGACGATTTCAAGAAGAAGAAAGCTTTAATAACCTAATTGTAATTAATATCCTCAGAGAGATAAGAGACTATATTATATTAATCAACTTTGAACAGGATGATATTTAAAAAATGAAGAGTCAGAGATCAAGAAAAAGCTTTTGAACATTAAAATATATTAGTAAAAATAGAAAATTCAATGGAAGAGTTGAAATAAGAAATTGAGAATGTTTTCAGTAAAGCATAATTCCAAATCTCTACATGCTTAGTTCTCACCTGATTATCTCACAGAAGTCTAGATTTGTTTTATTTTTCCCAATGTTCTCTTCCAATAAAATATTCAAGAATTATCACTTGTGCTGACAGAATTAATCCATATATCTCCTTGTCACCTTCCAGTTTTTCCATAGGTCCCCATAACAAATGTCAGGACCTCAGCCTTCAACCTTTCCGTTTCTCTTTAAAATGTACCAAATGCGGTGGAGAGGAGAAGGGATATGGTTCACATACAATAAGAGCTTGTATGTCTCCAGTATCCCTAAACCAGTGGTGGTTCTCATGTTCTTTCTGATCTGCAATTCGCTTATCTATACTACTTAACAAAATCTGTGCTCTCTCAATAGTGCACAAGCCCTCCCCAGGCACACAGAGCTTAGAACACACTATATATCCTTTACAAATGTAAATATGTGTAATAAACCCTAATTTGCTCTCACCTGGAATATGATCTTAGCCATTTTCAATGACTGTGAGAACTAGTCTTGTTCACATTTTATCTCCAGTACCTAAAAGAAGGTGTGCCACATAGTAAGCACTCATTAAATATTTATTAAATCAATAAATGAATATTACATTGAAAAAGACACTAGTCAGAAGGAGAAAACATACTCCAAATATAGATATTTGTCCCTTCCTCACTGGACACCTGCCCATTATTTCCATGGTAAAGTAGCCTGGCAGGGCATCAGTGGGAAATAGACACAGTCCCTAACATGGGACTGAAATTGTAGTGGCAACAGTCAGATGTACAGTGGTCATTCACATGATTTACCATTAGGGTGACTATAATGTATCATCCAAACTAGCACACTTTTGTGAGTGAAAAGGGGATGATAAAAATAATTTTCAGGTATTAATAATCTAAAATAGACACAAACCATGAATGTTTGAGGCAACCAGGACATATGACCATTTTATTTAGGTTATTGGTTATTTTTAGATCAACATCAAAATGATAACATTTGGTACCAGATAACATTTAATCTATAAGTTAAATTATAAAGGCTACTCCCGCATTAAAAGGAAAATTGGATAAGATAGTTCTCTCTGAGATTTAATTATTCTGAGTGAGAAATAGAAAAAAATAATAAGTTTAGGAACATAATTTTCAGGGAAAATATACTCAGCTAGGATGTGGCATTCACAGGAACATTTTCCTTAATGCATCTAGTGCTTTGTATAAATAATTCCATGTCTACATCTGGGTATTGGCCTAAGGTCAAGACCTTTTCTCTTTTTCCTGGCCTTGATTCTCCATTATATTTTTTGCCTTTTCTCATGATCTTTTATCTTTTTTTTAAAAGAGCAGTTTGATCTCCCCCATCAAGCCCACTTTGTGCAAAACACTGGGACCAGAGGCTACAGGAGGGCCAGCACCTCCTAACAGGCTGGGTGAGGGGCTGCCAGGTGATGAATGGATGCATGTGGAGCAAGGTAATAAACCAGCACCCCAGTCATGTAATCTTCCATTAAAATGAAATGCATACCAGGCATGCAGCGTTTCTGCAGCTTGTACCCTCTCCCATAGAAGATCATGAATAAAAGAGGGAAGTGTACTGCTGACAGATGCCAGCATGCATAAAGGACACTTCCTATAAAGGCAAAGCTCCGGCTAACAGATGGACTAAAGATGTGAGATGCAGAAAGATTTACCCATCTAAATAATTCAAGGGAATGTCGTATGGCAAGCTAGCACTTTTCGGAGGGAGCCAGCAGAAGGTGCAGATGGAAAGGCAGGCCAAGCCTTTCCCATAAACCCATTAAGAACAGTACTTGTCTGAGCTACAGTATGTCGCAGAAAGCCCAGAGAGAGGCCAGCAAATGAGAAATTTGCTTCTAGAGTTTGTCCCACAAGGTCAAGAGCATATTTAATAGTGAAGGTTGAAGCATTTAATGAGAATGAAAAAGGGGTATTATATGTTTCATTGCTCGTTTTCCTGCCCCCACTTCTGAGCTCTTCATGTAGTCAGACCTGAAATCCTGGAAGGTGACGCCATCCAAAGACCTTGTAAGAGGTCTAGCAAGGTTCAATCGTCTTAGTTCTTAGACAGTCAGACACGAATTCTGGGCTCAAAAGCCAAATTACATGTGGCAACCCTGCTTCTCAGAAGTGTTTCTCAGAAACATGTAACCATACGCTCTCCCCAGGCCCTGTTGATACTTGCTGTCTGTGCCCACTCATGACACGTTCAATCCTATGTTATTACACATTGTTAGGTTTACTTTCCTGTACTTAACCTGTCTTCCAGACTGCATTATATGCAACTTGAGAAAAAAGTCTCTTTCTCACCCACTGGGACTTGCTCTGAGTAGGTACCCAATAAATACCTCTGGATAATGAAACTCTTTCAACTTAAAGGATTCCTCCCTTAAAAGCCTCCATATCCTGTACAGCTGTGCCAAAATGTTAGTATCTCAGGCAAGAGGAGTTGTGATAGGCAAAATCATAAAGTGCATTGGACAGAGAGCTGGCCAAAACTCTACCCAGTCCTTGGTTAGCTGGGCTACCCTAGATAAATCAAAGCCTTCACTCCTTATCTGTAAAACAAGTAATTTAACAAAATAATTTCTAAGCTCTTTTCTACCTCCAGTATTTAGTTATATTGGGATAAAATAGAAGACTTTTGGGTAAACACTTTAGACATTGCAGGCAATGTCTGGATCCATGGTTCACAAACTTTCTTCCAATAACTATTTCTCCATCATGCAAAGGTTTGCACCAGCATGTTCCAATGTCAAAAACCTAAAGACCATGCATTTAAAAATATCTATGCATACAATCTATATTAAGCTCTTTGATTTTGAGTCTGTGCTCTTTTTTTTTTTTTTGGATTTTATTGCACTCTTTCTTATATGAAAGGAAAGAAATGGTAAAATAGTAGATTATGTTTTAAAAATCAAAAGCCTCTATTGTAAAAGCCCTTCGTCTGCTACCCTACCCACCTACACACAAATCTTTTCTTGCTGTAGTTGTCTTAGCTTTATTGATTATGAAATTTAAAAGTCTTAGAACTTTTGGTATAAGCCCAGAAAGAAGACAAGGGGTCCCCTACCTCTAAAATATTAGCACTGATATTCACTGTGCATAGCTTTCAAGATATAAACATTGGTTTTATGGATTTCTATGAATGGTGTTTGGCAATTACTGAAAATCATGTTCTTGAAAAGCCACACAAAAATCAAATTGTTTCAAGTGAGTTCTTAGCTTTCCAGTTCTCTAAATTATTAATTCCAAAGCTTTATTTTGTTTTATTAATTGATTTTCACCTGGCAGCAGCTGCCCATACTCCTCTCCCCCCAACACTAAGTCTTTGACAATTGCTTCAGTTAATAGTCTAAAATTCATCAAATAAAAGCTCAAGGAAAGCAACTCAGGAAAGGAGCTATGAGGTGATTTTTCTGCAGAGAATCATTTTTAAATCATCTTTTATTTGTCCATGTTTTTATAAATATAACTATCTTAGAGAAAGCCCCATTATTTTATAGTCAAAATCAGTCATAAGTTTACTTGTTAATGTCTGTGCTATTTATTCCTTGAGTTCCTTCTCTGTTAACACATAAAAGTGAGTGTGTGTGTGTGAGTGTTCATGTACACACACGTGCATGCAGCAATGATCTGAGAAGATTTCTTTATAAGTTTGCCTCATGAATTTCTTGAATCCTTGACCAGTTAAGAATATATTCCACTGGAGGCAAAGACACAAAGTTTACAGCTTTGAAAACAGCACCCTCTCTGTTTCACTGGAATTTGAAATGGTACAAATAAGTTCAACCATCTTTGGTTTGATGTATCGCCTTATTGGAGACCAACAATGCAGTGTTTCTCAGTGTTGATATGAGTTAATACACATTGGCTGATCACATCCCACATAAAAGTTCTTGCTGGTAACAATGTTCCATTGTCAATTTTTTCAACATTCTGACAGTTCTTAGTATTATGGAAGGCTTTTATTCTGACATCACCAAATCCTTTACCAGCTCTCATTACCTGATACCTTAGTGAAGACAGAAATGGTAGACATTAATCTCAGGCCAGCTGTTAGGGGTGAGAAGTGAGTACACTGTTCATTTTTCTTCTATCAGAGCACTCTCTGTTTGAGGTCATAAGGGCAGTTCCATTTAATAAATTACTAGAACTAGAACTCTGAATGGTCTTGACTTCCAGCCTCTTCAGATTCCCATGTACCTAAGAACATGCTTGATTTTTGTTTATTTGGCTATTCTCCGGCACACAACCCCACAACACCCAGCACCCAGGCACTAGGAAAGAGTTCGTATGTGCAATTAAAAGAGTTACACAAGTTAACGTGAGTTCCATGGCTCTTCCCCCAGAGGTCCTCTACATTTTGGTTATTTTAAGAATCTCAACAGTATTGCTTCACATTAGCCCCCATGAATCAAATGAGAAAACCATGAAGAGCAAAACTAACCAGTTCTTTCCTGTAGGAATCCAGCTGTTAACTGCCTTATGAACAACTTTTGTTTTTGTTGTTGTTAAAAGTTTCTGTCATGAAGATTTTGACAAGTTATAAACTTCCTCTCCCAGTTTTCCATTTGGGATATTTCCCATCATGATTTCAAAACTAAATTTGTAAAGACCTGTTACTTTAAAATATGGGAATAAATTTAAACAACAACAGCAATAAAATATTTATGGATGTCAATATTTATTTTCAAGAATCATGTTAAAAAGAAATGAGAATTCTTCTGAGGAAGCTAAGGCAAGAGATGAGATATTTTGAGATGTGATCTCCATTTTGAAGGTATCCAAAATGTCCCAAACTTATAACCTTTCTGTGAAGGATGCTAGTGTATTAGCTTTACTCACATGTGATCAGTTTTTTAGTGTGTCACTCTTAAATATAAATAGATAACCCAGAATCACCAGACATTTGAGGAAAGCACTTAACATAAAAGTTAGAGGCCAATATATGAAAACAGGAAAAAAGAAAGAAAGAAACTTAGAGGAAAACAGAGAAAATGACAGGGAATAGAAGAAAAAATATCCTATAATTAATATCCAAATAGATAGTCATTGCATGAATACAACAAGGACTATATAACTAAATTCTATGTATAGGAACTTTCAAAGAGTGAAAATGTCCCAAGAAAACTAAAAAAAGGAAGAAAATGGCAAAGCAATGAAAAGCTGAAAAGAATAACAAGACTTGAGGATAAAGGCATAGGGTCAAGCACTTGAATAATATAAGTTCTAGAAAGAAAGCAAGAAAATAGAGGAAAGAGTATCACCAAATATTAGCATATTCTCCCAGAGTCACAGAGGTAACATTGAAAGGGCCCAGCAAGAGCTCATCACAGTGAATAGAAACAGATTTTCATCAAGTCCAACCATGGTGAAGGTCAGAATATCGGCGGTGACCCAACCACTTTTCAGAGAGAAAACATAGGTATTTATAGGATTGGGAATCAAGGTGGTATTTTCCTTCATAGAAACACTGACAGTCAGAAGCCAATGGAAAAGTTAGAAGACAAATGAGAAATGCCTTTCAATTTCCACCTAGAATTCTTACTCAGTTGGACCAAACAAACAAGAAGGTAGAATAAAGACCACTGAAGGACAGGAAGGTTTCAATAATTTATTTTTCCCCGTGAACACTTTTCCAGGAGTACATTGAAGGATATAGGGTATACTTCAATTGTAGGCTCATATATAAAGAGAAAACTAAGAACAAAGACATGAAGAAAGGAAAATGAGAAACTAACACATTGTGGGAGCAATCATCCCAGGGTGATGCCAGTGTGACAGATCTGAAGACGAGCCCTACTATGGGAGTCAAGGAAGATGCTGTCACTGTGTTAAAATTGCCTACAGTATTCAGTATAGTAGCATGCTATACAGGTTTGTAGCCTTGGAGTAATATCAGTCTATGATATTCACACAACAACAAAATCACCTAAGGATGCATTTCTCAGTACATATTCCTGTTGTTCAGTGATATATGACTGTAATTACAAAATTATCATGACAAACATTATCTCAATGCAATGCCTATCAAAATACCAATGATGTTCTTCACAGAAATAGGAAAAACAATCCTAAACTTTGTATGAAACCACAAAAGATCCAAATAGTCAAAGCAATATTGAGCAAAAAGAACAAAGCTGGAGGCATGTTACTACCCGACTTCAAAATATGCTACAAAGCTGTAATAACCAAAACAGCATGGTACTAGCATAAAAACAGGCACATAGATCAATGGAACAGAATAGAGAGCTTAGCAATAAATCTATACATTTACAGCCAACTGATTTTCAACAAAGGTGCTTGGAACACACAATAGAGAAAGAACAGTCTCCTCCAAAAGAACAGCCTCTTCTATAAATGATGTTGGGAAAACTGGATATTCACAAGTAGAAGAATGAAATACGATCCTTATTTTTCACTATATCCAAAAATAAACTCAAAATGGATTAAAGCCTTAAATGTAAGACCTGAATCTAAGAAACTACTAGAAGAAAACATAGGGGGAAGCTCCATGACATGGGTCTGGGCAATGATTTTTTTTAATATAATCTCTTTTTTTCTTGTTTCAGAATATTATGGTGGTATAAATGTTTTTTTACAAGGATTAATTTTGTACCACTTGAGTCAAAGTTATAAGTGTTCCCATGACCCTGATAGTGTTTACTGGACTCATTAGGTATGTTGAATATAATCTCAAAAGCACAGGCAACAAAAGCAAAATCAGCCAAATGATATTGCATCAAACTATAAAGCTTTTGTATAGCAAAGGAAACAATCAACAAAGTGAAGAGACAGCCTAGAGAATCAGAGAAAAATATCTGCAAACTCTATATCAAATAAGTGTTTAATAGCCAAAATACATAAGGAACTCAAACAAATCAACAGCAAGAAAACAATTCAATTATAAACGAGCAAAAGACCTGAAAAGACATTTCTCAAAAGAAGACATACAAATGGCTAATAGGTATATGAAAAAATGCTCAATATCACTAATCATCAGGGTAATGCAAATTAAAACCACAATGAGATATTATCTCACTCCTATTAGAATGGCTATTATCAAAAGCAAAAGATAAAAAGTGTTGATGAGGATGTGTAAAAAAGGGAAACCTTACACACTGTTAGTGGGAATATAAATTAATACAGCCATTATGGAAAACAGTATGGAGTTTTCTCAAAAAATTAAAAACAGAACTACCATATGATCCAGTATTCCACTACTAGTTATATCGCCAAAGAAAATGCAACCAGCATGTTAAAGAGATACCTGAACTTTCATGTTTATTGTGGTATAATTCCCAATAGCCAAAATATGGAATCAATCTAATTATTTATCAACAGATGAATGGATAAAGAAAATATGGTATGTATCCACACAGTAGAAAACTATTCAGTCATACAAAGGAAGGATATTCTGTCATTTTTTATATGTGAATGAACTTGCAGGGCATTATGTTAACTAAAATATGCCAGGTACAGAAAGGTGTATACTGCATCATCTCACTCATATGTGGAATCTAAAGAAGTTGATCTCATAATAGAAAGTAGAATGGTGGTTACCAGACACTGGAGTGGTTGGGGAGGTGGCTATGAAAATATTGATCAAAGTGTGCACAATTACAGTTAGATAGGAGGACTAAGTTCAAGAGATCCATTGTACAGTATGGTGACCATAGTTAATGGCAATATATTGTATTCTTGAAAAATGCAAAGAGAGTAGATGCTAAGTGTTCTCACCATAAAAATGATAACTATGTGAGACAATGCATTTGTTAATTACATAGATTTAACCATTTTACAATGTATATATACTTTAAAACATCACATTGTACACAATAAATACATACAATTTTTATAAGTCAATTTTTAAAAAATCATTGCCTTCTGATTTCACTAAAAATTGTGAAATGATTACATTGAGAAAGATGGAGAATGGCAGATATGTCATGAATGCATGTGCATAGGAGAATTGAATTCAATCCTCATCTTATGTACTAGGAAGTTAAAAAGTAACGTCTATAAATGCAAAATTAAGAAATATAAGGTGGTGTTAATATAACAAAGCACGGAAATTAGTTCTAAAAGAAATAAGGGGGGAGGTGGGGCATGGGCAATATACATAACCGTAATATTTGTACCCCCATAATATGCTGAAATAAAAAAATAAATAAAAGAAATTCCTAAAAATGTTGAAAGCCACTGCTTCTTGGATGTGGGCCTTGAAGTGGGCTGGGATGGTTGGGGCAGGAGACTGCTATCTTTCATCAGGTCTTATAGACATGTTCATCCATTTAAATCATGGATATATATTTTACACATAGTGGGTATACAGTTCATCACATATACAATAATCCACTATAATATCAGATGTAGGTAGATAAATTTGTGAAAAAAAATACTTTTTGAATCTGTTGGAATAAAAACAGAATGGCTCACTTTGTAATTTTCAGTAAGAAGCCATGGTGCATAATGAATACATGACCATGTAAACTTCCCGATAAAGAGGTGATGAAGGTGATAACATAAATTTATTTGAGAAGACAATCATTAAAATGTGTCAATCTGTTCCATTGCAAATACCCTTCCTCCTCCACAAATGCTCCTAATTATGTGTATATAAGTAAAATGAAGCAAAGAACTGAGGTTGGTAAGTGACTTATACATATATATTTTGTCTATTCATTCACGAAAATTCCGCTGAGCATATACTCTGGGCTTGGCACTGTGCTACATGCTTGAGATTCTGAGATTAATAAACATACTTCCCCAAATGTCTTGATATCAAGACAAAATAAAGATAGGAAGAAGGGTCTTTGGTGCTCAGTGCTTCAAATTGCCAAACCTGCCTGAAGAGTTGCTTTTTCTTGGTCTAGTTTTCTAGAGCACACACTGAAAGTGAATGTTGTCTCTGGAAAAAAATATTTGTGTCTCTTTCTTGGTGGTCAGGAAAGGGGGTTAGAAAGGCTTAACTCAATGTTTACTTTGAAAATTAGAACTAATCATTATTTTGTGATTTCATTTAACTGATTTTTTTTCCCTCACAATTTGTTGAATGAGAGGGAACACAATAAGAATTTCAAACTGCTAATAGAAGTTGGGTCTCACATGTAACTAGAATAGTTAACACTGTCCCTATAAATTCAGACTGGATATCCTTCCAAATTTCATTTGAGCAATTGGCCCATCTTTTCTAAGCCTAATGTCTAAATTTGTCCTGACAGACGACAAGCAAGCTTTCTGACAGCATTTCCCTTGGAAAACTCAGTTGTCAGGCAACCTTAGCCTGAACAGGCCCTCAGTATAACATGGGGTGCCCTTCCTAAGCTCCAAGGAACCTCAATCTGTGCTAAAGGTTTTTTACTGTATGTGTTAAAGATATTGGATTCTCTTGCTCTCATGACTGTGGATGACATATTTTCAAGCCCTTCTTCCACAAAGTGAGATTCTACTCAATTACAGTGAACCTTACATCAGGCTTTGTGCAAATAAATTTTAATTGCTGCATTAAATTTTTAACTTTTAATGAGATTTGTTAAAATTCACTACCTCCATATTAGAAAGTGTTGGGAGGCCACAAACTATGATATGTGATAAAAAATTATCGATGCCCAGTGCGCCATGAACAAAATATGCACTCTTCCTAATACTGTGAGTCTCTTTTAGAATTTCTTTGTGCTTAGGGGAAGTGTGGGAGAGAGGTGAAGGTTCAGGAAACAAAACCAAACCATGTTACAGGCATTTTCATGTACTTGTAACTCAATTTCACTATTCAACACAATTTTATGACTTAAAAAGTCTGTTCCCATTGTGTGTGTGAGGAAATTTATGCTAAGAGAATTTTGGTGAAATTTTTAAAGCCTGTAAAATTCTGCTATGCCTCAGTTACCACTCACTCTCAGATTGACCCATTTGTTCACCATGGTCATGTGGCAGAGAGTAAGACATTGATGTTAAGGGCTCTAATAGGGCCAGGTCTTGATGAATAAGGTGGAGATGGGTACATCCATGTCCAGTCTGTGGATTTTACCCAGGGAGATTTCTGGGTAAACTATGAACAGTTTATAAGAAGGAAGATCTTGGTGGGCGGTTGAGATGGGGAAGAGAAAAGTTGTATCTTAGGCTAAGCTTTCTTCCCCTTTCTGCTCGGGTTCCCCTAGTTAAGAAGCAGCCTCCAAATAAATACTCAGCAGCAGGAGCAAAATGGGAATCTGTACCTTTTGCTCACACAGTTACCCTATCACTGTGCTAACCTCAAATTCTATGTAGAATATTTAAATACAAACATTATTAAATACTGGCAGTTCCTTTGCTCCAGTCATACTTTCTTTTAAAACAAAAAACCACTAGGGAAATTATATGCAAAAAGCTATGTTAATAAAGCACTCAGGTACAAATTTATACTAAAAAAAAAAATTGTTAGGAGATACAAAGCCTGAGAGACTCTTAGTCACGTACAAGCAACCATATTTTTCATATTCTATATAAAGCTATTTTAACAGCTTAATGAGTAATCTAAAAAAATTACGTACAGGATAAGTGAATTAATGTTACTGGAAAAATGTTAAGCTTTGATATTTCCAAAGTTTTTCATGCTTCCATCCATTAGCTAAATGTGACAGCTCAGCTTTTCGAGACCATGTGTATTGCAGCAATCACCTATCCATGGGCTTTAGGATCGTATTTCCTCATCCAAGGCAAATGTTCTTCTTTCTCACTTCCAAGCTTATGCCTGGGTTAGGCTTGCAAATGTGTTGAGACAATTGCTCCCACAGGGCCCACTTTACATTAGGTGGGGTCAGCATTATAGATGGGGTTGCTTGATGTGAATTTGTAAGGAGCCAGTTCCTTCAACAGCCTTTGGCCTGTTGGAACAGTTGTCTGAAAAGCCAGCCTTGGGTTGGGAGCCATTTTTTTCGAGGGGCTCATGACCTTTACGAAATCCATACCTCAGAAAAGGGCAACACCTTGAAGCTGTCTCAAGGTAGCTGCTTGCTAATCAGGCCTTTCAAAATGTTTACAGTTATTGCCACATGCACATTTGGGCATGAAGAAAAAAGTGAATAATAAGAGTAAGCAGAGGGGGCCACCTCGAGCATCCAACTCTAGTCAAGTGCTATGGATTGTTCGTCCCAATTTTACTTTTTCTGGCAATTCTTTGTAATATCCATGGTTTCATGATGCAATTTTAGTGCAATCAAATTTAAGCAGCCCCAAATTATATAATTAATGACGTTCACTTTCAATTACAATCACTTATCGATCACAGCTTGCTAGGAGGACATCTGGTGGTAGGCAGTCACACTGCAGTTTGGACACGTGGAAGTCCTTCAAGCTTGCTAATTTGTTGGACTCTGCTAGATAAGTGTTGTTTTTGGTTTTGGTTTTGTTTGTTTGTTTGTTTGTTTCTTTGATCATTTGAAACTCTTGTGCAAGCAATACCTAAAAGACAGGTGGTGACATTTCTTATGGGCCACCATCCTGGATATGATAGAGTGAAAATGAATCTTGAGAGAAAGGTAGACAGGGAGATATTCATTAGGTAGGACACAAGGAAGAGGGGGCTCTATCAATAGATGTGTGTGGAAAAAAATATTCTGGAGGACTGAGACACACAATTAGTTTACAGTTTTGTTGTAGATGACTTTCTTGGCTACATTATACTGATTTCTAATATTCAGACAATTTGGGGGGCAGCATTTTCTTTCTATAAGAACAATCCCAAATTTTCTAGACTATAAATGCTAGTCCACAGATCCTACATTCATTTATAAACGTGGAAGGAACCAGAAGCAGAGAGGCCAAGGAAGTCATTCAGACAAATGATTCTCAAAGTGTGATTCCTCCGCCAACAGCAACAGGGTCATTTGGAAACTTATTAGAAATGCAAATTCTTGGACTCCATCCTAGACTTACTGAGTCAAAAACATCCGGGGGTAAAACACAGCAGTCTGAGTTTTTACGAGTTTACCCAGTGATTCTGCTGCATTCTAATGGTTAATAACCACTGATTTAGGGTAACATCACTAGGAAGTATAAAGCCAGAAATCAAACGAGAACATCATGCTCTGGAGTTCTTGTTCTAGGATATCAATACTCAAGGACTTGTGAGGGTATCATTTTTCAAAGGGGGAGGGAGGTTCAGCAAACCCAGCTTTTCAAAGCAAAAATGGTTAAAGAAAACATTATTCCAAAGTGAGATAAACTATAGATTAACAAACTATAGCAAACATGAAGGAAGTAGTCTCCTTCCAAATCTACTCCCATTTAAAAGGGGTTACTTAAAGCCTTCAGAACTTGAGACATGTGGACGTACAAATTCTGCTCTTACTACTGTGTTCTTTATATTAATGTGAAATTGTGTGTGTGTGGCCTTGTAGAATTCTGTTCATATTCTTCATGTCAGACTACTAATGGCCACTTTCCTCTTCATTGCCCTTAAACATATAGGTATGATGGAAAAAGCTGCAATTTAGCCCAATGCTTTTAAATGTTGCCTCCCGTTCCCTCACTCACAAAGCCCTCCGTGTGTTCCCCCCGACCCCCTGAGCTTCAGACCTGGGTAACTGGCTTGGTATATAAGTAAGACAAAAGGTGGGTGGTCTTGATGGAAGAGAGAAAGAAATTCAGCACCAATAAATATGGGCTAGGAGGAAAAGAAAATGATTGCGAAAGAAGGAAAACAAGAGAGAGAGAGAGAGAAGACTGAATTAGAAGAGAAAAGGGAGAAAGAGAATGTGAAGAAGAGAAGCACAGAGTAAGGAACCTGAGGAAAGAGTAGGGAGTATGGAAGGGACAGGAACACCCAGCAGCTGTTTGGAATAGATTGTCTGCACCATCCATTCCACGTGGACTCTTTCCTGGGTTCGTCAGCCGTCTGCAATGTGGTGATTAATCATTCATGTCAAAATCCCTAATCCTATTCAATGAAAAACAAATGCCATGGCACCCAGCCCTTTGCTTATCGCATGCTTGCTTGGGCGAGGGTGTCTGGGACCAAGATGGTTTTTCTGGGGACCCTCAATACAAATTCTGGGCGGCTCCACATGTTGGAGATGCCCTGTGATCTCAAGGGCCTTGCCTTTTACTGGAAGAAAAAAAAAATCACTAGCAATAAAGGTCAAGTTGTGCTAGTTAAGCAAACAATCAACATTCATTTAATTCTCTTTTAAAGAGAAGAGTAGCCTCAGTTATTTATAAAGCTCCTTCCTCTAAGGAACACGGCACAGCTCGCCCACTTACTTCATCAGGCCTCCTAACAGCCCTTTGTGGCAGGGGTTAGCTCTGTTGTCTCATTTTGCAAATTCTTTCTAAGGTTATGCAATCTTTTCTCCTTCCCATTTCACTCTCCTAGCTTCATTTTCTTTGTCACTTTTTTTTCTTCACCCATATGAGATTTACACTGAAAGAAACAGTCTAGAAACATGATTTTCCCTACCTGCATTAATACAGACTGCCTTGGAAATTGCCATTTGCTCTGGGAGAATAATCAGATTGTCTGGCATAGGGGTTAAGCATTCAGGCTCTAGAATCAAAAAGGCTCGGCTTCAAATCCCAGTTCTCTACCTGGGTGGCTGTATAGCCCATGGCCCACGGGTCTACATCCATAAGCATCAGTTTTCTCACATGCTAAGGCAGATATACTGGTGAGTTGCCAATTAAATGACGCATACAAACAGTGTCACCTATGGTAGGTGTTCAATAGACATTGGCTTTTTTTTTTTTTTTTCCAATCTAGTAAGTCAGAGAACTAAGACTTTCCACTGTTGTGTCACCCTTTTGAGGGTAAACCGAACCACTTAGAACTGTTCTCTGGGGACGGGCGTTACTTTTCAGCATTCACTGCACAGCAAAGTTTCTAGCCTGTCTCCTTGCCAGGCTTAAGACCTTCAGCAGCTGTGAGAACTAAAAAGATGCTGCTGCTTCCAACTTCACACATGCCTGATTAAACATGAAATAAGGATAAGAAACTCCATCGAAATTTTACTTTTTCTCACAATGACTACTATGTATTAAAAATATATATATACTTTCTCTCAAAACTTTTTCCTCATTGTTTGTTGGTGTGTGGTTTCTTTACTGGTGCTTTAAGTATATGGGCAGACTGTCTGCCATACATCACTGCATACTTGCAGCAGGAGGAAGCTGGAACTAGGCTCTAACTGGATTCTGAAGCACATTACTATTGAAGACCTATTAAACACCTATTATGATTCAGGTCCACGCCTGGGCTTTATGTTGCTAGACCTATTCGAGCTTCGCTTTTACACAACTTTTTGTGTTAAGTATGACTATTACATACCTGTGTTATGTAAGTAAAATGGCTTACTCTAGACCAACAGCTAGTAAGCAACGGAGTAAAATAAATAATACCATATTACCCCTAGTCTCTAGAACCTATGCGTGAGGAGAACATAGGGAACGGGATGAAGATCCAAATACATAGGAAGCTCAAGAAAATGTAATTATAAAAACTAGAACTCTTGGGCCCAAGTTTACTAAAATAAAAAGGAGAAATCTCGATAAGAAGCTGAAACAATGAGCCATTTAGCATATATAGAAGAGTCAGGTATTCTTTGAAGTTCTTTATTATATTCCATATTTATGAAAGTGCCGAGCTGTGTAGGGAGGGATTGAGATAGAAAGAGAAAAAGGAGGGTTGGAGAGTACCTATATCAGAGCTGGGACATAATAGGTACTTGATGAATATTCATCAGATGGATGCATGGATGGAAATCAGCTGAGCATCATCTTCAGGAGGAAGATGCTCTCCTGGGCCTGGGAATGAGAAGGGTTCACAACATCCAGGTTGGGGGCTGTCCTAAGGCAGTCAAGAAGGGGATTGTGAAGGACCAGGAAAGGTTACGGGGGCGAGATTGCAGACTTTTTAAAAATTTTAAAATATGGAAGATATTTGTATTCTAGGTTTCCTCTTCATCCGCCAGGAAACATTGGCTTAAATGAATGTACACATAAAATATGTTCTATTAGAGCCAGTACATAGTTAGTGACAGGATGCAAAATCCAGATAAATTATAACCTTGACAGAAAGATCCCTTCCTTCAGAATACCCACATTTTAGTACAACTATGCAATTAGAATACTTCAGTGGAAAATTTTGAGAGCTATTGGATTGAAATAAGACAAATTGAAAAGCAAAGGAAAACTATCAATAAATCCACAATTAACAAAGCAATATTGACAATTGTACTCTATACCTACTGCAAGAGGAGTTCATTATCTTAATTTTAATGTTGTTTTTCTCTGAAATGAAGGGCTATGAGAAGAGCCGCTCTATGAAACACAAAGAGACCAGTGGGACAACTAAGACGTACTCCTTTACAGCACCTCAGTAAATATATTCCAAGAGGGGGACGCACTTAGCATAATGCTAGTCCAGAGTCGGAATTCAAGAAATATGAACTGAGAGGCTTGGGATCGGGTAGATGTTGGACAAAGGATACAAAATTTCAGTTAAGCAGGAGAAATAACTTCAAAAGAGCTGTTGCACAACTTGGTGACTATAGTTAATTGCAATGTATTATATTCTTGAAAATTGCTAAGCAAATAGACTTAAAAAATTCTCACCACACAAAAAAATGTGAGGTAACGCATATGCTATTAGATCATTTTAGCCATTTCACAATGTAAGCATATTTTAAAATACAGTGTCCATAATATAAATAAAAATATACAATTTTCATTTTTCTATTAAAAATACATTTTTTGATTTAAAAAAAAATTAAAAAGAAATGAGCTGAGTTAGTTGGAGAAAGAGACAAAATGAAATGTGTCAGTGAGAGGTCTAGAATGGGGAAGTCGGTGATGCTTCTTCATACTTTTCAGCCCCTAAAAGGGTGCACTGAAGGGCAGTTTTTGTGTTTTCTACCAAATAGCTTTTGGTTCCATAGTTCAGAGAGACTGGGTAGGATGTGGATCCCAGAGTGGCATTTCTTGTATGTTTATGGTATTCTGAGTCTTGTGAAGAAACAGAAGTCTTACTGACACAGGGCTGCCAACTGGGCTTGTGAGTAAGGGAATAGGCTCTAGATGGCTACTCCCAGTGGTCCTCCCTGCTCTTGGGCATCAAGAACTTTCCTGTCCATAGAAAGCACTTGCTAGACAACCCCATGGCCCCGGTCTTGCAGAGGAGTTTCAAATATCAGGTGCTGCATGGATTAAATGACTCCTACGGTCCCTTCCTCCCACACTTCTAAGAGTAATTGTCATTTAGTAGGTTAGAATCAAATTTTCATAGAACCCTTTTTGTGGTGTGATTCTAATTCTGCACTTTTGCTTAACATTAGAACATGAGATATTTAAGTAACAGCTTTATTTTTGCTCTGATGGATTGTTTGTAATGCAACAAAAACAACAAGACATCATATTTGTTGTTTGTCAGTAAAAGGTGAATTTTGCTCCTGTCCTCGGTTGGTCCCTCCCTCAGCAGCCTAAAGGGAGTCTGGACAGTGAATTTATTCCCCTCAGAACTGCAGTTTATCATTGCTTGGTACTCTCTAAATCCACTTTTAATTCACTCTTGTGTCTCGGAGGGTGTGGTTACATGCCCAAAAATGTCCTCCCACCGAAGAATGAACAAAAGCAACATGCTCAACCTTGATGGTGCAGGGCTGTTTGGTCCTGATTGTCAGGCGTCTTTAGGGTGGCAAAAGAGCTGGAAACCAGAAGATAAGAAAATCCAAACCATTTTAATTTCCCTCTCATATTCCTGAAGGATGTAATCTCAAAACATAAAAGCAGCAGAATTTCATCTCAATCTTCTCTTCTGAGAAAATGTAATGACCTTTTATGTGGACACCTAAATTCTGAGAACACTTCAGAAAGGCAAATTAGGGGGCTCAGTAAATGTGTGGGATTAGTAAAATATAATAGATCTTACCATTCAATTTTGGCATTTAATTTATCCCAGCTAAGTTCTCATGATCAATGTCTCACCAGCACTTTTGATTCATTTTATTCTGTTGTCTTTTATAGATGACACCCATGATGATAACTTCATATTTGCTATAATAATAATGTTCTTTCAAAGAGATAAACATTTAGATTAATTTGGACTAGCCCTCTCATTTTGCTGCTTTTAGGTAGTACTGATTAAAACTACAGTGTTGTACTTTTCTGCTGCTTCCGCATGGACACCAGAGTGAAAAATAAACAAATATTCTCTAAAGTTATTTTTTTGTTCAATATTCACTGTTGGCTGTGTGGTAAACAAATGTGTTATCAGTCACTGCATCTGTCTCCAAGTTATGTGTAATATAGTAATAGAGGATTTCTTCCATAGTGACTCCACAATTATGTACTGAGCACCTACTATGACCTAGGCATTTTGCTGTGGAGAAAATGGTGAACAGAATTGGCACAGTCCTTGTATTTACAAAACTAACAGATTAGTGAGGATTACAGGAGAGCGAATAGTGTAATTAATGTTATAACAGGAGTGAAGAAGAGGGGAGAAACATTTAACCTACACCTGGAGGATTACTGAAAGTCTTCATATGAAAGCATCATCTAAGCTGAAAAGTGGGGGAAAAGGATGATAAAAAGAAGCAGCAAGAATGAATTAGGGGAGGCAGATGGAAAGGGAGGGGGAAAGAGTGTTGCCCCATTGCAGACATAGGGACCAGTATGAACAAATACACTGAAACAAGGGAGAACATTTATCATGGTCATGTCATAGAGTGTAAGGGGAGAATGGTAAGACGTGAAACTAGACAAGTAATCAAATGACCAATCATAGAATGTCTTTTACATCATATTAAGAAGAGCATACTTTATCCTAATAGCCTTAAGAGGCTCAGAGGCTTAAGCAGGAAAGTGATATGACCAGATTTGCATTTTAGATGAAATTGTCCACCTACCATATTGATATGGGATTGAAGGGCTATAAACTGGAGGAGTGAGGAGGCTCTTGCAATAATCCGGATGAGAGATAAAAATGACCTGAGATAGGAAGTGGTAATGGGAAAGAAGAAAAGTGATCACATTCTGGAACTACTTAAGAGGTATGATTGTAAAACTTGATAATTAGATACAGGTATGAGGAAAAAGGAGGAGGCAAGGGTGTGCCCACATTCGTGGTTTGGATGCCCGGGTGGTGGATAGTGCTAGTTCCTGAGACAGGGCACACAGGAGAGCAGGTCTGGTCTGGAGTCTGAAGATGGAGAAGATGATGAGATAGGAAAACTATGCAGAAAATAGTAGTGCAATGTAGGTGTGAGAAACTGAAAAGTAGGACAATTGAAAGGAAAAAGTGCTCACATCGGGTCTGGCCAATTCTGGATGAATTTAGGCATCTGAACTAAGCTTTAATGGATGAGCAGGAGCAGAGAAGGGTATTCTAGGGCACAGAGAGAGGATAGAATGGCAGTTTGATTACTACCTTAAAACAATGGAATTATGGCAAGAGGCTTAAGGATTATATGTATCCCTAATCATCTATTCCCAACATAGAAGCCATTTTGATTTTTTTTAAACTACAGTTGTATTATGTCACTCCTCTACTTAACATACTCCAAAGTCTCCCCTCTCACGAGGAGTAAAGCTCAAATCCTTATGATGGCTTCAAAGCCCTTCCTACCACGTGCACTCCACTTCCTCTGACTCTTTTGGCCTCATGTTCTCCCTTTGCTCAACCTGCTGTGGCCATTTGGCCCCTACAGCTGTCCAGGTGTTCTCCCTTTTCCTTAGAAGCCTCTTCCTAGATGTATGTCTCACTTCTTACTTCAAGACCACACTCAACTGTTACCTAACTACTGTTGCTATAATAAATGCCTACTATTTAGAATCTTACTTGTCTGCAATACTCTCCATTTTCCTTTCCTGATTTATTTTTCTCCACGACACTTACCACTTTCTAATACACTACATAATTCATGTATTTTATTTATTGTTTATCTCCACTTATTAGGATGTAAGGTTTATGAAAGCAAGATATTTTTATTATTTTTAGATTTGTTTATTGATACATCCCAAGTGCAAATATAATGTCTGACACATGGCAAGCCTGCAATGAGTATTTGTCAAATAAATAAAATGTATACACTTACAACATATTTTATATATGCAACCACTTCAGTCACTCCATGGAAAATACTTTCTGTAAAAAATAATTTTAAAAGGTATATCTCCAGGGAAAGAAATACTGCAAATAACATGCAGTTGTAATGCAATGGTTTCCACCATAGTTGCACAATGGAATTACCTGAGGATTTTAAAGCTGACGAGCTTGAAAAACAAACAAACAAACAACAAAAACGAAAACTTGAATCTCACTCCCTGAGATTGCAACTTAATTGGTTGGGGTATAACCTAGGCACAAGGATTTTTAAACACCCCATTCTGCCCTCCCAGGTGATTCCAAAGTACTCACACTCTCGAGAGACATTGCTTTCAGGAGGAAGAGAATCTGACACTAGGAGTGGCAGGCAGGGTTAGAAACTGGTGGTCTTCGACTTCAGGCTAAACAGATTGGAGATAATTCCACAATAAATCTGTTCAAAATTCAATGCAACATTCTTCTCCTCTAATCACTCCTCCCTTCTCTTATATAGCAGCAGGCCATTTTATATTAATATTTTCAGTCTGGAAAATCTTCTATCAGTGGTAAAATTCACCTATTAAAAATCTCTGAATCAGGCCGGGCGCGGTGGCTCACGCCTGTAATCCTAGCACTCTGGGAGGCCGAGGCGGGTGGATAGCTCAAGGTCAGGAGTTCGAAACCAGCCTGACCAAGAGCGAGACCCCGTCTCTAAAAAAAAAAAAAAAAAAAAAAAATCTCTGAATCATCTTCGAGTCAGTTCTTCATCCATATCCCATCAGTCACCAAATCCCACTCGTTCCCTTTTCACAATGCACTCATAAACAATCATTTTCTATCTTCCCAATTCCACCATCCTACTTTTTCTACCTGGGTTATTACAAAAGCCTCCCCTCTAAGCTCTGACCACCCCCCGCCTTCCCGCCACGACCCTTTCCCATTCCATATTCTTCTAAAATGTCATTTCCATTATGCTACTTTCCTGACCACTTTTTTCCTTTGCCTGATATTCATGTCTTCTATAATTACCCATAATATACCCTTCCAGGGTACTCTTTTACTAATTACTTTTGAAAACAGGCACCTTCAGTTAAACTGGGTCTACTCATTACTCACTTACGGTATGCTCATGCTTCCTCTGTGCTTTTGACATGTTTCTCACGTCTCAGATCATCTCCACTCTCTTCTTTTTTCAATTCCAACCCCTTCATTAAAACCAACTCAACATAGCCTTCCCTGATCATTCCAAAGTATAATCTTTCCATGAACTCATAGCAATTATTGTTTATACCACTCATTTTGTACTTAAGGTTAAATCCCTGTGTGAAAGTTTCTCTAAATTTATGCTGCAATTTGATGTCTCATTTTCCCAAATAGCTTATAAGCTGTCAGTACAAGGATAAAACACAGTTCCTATAAAGTTCCTTGAACATAATAAGTGTTCAAATTTATTATTTAAAGGAATGAATTAATGCATGAATAATGATCTGGTCTTAACATATCACAGTGACTACATGTCTTACTTTTGATGCTGATGGAAAGACCTGTCTTCATCATTTTATACATGCAAGCGTTCCCCAGGCCTATAACCTATGGAGGGCTGCTGTGTTACCCAGATGTATTAGCAATGTGCCTGATGATGGCTATCAAATACACACAAGAAGTACAGAGGATAGGGCCGAAAAGTCCACTACTCTTTCCTTTAATTAGAATTTTGGTCCATATTGACTCTACTTGAGCTGTGAATTGGAGAGTCTCTCCTCCCCTGTCTTCCTGCTCTTCTCTTTTCTTCCCTCAAAATACTCCTCATTTTCTTTTTTCCTTTAGCTCCTTGTTGTTTTTTTAACAAGTCTGCCTTCTTCACACTCAGTTCCTCAGGGTCTGCTTTTTCCTCCTGTCAGCCTCTAGCCTAGGTTTTCCTTTAATGGAACAGGCAGGAAATGAGACATGAGGGAGCCTCAGCACCTAGGCAGGATATGAGGTGGGGAGAGGAATTCAGGAAAGGGCCCCTTCCCAGAGCAACCTCATGATGAAGCAGCGCCTTATAAACAAGTTTTCCTATGATTAAAAAAAAATATGTTGTGTTATTGGGCTCAAGGAATGTCTGTCTCATTTCTAAACCTTACAAAAATCTTATTCAATTATCTTAGTTTGGTAGGAGTCAGGGTGCCAGAAAGGGTGGGTGGGGACATGTGGCTGTGCCCACAGGAAAAAAGAGAGAGGAGGAAGAAACAGGAGGAAAAACCAGTCTCATCCTTGAGGAAAGTATCCTGAGCTGCCGTCTTCTGTCCCATGGGAAGCAACACGTTCTCTTTTTCATTGACAGAAAAAGAGGTGTTTCTCAGGAAGAATCTCATGGCTTTTTCCAAATTGTGGCTTCTTATTAATCCCAGAAACCATGTGGAACAACCTGCTGTGTAGACCAGTGACAACAATTATAAATAAGTCAGGAAAACATGAATCAAACATCTAAAAGAGACCATGAATATGTTCTCCATGGCTCAAAAGGATAGGCAGTAGGTGGGAGCTCAAAGTAAAGAAAATGCCTAAAATCTGTAGCTTTACAAAAATAGAATGGCTCCTCTTTGGATTGAGTGAGTTTTCTGTGCTGAGGGACATGTCGGCGTAGCCATGATGTCCATGTGGTGAGGCTGTCCTAGAATAGATTTGAGCATTGGCTGAGCAGCTGAGCTTGAAAACCAATCACGTCTCTTCCAATATGGGCATTCCACGTGTAGTGGAGCTCTTGGGAGCTGCTAAGTTGTAGAAGAGGGATTCTAGGACTTGGATTTAGAAGACCCAGGCCTTAGTCCAAGCCTCAATCAGCTCTCCTATTCCTCAGAGTTTGAAACAGTGGAGTTCTAGGGCCTCTTCACTGCTGACATTTACCTGTGTGAATTTCTTATTCACAGTAAATAAGGAGTGACTATATCATAGCACATAATATATAGCACCTCTGAAAATTATCTGTTTCTTTCCACTTATAGATAAGAAGACTGAGGTCCAGAGAAGTTGCGTCTTATATATCATTGTTGGCTCCTACTTAGCATGCAGCATTTAGCTTATCATAGGTGCTACACATACATTTAATAATACTTCTCAAATTAAATTGAATCTGAAAAAGATGGGCTTTATTTTCATGAGGATCAGATGGTTATTTGGAATTTTTTGTTCCTCAGCTGCCGGATTATTTCCTCATATGTTCAACCTGACCATAAGGGGGGCTGCCCATAAGGCAGCATCTGATTGCAAGTCAGCTTCTGGACTCAGCTGAGCATAGCTCTGAGACTGCAGTCACTCCTGCTGAGGCCCTGCAGCTCCCTGGTCTTCCTAGAGACACTCAGGCGCCAAGGCCATCATCTGGACCATGATCTTCCCATCCTGCTTTGGAATGGCTCATATATTAAGGAGGCCTACAGGTACCCTACCACATTCCCCAAAACCCCACTCTTTGCCCCCTCACATCAGGCCCCAAGCCCACAGAATAGGCTCCTGTAAGCACCACTAGACTTTTTGAAAGCAGAAAATTTGCATGTCAGTCCTGGTTCCATCAGCAGTGGTCTGGATAACCTTGGGTGGGTGACTTAAAGTGAGGATGATTCAAAGGAAAAAAAAAAATGAGTCAAAAGACTTGAAAATGTTTCATGTATTGAACATCAAATGTATTCGCCTCTTATCCTTGTTCTTTAGATATTCTGTTGTACTTTTTATTTGACAACTAAATATTTCTTGATATGGGGAAGTGAAAATGGCCTTGGCCTTGTCAGTTATTTAAGCTGCATGTCCTTGGGGTAGTATCTGATCTTCTCCAACGTCAGTGTCCTCATTTTTAAGTGGAATATTACTTTCTTGCCCTGCTTACTTCAGAGTTGCTGTGAAGAGAGAAGGCGGCCTTCTAAGAAAAAAGATTTTGTATCTTAAAAGAAAAAAGTTCCATGAATGTGTGATGTGGCTACTATTATTGCTTATTCATTTGCCTTATAACCCTTCTACATCATGTAACCTCAGCTCCATCTTCTGCGTTGTAATTCAGTTCCTTCATTGATATTCAAGATATTTTAGTGCCAGTGAGGAATGTTTAGTCCAAAATAAACATTTTCACAAAGAAATGAAGCAATCAATTAAAAAGTACGAAAAAACTTCATCAGTGTCTTCAAAACATATCCACACGATCCATGTTTGAGAAATGAACTTGCATTTGCCGAGTGTTACTTTATATAATCTCTGATTTTCAGAATGTTTTCCCATTCATATCATCATCTAAGTCTCACTACAAACCAAGGAGGTAGGTAGGGCATCTGTAAACATATTGCAAATGAAAAAACCAAGGCTCAGACAGAGGCCTGAGAAGGCCTGGTGTAGAGTACACTGGTTTGGAGTCAAACAGATTTGTGTTCAAAGCCTTTCTTACTATTTAATCATTAGCTATGTGAGTTTTGGCAAATAGCTTCTCTGGATAGTTTTAGCTTTGTTTCTGTCCCTAAATATGAGAATAAGAAAACCTATTTCATAGATTTCTCATAAGATGAAGATGAGAAAACAGATGTAAAGTGCTTATCACAGTGCTTTTGAACATAGTAAATGGTTAACAATAGTAATTATTTTTATTAAGTGTTCCATTTTCAATGATTTTTCCTGTTCAGTAAGGTATTTAATTTTTTACAATATAGGAATTCTTATTTCATACATTGAAAAATCATCTTATATATACTGAAACTGGACGTTTTTACAAGAGAATTGACTATTTTGAATAACTCTACAACCTGCCAGCCAAAAGTTCCATAGCTACCTTTGTCTGGAAAAGCATAATATAATGACTTGAACATTTGCTTTGTGCTTTTCTTTTATTATTTTATGAAAATGCGTGGGAAACAGAAAAATGAATGTGCTCATACTGGTAGCAAGAAACACAGGTAACATAAATTTACTGTAGTTGAGACAAAGATGGCAGTCCCCAGACATTCTAAAATTGATGAATTTTTGTTGAGGCCTTAAGCTGATCAACTGTGCATATACTTGCAAAAGAAAAAGAATAAAATAACGAATTAGAAACCTTGGAAATATACCTTTTATAATAATCTAATATCTAATAAAGTTTCCTAAGGACTGTTTCCAAGCTGCTCACCTTTCTGGGGCTATAAACTCCTATAACCCTTAAGTCAATTGTTAAATTTATTATATTTGACCTCTATCTATGTGAGAAGTGTTAAAAACCCTGTATCTAAGAAGATGGGACCTTCTTCCAGAGAAGGCTAATGTGTAAAAACTACTGGTAGTAATGATGTTTTTCACTTAGAGTGTGTCTCTCCCAGTCTTCAGTTAAATACAGAAAAAATCTAAAATGGCAAGAAAACTTTCCTTAAAAAAAAGCAATGCAGGCATCTCTGCCTGGTATAAAGAGAAGAACTTAAAATCGCAGCTTTGGAGAATTCCTGTTAGTATATTGGCAGAGCATCTCTAAGGATGGACATGATCCCTGTCTGTGCTATGCTAAGGAGACAGAGTATTACTGGCTGGTGTCTGCCCTGGCAAGAGATAGGACCTGTGATCCATTTCTTTGAGGCTCTGTGAGAACTGTCTATTGATACCTCTGTACATTTCTGGCTGACCAAATGAAAAAAGCAGATTTTCCTTAATAGCCTTTACCTCATTTTTGAATAAAGATGTTTAAGGGAGGTCACTAGGGAAGCTTGAAACCCAGGCCATGTTCCTTTAAACAAAATGACATTTCTTAGTAAAGAGGTTCCCAGTGTCCCCTGCAGAAATATATCTGATTTCAGAAAAGGATTGATTCAAATAAAAATGTGTTTGTATAAGAAAAATTATTTTCTGCTGAGAAAACACATAGTTTGGGGTAAATTTATAGTTCTGGCCAGGTCATTAATATCTGGTTGTCAAAAAGTATTGGTTTGAACAAAAATATGTTGTAATAAAAATGCATTGTTTTGAAGAAATTTATTGGCCCCATGAAAACCTATTCGATTCAGAAAGATATGTTGATTTCAATGAAAAATCTATTTGTTTTAAGGGAGATAGTACTGGGCTCTCAGCTTTTCTGTGGGAAATCTCTGTGACATTGATGTTCACTTAGAAAAATGAAACATGGGCATAATTAGTGAAAAGACTGTGAGAAGAGAGCAGAAGACCTGTTTAATCAATAATGCTTAACACTAGCATAATGAGCTTCAGTCTTCAGAGCACATTAACAAACATTTGCTGAAGAATCCTTCCAAATAGCCCAAAGAAGGGTGTGGCCGGCCATGATTTTAGAGGATGGACACTCACTGAAGGAAAAGTAATAGGAAGACAGAAAAAGTTGAGCACACCGTGGTCCCCAAGAAAACCACTGCTCTAAACAAGAGGCCCCTTTATTCAGTGACCTGCTGTCAGGTCCTTCTCTCCTTCCACTGCCTATGATAGAGCAGGGTCTTGAGACAGTTAAGAACCATGTTTCCAGATCATACTCCCTCTGAATAATACACCCACTTTTGAAACAGGGAGACAACAGAATGGCGCTGGAATTGGGTTTGCTCATTGTGGGAAAAGTGGTCCGTACCTTCCATCTAAAACAAAAATCTGTCTCTGGAAATGTTGGCAAAAAGACAGAATCCAAAAACGGTTCTGATATCTTCAACTATTGGCCTACAGCAGGGTTTGGCAAATTTTCTGTAAAGGGCCAGATAATAAATGTTTTAGACTTTGTGGGGCCATACATTCTCTGCCAGGCTATTCAACTCTGCTGTTGTAGCATGGAAGCAGCCATAGATAATAAGTAAATTAGCAAGCCTGGCAGTGTTCCAATAAAACTTTATTTACAAAAATAGGACTGGACATGGCCTATAGGTCATAGTATGCTTCAAGAATAGACTTCACTGCACAGCTTGCACAAATAAGCAGAAATTGTGCAGAAATACACCATTAAGAAAGCTATCATGCCAGGAGCAGATAAGGATAAGCTATGAAAATTCACACAGGTAGTTCCCAAGAGATGCTCACTGGAGGAGAGAACATCCAAAGAAGAGAATATCTTGAAGGAGGAAGATTCCACATGGTATTCACCGTAGTTTCGAGGAATCAAATGCAAATTCCAAATTCCAGCCCCTTTCCTTCATACTAAGTAAAACTTCATTGTATAGCAATATTTATCAAAATTAATCAGCAGGAATGTGGTTCGCAGGGTGCATTTTCCCTCTGCAAAGCTCTAGAGATAAATATGAACAAAAGATAAGCTTTCTCTACTAACGACTGGCTGCTGAGTGGTATGCTCTTGTGCAGGAGCAGTGGAGCCCTTGCTCAGATGCCAACAGACCATCTCTTTTGCTTTAAAGTAGGTGCCTTGGGCCGACGCGATGCTATTCAAGATTCCATGGCTGTAGATTCAGCACTCTAGAAGCCCTTTGATTGTGGCACTGACTGGGATGCTGTAGGCAGGATGAGAAAATCCACATCTAGAATATGGAATCAATTCCAGTTGAGATAATTTACATTAATTACTCCTCTGGTGAAGGTATAAGATATAGTCAACTTGCTACCAAGTGGCTAGTTATCCCCTTGAGAGAGGATGTTGTATGAAGGGCTAAGCATGATTTCTGTTGCTGTTAACTTGGACATCACCAGTAGCAGTAGCTAGATCACTCTTGGTAACTAGGAGCTCAGGCTCTGGCCCATGCACTCCCTCCCGCTCTGCCACTGTGGCTACTCCTTTCATGTTCCTGTTGTGCTACCACTGGGATGGATGGCTGAGAATAGAGGCTGGCTGGGGTCAACTGCCTGAGTCATTCTGCCTACTTATTGTTTAATGTCTCTTCTGTGATAAATGTTGTCTAGTGTGTGTTCATATTAATTTGCAGATCTTCACACTACTTGCCCACTCATATAGGCTTGCCATAAATCCCACGTGGCATCTTTTATCAACACAGATTTCTCTAATACCATAGGCTCTGGCAGGTCATACGGCCCAAGTACCCAGGCTGCTGGACCAGCTGACAGCTCTTTCTTGAGTTACTGTTTTTTATTGACTCTCTTGGTCTGGGGTGGAGCAGTTTCAGAGGCTTACAACTGGTCTGTCCCACCAATCTCATAGCAAAGAAACCAACAGGAAAATTCTGGGAAAATACCAATAATATTCATTATTATTATTATTATACATTTGGGAAAAAAATTAAGGGAAAAGGGAAATGACTAATGATAGGTCTGTGGATCCACTTCAATTCATTCCTGAGCCAGAACTACATTTATTAACTGGCCCTCATATGCCCTAGTCTAAAAGAGGGGGGCATAATAATGCTTCAAGTCTCTAGATCCCAGTGTGATCCTGGACCCTAATGCCTACCTGTCCTCAGAATGTCTGAATATTTCCTGGTGTGTGTTCTCCTAAGTAAATGGCCACAGGTCCCTTGTTCTGCTGGTAGTGCTACAGAAAGGACTGGGGAGTCATTACCATATACCCCTGACATGATGCTTCAGGGTGCTTTTTCTTGGGGACCTGGCCTATCCTTCAGTCACTGAATTCCTGGTCTGAATAGTGTCTCAGATCTGGAGGCTAGGCAAGGGATTATGAAATTTTATTGGGATGGTTGCCCTCGAACTCCTGATTATCCATATGTATATCATTTGGTTTTATAAATTTAATAATAATTTGGGTTATTCATCTAACTTGTCTGTATGAAAGCTCTATTCAGGCTCCCAATTGTAACCTTGCTATGCCTTATGATAATTCCACCCACTTTGCTTTTGATGGTTGAAAGTCACCACATGCCGTCTATTATTTTGGAATATTATCATCTTTTTTTCTATCGGGTGATACTGTTCTGAAATGATTTCCTACCATCAGCTTTGGCCTGCAAATGCCACCTTCTCGATAATGCTTGTGCTTCTCTCACAAGCATATTCCTCGTTGCTTTGATAAATAATGGGATCTCTAGGCTGTAGATGAGCTGAGTCTTGAACAATGGGAATGAGGCATATAAAGATTGTTGTATGGAAGACTTTCTAGGGACAGAGGAGAGAAGCAAAAACAAAAGCTGAAGAATTAAGGGATGTCATCGGTCCCAGTGAAGTACAGTATCCATGAGGGAGAGTATGAAGCCAAAATAGGTCTTGTGGGATAAGGCCAGACCTGTGAGTTAGGCTCATGCGTGAGGACTTGTTCTATTGGTAGCAGCAAAAAGAAGAGAATGCCCAAAAGACAGTACAAAGGGCAAAAGACAGAAATCATTCCCTATTGTCTCCGGAAGATACGATGTGAAAACTGGAGTGAGCAAATGGAAGCTGGAGAGCAGAGGAGAAGGTGGAAGTGCCCAAGCACTCCTGACATATGTAAGGTAAAAGTTTATTGTGCCTTGGGCACACAGAGCTGCCAGTCTTCTGACACGCAAATGAGCTGGTTCCATTCTGGCAGGTGAGCATATTAGCCACCAGCCCTGGGTGATGTGGCTCTATCAGCAGTAACTCAGGCAAAGCTCTGAGAATTCTCTCTAGGAACCAAGCCTTTTTGTTTTTGTCACAAAGCATTTTCACAAAGATTGTTGGCACAAAGGCATTTTGCCTTTAAAGCTCCTTAACCAGATTGTGAAAAGGGATGAACCCGAGCTTACCAGAAATTTTTATCTCCTGTTTCTCATTTTCCTCCTTCTTGTCACATACTTGGCCCCATATGGATACTTAAGACACATCAAAAAGGCAGCTCATGAGAACAGGAATATAGAATCACAAAGACAAAGTGCGTATGTGGGAAGTAAGGAGTTTGTGAGGAAAATATAGCTCTGATCTAGGATATAGGCACATAATGGGCCTCAGGGTAGATTCTCAGTATCGGAAGAGATCTTAAGGTTTCTAAGGTCCAATTGCTACTCTAGTACTTACATCTTTTCTATGCCAGCCTTGCTACATGGACCTCTTGGTTATGCCTACATGTACCTCTAGCACAGAAAAATCACTAAAT
The DNA here is from genome assembly GCA_008086735.1 of Cheirogaleus medius. Taxonomy (NCBI): domain Eukaryota; kingdom Metazoa; phylum Chordata; class Mammalia; order Primates; family Cheirogaleidae; genus Cheirogaleus; species Cheirogaleus medius. The sequence continues at coordinate 2,071,902 of VBSM01000662.1, forward strand.
CCAGAGAGTATCTACTCTATTTTTATAAAGTTGCATATTTTACAAAGGTTTCTCCTGTACTAAGCTTTCACTCATTACAGGGTCATAGAGAACACAATCACAGTCTCTTTCAGATAGGTATGCATGCTCACAGACGTCTAGAATCTTCACGCTACTTTGAGCTTCCCACTCAGTCTGAGCCACAACCTAAATTAGTTTATCTCCTGTTTCCTTCAAGCATTCACTTTGATTTTCCAGTCTCTTATTTATTACCCAGATTCTTTGAGTTTCATGGCCTTCAAAGTTACTTAAGTCCTGAGTTTGAAGTAAGAAATAATTGGACTTGGACTGCATGTGTGTGCCTGTGTGTTTGTGTATGCACACACACATACGTGTATGTTGCGAGAGAGAGGTGAGGTCTTCAGAACTTGCAGAAGTTTAGAGGAAAAGGGGATTTTTGCCAAGGAGAAAGTAAGAGCCTATAGGACCAATGCCAGAAGGACTGAAACACTGAGAAGAAAATGATAGATGCAAGAGGAAGTAATTAAAATACAAGAGAGTATCTGAGTAATATCAGGTGTCTGGTCCTAAAAATGTAGTGAGGAGGTAGAAACCAGGTGCTTAGGGAATGGATAGATTTTGGTTTCCAAGAACAGGAAAAGGACCCTGTGTATATGTGAATTTCTGTGACATTATTATGTTCACTTTTTCAAGTGAATCTTTGAAGCACCTGACTAAACAACTCATATATAGAACTTTTCATAAAACATTTGTAGAATGAATGAATGAATGAAATTTTAATTCTTAGGGCCAATAACAGATTACATATCTCCTATTGGAGAAAATAATTTGATTTCAAGGCTGAGTGCTTTTTAAAAAAATTATCTCTGGTGTACTTGCATTTCAAAAGCAGAATAGTCAAATCCATAGGGAAGAAAAAGCAATACAGTAATTCCCCATTATTCACAAGGGATACATTCCAAGCCACCCAGTGGATGCCTGAAGCCAGGTATAGTGCTGAACCCTACACTACACTATATTTTTTCCTATCCATACATACATGTGATAAAGTTCAATTTATAAATTAGGCACAGTAAAAAATTAACAATAACTAGTAATAAAATAGAACAATCATAACATACTATAATAAATGTTATGTGGATATGGTTTCTCTCTCTCTCTCTCTTTCCATCTCTCTCTCTCTCTCTCTCTTTCTTTCTTAAAATATTTTACGGTACTGTTCCATGGTTATCTAAAACCTAGAAAAGCAAAAGTATGGATAAGGGAGGACTACTTTATCTTTTCCTCATCTATCACAAAGTTCATGGCTAAGACCCCTATAATAAAAGACAGAATAACAAGATAAAAGCATACACAGTGATTTCATATCAGTTTTACAGAACAGGAGCCTTCAGAAATTAAGACCCAGAGAAACAGGAAAATCTGTGTTTTTTTATAGACATTTAAACGGAAGTATGATTGGAGGACAAAAGGGTATGATCTAATGGCAATAAACTGGGGAGAAATTAGAAAGTCCTATTTGTTCAGATTCTTCTTGGCATCTCTGTGTGACATTCTTTCCCTCTAGTTATAGGATACCTGTGACAAGATACCTGTCACATGAGGGTCTAAAGGGGAAAGAAGAGGAAGAAGGCCAGAGAGTGAACCTCCCTAGGTTTACGGACTGTGCTTCGGAGAAGAAGGGTGAGGGGAAGGTGAGAATGGCCTTCTTGCTTCTGCTGTTTTCTCAATTTCCAAGGTGTTATATTTTATGGAATTTTACTGAACCATGTCAAATCTGAAGCTTAGGATCACTAATGATCACGTTTTATGTGACCCTTGCCTACTTGATCTTAAGTGCAAAACTGCCAAAGGGTTTTCAGGAAGAGAAAGGATAACTTTGACTCTGATAAAAAAGTCAAACAACTTTTTCTACTACATTTTCTTCAACAACTTTTCATAATAAAATTTTCTGTGACAATAATGTCTAAATCCCCACAAGTTAATTCTGGAATGAAGGATAGAAAGATTGTGCAAACATCTTCTTATTCAGAGTTACAAATAAATCTCACTTGGAAATAGACAAAGTTATGAGTCTACTTTGAGTTTCTTATCCCAAAAGAAGAGCCCTGTGCCCATCTGTGCAATAGGTTTGGAAATAGAAAAGCCAAATGTGCATCCTGTCTCTGACACATTAAGCTTTCAGTCCTCAAGCAAGTTATGTAACCACCTGATTACATCTCGCCTTATCATCTGCAAGATGGGAATTATGAAACCCGTCTTATAGAGTTATTGGAAGGTTCATAATATAATATATGTAAATGCACCTAAAGAAGAATAGACTTTATTTCTTGAAGTAGTTTTTTTCTTCTCTTTTCAGAGACAAGTTTCAGAACTCAGGGTTTTTGTCAATCAGGATTCAATCAAAAAAGCAGAAATGTCTCTATATACTTCAAAGAGAAGAAATTTGACAGAGGAAATTGGTTATGTAGGTGATGAAAGAATTGAGAATCCAAGAAGACAATGGAACATGCAGGAAGTCACTGCCACCCCTAGGAATAGAGGATCAATTCCAGGAGATGTTGTTACTGGAGCCCAGAATCCAGCATCATCAGATAAAGCTGGGACTGTGGTATGCCTGTCTGGCAGAGGCTAAGATCGTAGAGAATGTCGTTCTCTAGCAGAGGTATGTGGGAGACACAGCTACAGCCAGAGAGACACTGTATGGAATGTATAGAGAGATTAGACTTTGCCTTCCACCCACCCTCTAATCTTCCACCTGCCATGGTCATTGGCCAAAACTACCTTAAAGGCAGAGGGTAAATGAGTCTAAGAATTATGGTTTTCTGAAACTCAGAAAAGAAAAGGAAAAGAAGGAGGCAGGAATCTTAGTGAAAAAACAGATTAGTTTAGTGTTTCAATATACCATGATGTTCTTCTGGTAGATGAAGGTCTTTGTCTCCTTAACCCCATTCAGCAAAAAGCAACTTCAATCCCTTGGTCCAGCAAAGTTCTTGTTGTTCATATACCCTGGGTAAGGCTCATTATTGTTTCATAAAATGATTAAATTTTCATGTGATTTTGCTCAAAGATTCTGGAAGAAGTCAAGCAATGGGTAGGACTCAAGATTCTCTTCTCATTTAGAGGATCTGAGCTCCCTGAAATAACAGGGTCTAAGAACTCTTGTGCACATTTAAAATGAGTGATCCAGTGGTTATACTGTTAATTTGATTTCAAGTTTTAGGATTTTGTGAACTAAAATAAATTTCATTTATTATTTTACTGCCTCAGTTTATGTAATAGGTGTATGCCCTACGGAGCTGAGTTAAATCTGTGATAAACCAAACAATATTCAGTGCATTAAAAGTATTTATAATTTCAAGGAATTTTACAGCATATTATTTTGCCAACCTAATGATCTTCTTGCTATAAAAATAATAACTTCCTAGTTACTCCATTTTGTAAGTTCTGATTTTTCATACATTGGCTTTTGTTTAATCAGATGACAATTATATTTATCAGTCCTCTGACATTAGCTATTTTATACACCCTTGTGTTAAACGCCACAAGAGAGGCACCAACAAAATATGAAGCACAAACAAGAGGAGGGAAAAAAGGATGAATAATAGTTAGAGGAATCTGAGGTAGATTCACGAAGAAAGTAGGATTTGGTAAACACTTTCAGAATTGGTAGATTTCTTATAAACAGTGAATAAACAAAAGACATATCAGTAGGAAAGTGTATGAGATGCTGAATAAATGGTGTACTAATATTTGTTGGAAAGTACTGGAATTTACGTAAAATATGGCTTAACTATTGAGCATGTAAGATTATGAAGGATCTTAAATAAGTTAAGATATTTGCACTTTAATTAAAAGGCAGTAGAGAATCATTAAAAGTGTTTTTGCTTTAACAGCAGAGTGATATGACTGGAATTCAACAAACTGAAGCTTGTTTCTATGCCTAAACACATTTTTTAGATTACTTGTTAAAATTAATTTTCCTTTATAGAATGATATCATGAGCCATTTATATATGAAGTCATAGTATAAGAGAAGTATATATTTAAAAACTTATAGTTTCTGATATCTAAATTAATTATGCTCTTTCAATTTGGTTTCATAATGGTCATTATATTTGCTGTGTAATTTACCTGTTCCTAGAGAATAAGAAGTGGGAGACTTTCAAGATAAACTCGAAATTATCCTAAATGTACCATCCATCAATACCTCAATAAAGACATAGAATCAGTGTTCTCAAAACTATGAACTGAATCCTACAATGACTCCTCCAAATCTTATTCAGAAGGAGTTCTTGATTTCTCTATAAAGTTAAAAGGCACATGTATTCACACATACAGTCTTACATATACTTGAACCAGAGGCTTAAAGCAATCACCTTAAGCCAAAATTTGAATTTTTATTACCCCAAACTATTATATTTTCATCCAATCTAAAAATATATTTATTTATGTCTAGGCTCTGTTTGGAAAACATAATTATAATAATAGTCAATAAATTAAATAATAACCAAACACCAAAAACTGTATTGTAAAACATGAATTACATTAGCAATAAAATGGAATGGTTCTGTTTTTACAGTTTTATAGAATTTTAGAGAAGTGATGGTCTTTTTGAATCACCAGTACCAACATCTCATCTTGCCACTGAGGAAGCTGAGAATGAGGAAGTAAAATGGCTGATCTAGAATCATACAAATCGTAGTAGATCCAGACCTATCCAATCTTATCCCAGTTAGTTTAAGTGTTTTTCCCCCCTAACTGTGCTACCAAAGCATTTATTAACATCATGGCATTGGTTCTCCCTGTTCTCTTTTGAAGATCTGATGTACGCTGGGGGAAATAGGGAAAGAGGAAGGGAAGGATTTTAACTGTCTTTACAGGAAGATGAAATCTATTGGTCATTTAAAGATCAAACCCAAGAAACTAAATCTCCTTGACTTTTCTTGGAATTTATAGTGTGAGTAGTTGTATGTGGTTGACTCATGAGTTAAACCTCTCACAGTCTGAAGAGAATATGTTCAAACAAAGCAAACAGCTCAAAGTAAATGCCAAGCCCGGTGAAGACGTCACAGTCTCGGTCTCGGCCCAAATCCAGTGGCAGCAGATACATTATGCATGACCAACAAGATTTCTTTTTGCTCTTCTATCTTGGCGGTTGCACAAGCACAAACCCCAATGGAACCAAGTAATCAAATACAGATTTGGAGTCATTAAATCTTCAAGGGGAAAGTTTTTTAAACATTTGGTTTGAGCAGTGCTCACAAGCTGGAGAAGCAACATGAGAAAAATCAATTAGAAATGGGAAGTTGGCTGGAATAATATGAGAAATTATTGTAAATTTTCTTTACGACCTTGAATTTTACTCCTGCTATTCTGCAAATGGAAGAGTTTAGAAAGGGGATTTTCCTGCTCATGTTCCTTTCTTGGTTTTCTCTGAAAAGCAAAACTGAAAAAAGGCAGCATGAACTTGGCTCTGTTTCCACTTCCTAGTTATATTAACTGTGGGAAAGTCTCTCAACTTTTATGAACCCTCAATCCTTTATCAGCAAAATGGGAATGATAATACAAATATTGCAAGGTTCTCATAAGAATTGAATAAGATTTTACAGAAAACTGATTGTAACATAGAAGAAACTGCACAAGTGTAAGGTTTTGTAATTATTACATTCCAAGGAAGAGGTTTTTAAACTGGGGATAAGGTTTGCTCTTCCCCCTTTGCCACCCCTGAAATACACTGTATAGGTAGCAGTTTTTGCATTATTCATTTTCTGAAGAGTGCATCTGTAGCTACAGATCTAGAATGGGTTCAAAAGAATGTGGAAAAAACAACAATAAACAACAACGACAAAAAAACCAACTAAACTAATTTAAATAAGCAACTTCCCCTCTAAAAGGAAAGATTATAAAGACAATTTGTAAAATCACATAACTGGAGTGTCAAGTAGTGAAGTTGGTTGGATTTTTGGTTTTAATAGCATTGACTCATATTCTCTCTCTCTCTCTCTCTCTTTTTCTGTCTCTTTCTTCCCCTGTCTTCTTTCTGTGTCTCTTTACTGGGTAGTTTCATTGTATCTTGCTAAAAGTATGTCTTTTATCTTTTATAAACACCAGAAAGATGGAAGCAACATTTGGCCCACAGCCTACAAAACGTGAGGGATAAATCCTCTATCTTCAATTCATAAAATTATTTGGAAAGGCTGGGATTAGTCTGCATGTGAGCCACGTGCACCGCTAGAACCAATCACTAGCTGCAAGGGGATGTGATACTATGATTAACCTAGGCTGAGACATGTTTCCTCTTATCCCACTAGGACAATATGGGTTTAGGGAAAAGATCCCCAAAGGAAATGATAATGGACAAGCAAATCAAAGGATTTCTACTATGTAAAGTTTTCTCAGATTATCAAAAGAGCCCATCATTACAAAATAGTTAAAAGAGGTGCTATAAAATCCCCAAGAAATATCCCTTATTAAAGAATTAAAGAATTAAAGAAATTAAAAGTTGAAAAAGATCTTAGGCAGTGCTATACCATTACTCTTGTTTAAAAACGGAAATACAGAGGCTATAAAAGCCAAAATAGCTTGACAAAAGGGCACCATGAGAAGCAGAGCCACATCTTGAGACCTGATTCCTGGTATAGGGCTCCTTCCACTTTAGTTACCTGCCCTTCAGCCTGATTAGAAACTATAAAGGGCAATTCCAACATTCGGATAGCATAACACCTGCAAAATATACGGCATCATTCTAGGAACATAGGAGAAACAGAATGCATACCATTTTCCATTCTTCTTTCCCCCGCTTTATCACAAATTCACTGACATGACAGCTTTCAATCAGCAATGTTCAAATTTTGTTGGAGGTTCATTTATGCAATCAGCTTTTTTTTTATTTTTGCCAAATTTTCAGACATAATTTTTGGTTATGAGGGTTCCCTCTAATACTTTAAGTGATTCTTCCATGCCATCTTTGCCTAAGCTCCCTCAAATCCAAAACATATAGAACAGAAAATAGAAAAGGGCTAGAGGAATGAAATGGTGTAAGTGAAAGGTAAAAATCAAGGCCAAGCAAAAAACTCTTAAGCACTGGCCATAAAATGTGCATTTGCTGGGTGTTCCCCTTTCACTGCGTACCTTCCAGGTACTGTGAAGGAAGACCCGCGTGGGTTTCAAGAACCAGGTCAGATAAAGACATATGCTGGCTGTGTCTGGGCCAATGTTAAATGACACATCTCATTAAAGAGTCCATAATGTGATGACTTTCAAGGTTCCTCAAGTTCAAGGTGAACTTGAGGTGGAAATCCCGAGAATAAAATGCCCCACGCTCGACCTCACTAATACCGTGAATTGAAATCCTGGCACTTCTCAATACACAGAGAAATTTGGTTTTTTTCATCCTATTTCAGACTACCTACTTTACTTAAAGAAGCCTTGGAAGTTTCAGGACCACAATGAGTTAATACAATTTTCCAAAGCAGAAGTTATCCTCAGTGGCTTCTTTCCCTCAGCTTTTAATATTAATAAAAATATTGTCAGATGCCAAAGAAGGAGGCATGTGGTGCTTGGCTCATGGGCCAGCCAGCAGGGACTTGTTGAAAACCAGCTCCCATTTTATAAGCCAAATGAAAAACCACATGGCAGCCTCAGTTGGGATTAGGAGAGTAACTGCTGAGCTATCACCTTAAATCCACCCTCCCACACATTTGATTTAAAACAATCATCACATATTTGCTATGGACTTTTCTTTCATTATAGTCCAACTCTGATATTTAATCAGTCTTCAGTCTTTTCTATTTGAACAATTTGATGCTAAACCATAATAAAAAAAGTCCAAGAAATGTCATCACTACCATATTATCCCCTCTCTGTGAACACATTCATAATGCATTATGGTTTCAATAGAAAGGTTGCTTATGATTAAAATTAATAAAGAATTAAGGCTGTATTTGTGGTGATGGCCTTATTTAATTTGGCTTTCACCAGTTGGACCAGAAAATTGGAAGTTGTGGGATAAGGAATGGACTGTGATAAAGGGATATATATTAAATTCATTAATCATTGCATGAGAGGAGATTTCAGAGTCAATCTTTTCCTTAACTAGCACCTCAGAGTAAGGTAGCAACATATTTACTAAGAGAGTGAATTTACCTCCTTTATCAAGAGTACTTAGTAACAGAGATGAGATATTGTGTCTTCTAGCTGATCAAGAACTTCCAAATCCATTGTACTCTGAGTGATTGTTCATTCGCCTTTTTCCAGCTAATGCATCTCATCACTATGGTGTAACATCACTTCTAAGGAGGCCTTGCTCGTATCTTCAATTTATTGAAAAAGGATAGAAATAAATACAAAAGGAAAAAAGAATGTTATCTGTATGCGTGTGTTTGTCTGATGCATGACTATAATTTATGGAGTAATACTCAAAATGTTTCACAATCAGTATGATACACACACATGCACTCACTACCCCCCATATTACAATTAATTAGAATGTATAGTATCCTGAAAGAATCACTCAGGTAAACATCAGCTCTCCCCATACAAATGTGAAAAACTGTGTCCAAATGCCAGCTGGTTGGGTGGTGGTTAAAAGTACAGATCCTGCTAGAAACACACAAACTACTAAAACTGCCTCAAAAATAAATAATCTGAATAGACAAATAATAAGTGAAGAGATTGAATTAATAAATCAAAAGAATACTCAACAAAGAAAAGCCTGGGTTCAGATAACTTCATCACAGATTTCCACCAAACATTTAAAGTATCTCAAGAATGGAAAAACAAGCACCACTTGTACTCACCAGCAAATTGGTATTAACGGATCAACACCTAAGTGGACATATAGGAATAACATTTGTCAGGTGTTGGGCAGGTGGGAGGGGGGAGGAGGGGATGGGTATATACAAACATAATGTGTGAGATGTGCAACGTTTGGGGAATGGTCATGCTTGAGGCTCTGCCTCAAAGGGGGAGGGTGGGAATGGGCAATATACATAACCATAATATTTGTACCCCCATAATATTCTGAAATAAAAAAATAAAAAAAATAATAAATAAAAAAAGAATTTATGGGAAAAAAAAGAAATAATGTCAATTTTTTGCAAACTCTTCCAAAAAAAAGAAGAAAGAACATTTCCCATTTCATTTTGTGAGGTCAGTATTACCATGATACCAACACCAAAAGATATCACAAGAAAGAAAATTATAGACCAACTCCCTTACGAATATGTATGCAAAAATGTGAAAGACTGGATAATTTTCCCCTAACGTCAGGAATCAGACAGGAATGTCTGCTTTCACCATTTCTATTTAACATTTTACTGGAGGTTCTAGCCAGGATAATTAGGCAAAAGAAAGAAATGATAGGCAACCAGATTAGGAAGAAAGAAATAAAATAATTTCTACTCACAGATGACATGATCTTTTATATAGAAATTCCTACAAAATCCACTAAACAATTATTAGAACTAGCAAAGTGTTCAGCAAATTTGCAGGTCACAAGAACAATATACAAATCAATTGCATTTCTATATATTAGCAATGAAAAATATGAAAATAAAGTTAAGAAAATAATGCAATTTATAATAGCATTAAAAAGAACAATATACTTAGGAACAAATTTAATAAAAGAAACATAAAACTTATACTCTGAAAACTACCATACACTCTTGCAAGAAATTAAAGAAGATTGAAAAAATTTCATGTTCTTGGATTGGAAGATTTAACATTGTTAACATGAGAATATTGCCTAAACTACTCTACAGATTCAACATAATCCCTATCAGAATCCCAGCTGACATCTTTGCAGAAATTGACGAGCTGAATGCAAAATTCATTTGGAATTGGAAGGAAACCAGAATAGTCAAAACAATCTTGAAAAACAGGAATAAAGCAAAAGGTCTCACACTTTCTGATTTAAAAAATATATATTTAATTTAACATTTAATTGACACATAATAAATGTACATATTTTAGGGGTATATCTGATAATTTAATACATTTGTATTATTTATAAAAATCAAATCAATATAACTGGGATATCAGTCACCTTAAATATTTGTCTTTTCTTTTTTTAAAAAAAGGTTTTTATTTATGTTATATGCTCACAATGCAATATTACTCAATTCTAAGAAACGACAGTGAATTAGCCCCATTTATGCTATCCTGGATTAAGCTTAAGCCTGTTATCCAAAGTGAGGCAACACAAGACCAGGAAAAAGGGCTCCATATCTACTCACCATCAAATTGGTTCTGACTGATTAAAACTATGGTACTCAAATGATGGTAGTACTCATCAGGGAGTTGCAGGGGGGTGACCCACATCCGTCGGATATGGCGAACATTGTGGGGGGGAAGGGAATACCTCTAACCCTTCTTAGGGAGAGGCAAAGAAATATAATGTAACCAAAATATCAAAAAAAAAATCTTTTATCAGGTGGTGGGCAGGTGGGAGGGAGGGGAAGAGTGTATACTTACATAAGGGATGTGACACGAACCTCCAGGGGGTTGACAAGCTTGGAGCGCTGGCACGGGGGGCGGGGAGGGTTGGCAGGGGCAATGTATGTAATCCTAACAATATTTGTACCCCCACAATATAATGAAATAAAAAATTTAAAAAAATAGAAACATAAAATTTGTTTTCTTCTAGCTATTTTGAAATATACGATAGATTATCCTGAATTATACTTATTCTACTGATCTATCATACACTAGGTCTTATTTCTTCTATCAAACTGTATATTGGTACCCATTAATCAAGCTCTCTTCATCCCTCCTCCCACCTCCCCTTTCTGGCCTCTGATAACCACCAATCTACTCTTTATGTTCAAGAGATCCACTTTTTTAGCTCCCAAATATCAGTGAGAACATGTGATATTTGTCTTTCTGTGTCTTGCTTCTTTACTTAACATAATGACCTCCAGTTCCATCCATGTGTTGCAAACGACAGCATTTTAATCTTTTTTTTAATGGCTGAAGAATATTCCATTGCATATGTATACCATATTTTCTTAATCCATTCATCCATTGATGGGTTCTTAGGTTGATTGCATATTTTGGCTATTGTCAATAGTGCTGCAATAAACATAGGAGTGCAGATATCTCTTTGATATATTGATTTTCTTTCTTTTGAACATATACCTTGTAGTGGAATTACTGTATCATATGGTAGTTCTATTTTTAGTTTTTTGAGGAACTTCTATAGGTCTTTGATAGCAGCTGTACTAATTTACATTCTCACCAGCAGTGCATTAGGGTTCCCTTTCTCCACATCCTTACTAGCATCTGTTATTCCTTGTCTTTTTGATAAAACTATTCAAATTGTGATGAGGTCATTGCGGTTTTGATTTGCATTGCTCTGATAATTAGTGGTGTTAAGGGTTTTTTCACATACATGTTGGACATGTGTATATCTTCTTTCGAGAAATATCTATTCAGATCTATTGCCCATTTTTTGATCAGGTTATTTGTTGTTGTTTTTGTGTTTTTCAGGTTTTTTGTTTGTTTGTTTTGCTATTGAGTTGTTTGAGCTCCTTATATATTCTAGTTAGGAATCGTTTTCAGATGGAGAGTTTGAAAATATTTTTCCCATTCTGTGGGTTATCTCTTCACTTTGTTGATTGTTTCCTTTGCTGAGTAGAAGCTTTTAAGCTCGATGCAATCCATTTTATCTATTTTTGCTTTGGTTTCTGTGCTTTTGAGGTCTTATGCATAAAACAAATTGACCAGAATAATATCCTGGAGTGTTTCCCTAAAGTTTTCTTCTAGTAGTTTCATAGTTTCAGGTTAAATATTTAAGTCTTTAATCCATTTATAGTTGATTTTCATATATGATGAGAAAGAGGAATCTAGTTTCATTCTTCTGCATATGGTTATCCAGTTTCCCAGCATCATTTTTTGAAGAGACTGTCCTTTCCCCATTGTATGTTCTTGGCATCTTTGTCAAAAATGAACTGGCTATGTGTGAATTTATATCTGTGTTCTCTGTTGTGTTCCATTCGTCTATGTGTCTATTTTTTTATGCCAGTATAATGCTGATTTGGTGACTATAGCTTTGTAGCATATTTTTAAAGTCAGGTAGTGTGATGTCTACAGCTTTGTTCTTTATGCTCAGGATTGTTTTGGCTATTCGCAGTGTTTTGTGTTTTCATATGAATTGTAGAATTGTTTTTTTTCTATTTCTGTGAAGAATGTCATTGATAGTTTAATAGGGATTTCATTAAATCTGTAAATTGCTCTGGGTAGTATTACTATTTAACAATACTAATTATTCTAATTCATGAGCATTGAATATCTTTGCATTTCCTCTTTCTCAATGTTATGGAATAATTTCTGTATAGACAGCAGCTCTTCTTTGTAGGTCTGGTAAAATTTGGCTGTGAATCCATATGGTCCAGGGCTTTTATATGTTTTATTACTGCTTCAATCTTACTGCTCATTATTGGGCTGTTCAAGAGTTTTATTTCTTCCTGATTGAGAGTTAGGAGGTTGTGTGTTTCCAGGAACTTACCCACTTCCTCTACATTTTTGAGTTTATGTGCATAGAGACTTACACAGTATTTACAGATGATATTTGTATTTCTGTGGTGTCAGTCACAATATCTCCTTTTTCATTGCTGATTGAGCCTTGGGTCCTTTATTTTCTTTTCCTGGTTAATCTGGCAAGAGTTTTATCAATTTTGCTTATCTTTTCAAAAAACCAACTTTTTGTGTTATTGCTCCTTTATAAATTTTTTCTTTTATAGTTTGTAAATATTTTCTCCCATTCTATAGGTTGTCTTTTTACTCTGTTAATTGTTTTCTTTGTTGTACAAATGCTTTTTTGTTTGATATAATCCCATTTATCTATTTTTGGTTTTATTACCTATGTTTTTGAGGTCTTCATTTAAAAAAAAAATCCTTGCCCAGCCTAATGTAGTAAAGTGTTTTCTCTATATTTTCTTCTGGTGTTTTTATAGGTTAGATTTTACATTTAGGTCTTTAATCCATTTTGAGTAGTTGATTTTTATATATAGTGACAGGTAGAGGTCTAGTCTCATACTTCTGCATGAGGAGGTCAATTTCACAGAATCATTATTGATAAGATTGTCATTTCCTCAATGCATGTTCTTGGTATGTCTGTTGAAACAAGTTGGCTGTAGGTGTGTGAATTTATTTCTAGGCTCTCTATTATGTTCTATTTTTATGTATTTCTCTTTAATGCCAGTATAATGCTGATTTGGAAACTGTAGCTTTGTAATGTATTTTAAAGTAAGGAAGTGTGATACCTCCAGAGTCATTCTTTTTTCTCAGAATTGCTTTGATTATTTGGGGTGTTTTGTGGTTCCATAAGAATTTTTAAAATATTTTATTTTAATTTCTGTAAAGAATGTCATTAGTTTCATAGGAATTGCATTAAATCTGTACATTGCTTTATGTAGTATGGCCATTTTAACAATATTAATTTTTCCAATTCATGAACATGGGATAACTTTCCATTTATTTGTGTGTTCTTCAGTTTCTTTCATCAGTGTTTTATAATTTTCATTGTAGATCTTTCATCTTCTTGGTTAAAGTTATTCATAGGTATTTTTTCATGGCTATTTTAAATGTAAACATTTTCTGGATTTCTTTTTTAGATAGTTCACTATTAGTGTGTAAAATTGTTACTGAATTTTGCATGTTGATATTGCATCCTATGACTTAACTGAATTTGCTTATTTATTCTCACAGTTTTGGGAGGAATGATTAGGATTTTTATATATAAGATTATGCCATCTGCTAACAGGGACAATTTTATTACCTCTTATCCAATTTGGATACTTTTTATGTCTTTCTCTTGACTAATTGCATTGCCTCAGACTTCCAGTATTATATTGAGTAGAAGTGGAGAAAATGAAAATCCTTTTTTTATGATTTTAGAGAAAAAGCTTTAGCTTTACTCCATATTGTATTGTACAATGTTAGCTCTGGGTTTGTCATACATGGCCTTTATTTTGTTGAGGTACATATTTTCTATATCTAATTTGCTGAGAGTTTTTATCATGAAGGGATGTTGAATTTTGTCAAGTCCTTGTTTCAGCATCTCTTAAAATAATCATATAGTTTTTGTATTTTTTGTTAATGTGGTATATTACATTTATTGATTTGCATATGTTGAACCATCCTTGCATTCCTAGGATGAATCTCACATAATTATAGTGAATTACCTTTGTAATGTGCTGTTGAATTCAGTTTGCTAGTTTCTTGTGAGAATTTTTGCCGGAGCCAGCCGGCAATGTGCGGAACCTGGAGTTCGGGGGTGAGGATGAGAAATAAAGAGACAAAAAACAGATGGGAATGGGAGGACAAAGTCTATGAAGACTGCCATGCCACGTTTATTTTCAGGCTGTACTTATACAAATAAAATCAAAGGAATAGATGCAATTGAGCAACTGCCTAGTGTTTACTTCAAAACAGCTAAAGACCAGAAAGTCCTTGTTTTGGGTTATAAACTAACATCACAAAGCCTTTGCTTACCCAAACAGTTAGGTAAATCTTATTCGTCACTTTATTCTTATAGTCAAAAAATCAAAGTTACTTCCTTATACGTGACCACCCAGGCATTGCAACAATGGCCATAGATTCCGGAACACGTAGCCTAAGGACACAGATGTCCCATGACTCGGGGTCTTAATGGGTTGCTTAAGCCTACGGCCATAAACCAGAGTTTGAGAAGCACAGACAAGCAATGCAGCCACAAAGGGGAACTTTGTTCCCATTCCTTCCAACCTGGCCCTCCGTGACTGTGCCTATCTTAGGTTGCTCCCCCCTGCATGAAGGGGCTTACCCGTCATG